>NC_051167.1:175592444-176027444 GCF_013339725.1 Rhipicephalus microplus
GATGCCAGCGTTGGCGACCACTGACCAAAGCACTGCGGACCGGAGGAGAATATAGTGCGGCAGTGAGACATCTTGAGTCTTAGCGCATTCAAGAAAGAAACAATGTACGTTCATTATTAATTAAATGAATGCCCAACTAAACACACATAACTTCTGTATTTATTTATGCGAGTCATTCATATTCTAGTTTTTGACATAACATTAAGGAGAACGAACCGACTATAACACAAGGGAAAGTGTAGGAGATGTCATTAGAAGCAAGTGTAATACAAATATGAACAAATAATGATTCATTACGCCTTCCGCCCATCTTATAAAGTGGGCGCAAAGATAACCACCACCGCGGTAGCTCAGTAGTAGAGCATCGCACGCGTCATTCGAAGGTCGCAGGTTCGGTTTCTGCCGGTGGCAGTTATTTTGATGATGACGAAGATGATGGCCAAAACCTATGGCTCACACACACTGTGGGGCATCGTTTCGTCTAATTTCTCCACATTTATACTACAACTACTTTTAATAACATGCCCTATACTTTCCTCGGCAGTGTGTTCCGTTAGCGCTGATTAGTATTTTGTATAAGGAACACGGGCACATTAGATTAACACTTTGCTACATTATATTTAAATAATTTCTCTGTTCAGATAATTTAGTGATGCATATAAGCGTTGTAACTACAAGTGATACATTTACCAAACATGTAGCAACTAAATAGGATAAGCCTACCGGTGATAAAGTGGGTAAAGCCTAGCATAGTAATGTATATCAAAGCAGAGCAAGAGGGTAGGGAAGAAAACTGAGGTGAGAAGGAGGGTAAGCAGGCGAAAAGAAATAGTTACAGGAGGTACAGAAGAGACCACACAACAGTGGCACTGACTTCCAACAGAAATTTATGGCGCGAACGCGAAGAATAATAGGCAGAATAATACCAGAAAAAACACGTGATAAACACGATGAAAGAATGACCAGGAGTTACAGGATTTTGAAGGCGTTAATGTTGTAGATATGCTATTTCCTCGTGAAGTAACTGGATGGATGGTGAACTAACGCAAGCAGGGCCCCGCTTTATAAATAACGAACGCTTCAACGGTCTCGCACAAGCGCTGGTCCAAATGCTTTTTGATGATGGAGGCTCCAGGGCCATCCAAAGAGCTCGTGTCGTCACTGAAAGTCATCACCCCCTGGTCCCGACAAGAGTGAAGCCACTGACTTGACTTGGGGGGTCTCTTGGCCTCTCTCAGCCTTGTCCCTCAGGACTGGAATAAAATTCTTTGAATATATGTATAAAATTACACGATCTGCAATAACATAATTTCTAGCACTTGTGTTGTGCGGTCTCTTGTATGTACCGTTTCTGCGCTGTTTAGAATAGCTACGTGTAATGGCCAACAAGCCCGCTTAGCCGTCATTTCGAAAGAGCGAGAAGACCAATAGGTTCACTTTTTTCTCGGTTTTCGCGCCACTAGCGCTTACCTGTCCCTTAACTATGCGCACTTTTTCTTATATATTAGCGTTTTACTTTTGTTTCTTCATTGTTCAACTAGGAAGCTACTCTTGGTCGAGCCTTTGATGTTCGAGATCCGTGGTAACATTGGTGAGCATCCTACACGGGTACGTGCTACGGACCTTGGGTAAGCTCCACCACTCAGCACTGGTGCACTGAAAATTAAGGTGACAGTCCAGCAAACCGTTATGTGTCATAGAAATCTGTGTGGCCTATCAGTGAGTGAAACAAGTTTATTGAAGATCCGGCATCAAGGGGGAAGGGGTAGTGGAATGAAAGCGAGACACTCGCGTGCTCGGACGTCCCGGAGCAGCAATCCCTTCGCGTCAAATCCGTGGGGCTACCACTTTCCTCCGCTGGCGTTTCATGATGCTAAGCACGTCCTGTACCACGTCTCTTTGGTAGCCTGGCTTTCACTCGCTCGCGAAATACCGTGCCGACCGGTTGTGCCCTCGCGATCTCAGGCGTCAGCGTAGCTGTGGCCGACTCGGCTGGCTCTGCATCATCCCCTGACGCCGATCTCCGACGATAGCGTAGCTCTGACCTACTGGACTTGTCCTACGCCATTTCCTGACGCCGACAAGAGCTCTCGCAAGTGGTGCCCATCTTCGGACTCCTGTGACCGAGTTTCCATCTTTCCTATCTCTCCTATCCCTCATGTGTCCTCGCTCGCTGTCCCAGCTCTACCTTTAATCCTATCCTTTTAATCCCTCCTCGCCCCTATCCCTTGTGAGCTACTGTTGAGGTGTCGCACCCTGATGCAGACAGTTACGGGGCTCACTTTTCTTTTCTTTTCCCTCTTATAACCACTTCTCTCTAGCCTGGCTTTCGCCTGATGATTTCGCAGCTGATGTTAGTTGGCACTGCTTCTCGACTACCTGGCGGTGGCGCGCAGTCCCATAGGAAGTGTCTGTGTGTGGCTAGAGGCTTCTTGCAGTGTTGGCATATATCAGAATGACATATATTGAAGTATTAGCCTATCATAAAACTATTGTCATACGCAGGTATTGACCACCGAAGTCGGGTGAATCATACTACACACAGCTTCCACTAAAGAAGGAACAAGGCAACTGTTAGCCCAACAAATAGTGTGCACCCCAACGTAGTCGCACCACACTTACGTGGTACTACTATGTGGGGGTGGCTATACCACCATCTCAAAGCCTCAGAAAGAGCGTTGATACAAGAAAGAGCAGTGATACAAGAAATCTGAAAGACCACTATTTGCTTGACCGTGAGGCAGAAATTAGCTCCGCATGGAAACAGAAAGACACATTGATACTAAATGAGTGTGATAGATGAATAGATCACCATCATTTTCACTGTGTAATCAGTGCACACGAAGCGGAACTGGATGAATTTTTTTAGGATGAATGCCAGTTGGGCATGTCGGTATAATTTCGTGACGAAACAAGCGACCAAAAGTACGAACACTAAGAAAGCGCTCACCTTGTGTCGTTCCTGAGTATTCGTACTTTCTGGCACTTGTTTCGTCATGAATTTCTTTAATGTGCTACACTTTGTTGCATCTTCGCACTGTTTTGTTACTTGCTCAGTGTTTTTCACGAAAAAGTCTTTCATCTGTACGTTTATTTTCTTCATTTTGTTCACTAGTTTAAGACAATAACGGAGTTTTCTTTAACGTGGCCAAAGGCAACACCTTTTTTGTCTACCATTCACATTAATTCATTGTTTCATACTTTCTTTATACTGCCATTATCTTGCGCCTCTATGCCCTCCTGCGTAAGCGCACATATTGACCAACCGTATAAACTGACTAAATGCAATACACTGCAGTGTTTCGCTTATGTGAAATGCGACATGAACTGTATAATTATTTGTGTTAAAATTTGTAAATCTCCGCTCATGACAAATTGTCACCGTTTGCCCACCCATGAGGCAGTAATTAGCTCCGCATGCGAACGGAAAAACACAGTGATACTTAACAAAAGAAAACACACTGGCGTACCTCTGTTGCCGATGTTTTGCTTTACCGACACCAGTGCGTCATCCACTTGATTTTGCTTTGTGACGTCAAGAGGCAGGACTTTTACGTTGCGGATGCTCCTAAGCTCGTTGGCGCCGTCACTGTCGCTCTTCAGGCATCCGGCGAACACCAAAAAGCCGCAACGTGACAGTCGTTTAGCCAAGCGGTTGCCGAATCCGGTGTCGCAGCCTGCAAACAGCAAACCTTTTTAATAGTATGTGGTCTTTTGCGTCCTAAAACGAAGACGAGATTATGAGAGACGCCGTAGTAGAGGGCTCCAGGAATGTTGATCATCTGGTGTGCTTTGCAACGCACTGACATTGCATAGTACACGGTGCTCTACCATTTTACGTCCATCGAAATGCTACCACCGTGACCAGGATTAAACCCACGACTCACAGGTCTGCAGCCAGTTTCCCTAGCGGCTCATTCACCGAGAAAGACAACAGGAAAACCTTGAAGGGGAAAAAATGAAATACCGAATCGAATTTAACTGATTGATTATTGCTTCATAACTAATATCAGTATCCCAAGACAAGCATCGGGTGACGGAACGAAGGCTAAAGTAAAAAATTGCGAATTCAGCCTTTTCTTGATGTAAATTGATGAACACCTTTCCCGATTAGGGATGTTCTGTACTATCAAAAAAAGCAGTAAGATTGCTTACTCGATATTATTAAAATTAATTTTACAGTTTTCTAATTGTCAGGTGAAACCACTGATGTAAATTTTGTAGAAAATACTCTTGCACAGACAGACGCTTGATTGCTGTTAATGTGCATGTTAGCTACATATGTCAATAAAACGTGTTATTGATGCTTAGACATGAAATGAAATTTATATCTAACAGAATGTCTCACATGCTTCCAATGATTCTGCTCCTGACTGTAAGACATGTAAATCTGGGGTGAAGGCTTCGGCACAAGATATACGAGCCTCCTTGCCGTTGTCACAAGGGAAAGGGAATTGGACACCCGAGGACACCTCGTCCCGGAGCTAACATACTCATCGGCCCCTCGTCATTCAATAAGGCCGCCCTGGCAAGCTTTCCGCCCCGGGTCACAGGACGGGAGATTTCGTTTGGGCAAGTGGTCCTACCCGGACCAGCTTGCCCCGTCCGTTCAGCTCGAAGCGCCTAATGGACGCGTCAGTTCTCGTGGTCCCACGCAAACGAGAACTTAGGTGCCTTCCCCGGGAAAGGGGGGCACGGTTTAGCGCAGCAACCGAAGTCACCGCGCACCGAGCTGTGGCCAAACCGTACCACCTGGTGGTTAAAGGCTGTAAGCTCTCGTTCCAAGGTGGGTAAGCTACAGTCGCACACGCCGAAAAAGATCACTGCGCCCGAGGTAGACTTAACGAAGATATGCCGGCTGGTATCGGCCACCAAGAGGCGTGAATTACGAGCGTAAGAGCATTGTGCAAGCAAGCAACAGACGTACGAGCGTGCATAGCGTGGCGAATGGGCGAGTGGAAGCGATCGAAGTTACTCGGAGAGCAGGTAAGGAGGCAAGCGTATTCTCGCTCAGAGGTGAGCAAAGGTGGAGGGGGCTAAACAGAAAGGAAAAATAAATACCACGCCAAGTGCTGGGGCTTGAACGGGCGCCAACAAGGCACGTGAGGCATAAACAAATAATACAAAGAAGAGAAGATTCCCCGAGCCGTGTTGCTAGATGGGACGCCATCATAGATAGATATTTATTTGCCCCCCCCCCCCCCTGACTCACTGAAAATATCTGCTGGTCGGTGCCGAACTTCGAGAAACTGTTTCGCGCAAAGGCGGTGCCATTCGCGGAAAAGATGAAACCAGCCTCTTCTGTCCGTCTGTTTTGTTAATGCGCTTCAACAAAGAATTTTCAATTATGAACGTAATCCAACTGGCCCAACTTGCCATCTTGCTGCAATATATTTCTAGTACCGAGGGAACTCTACAACCTAGTGTTTTGTCTTACCCAGTCTCGTTGGCTTCACTAGCAAGCGCTGTCCTTGTCAGCCTCTTCTGTCCGTCTGTTTTTTAGTGCGCTTCAACAATTTTTTTTAATTATGAACATAATCCAACTGGCCCAACTTGCCATCTTGCTCCATTTACACCTTTGCAAGCACTCAACGAGAAGAATCACGGACAACCAGTTCGTGATTCTTCTCGTTGAGTGCTTTGGTTGTCCGCGTGAGGAGGTAGGCGGTTGACATACCTGACCATGAGATAAGAAATTCTCCTACCGCTTCCCCCTTTATGCTGAATCAGCAATAAAGTTGTTTCACTCACTCACTAGGATACTGAACAAATCATGCTATCATCTGAAGCAGAGATTTAGGGATAGCGTACTGTCAGAAGATATGAAGCAGGTCCTCTCTACTTTGACAGAATGGACAAACACATCTCGGGATGTTGGTCGGGAAGGGTCTGTACATGATAGGCAGACACCCCTTAGCAGGCGGCAGATAAAAGAAGCCCGCCGGGCGTTGAGAAGGCTGGTAGTTATAAGCTTCTAGCTTGGCTTATGCAGGCACAACTCAAATCTCTCATATATAGTGCTCGGGGAGGGCCGGGGTTAGCGCTTCGAGAATGTAGATTGTCCTGATACCGAAAGTTGTTAATGCACAAACAAAAAAAACAAGAAAAAATATATGGCATTGTCAGTCAAATAGCCACAGGTTTTAGTCGAACACACTTTTGAAATTTACAAGGTGTCGATAGCTATAGCGCGAGAACAAAACGCCAACACAGAGACAATAAGAACACGAAGGACATACCAACTAGCCCAAGCTGCCACACTTCTAAGTTACAAGATGACCTTCAATTCTTCCCCACTGTGTATTTATGTCTAAAAACACGATGGACATACCAACTAGCCCAAGCTGCCGCACTTCCAAGTTACAAGATGACCTTCAATGCTTCCACACTGTGTATTTATGTCTAAAACAATTCAAATGGACGAACTGTAGCCTGTAACTAACTGTAGCCGTCTGCCAGCAGCCGTCAAAGGAAGCACTTACCTGTGATGAGCACAGCTTTCCCATCTCCGGATATCTCGGCCACAAAGAGACGCGTCCACACAAACCTCGAGAGATAATAAGAGAGCGTCAGTGCGATCCACGTGGAACCGAGGATCCTTGCCAATTGTTGCAGGGGCACGAGGTAGTTCCACAGGCGCCAGAGCAAGAGCAAGAACGTCGCGCACAGAACCAACGATGTCCGCATGGCTGCTCTTGGGTTTAATCGGAATCCAACGAAAATCCGGATGATATATGCCACACAAAATCACGTGTTTCGCCGGTACTGGAACAGTAGTCGTGTAAAAGGCAAGAGCACTTGAGCACGTGCACTTTCGGCACTGCTACCCCATGACACGATGCGACTGTGTTCGATAAGCGCGGGCCACGAAGTACAGCCGAGTCAAATCCCAACGGGAACAACGCGCGGGCCACGCAGACGCGTTTGCGACTGAGGTCTACGTGGAACGCGCGAGTTTTGCGCCGGCGGGGGTGCGGGTTGCGAAGACTTGTCGATCGGCCTTTTGCAGCGTTCACAGAAGGAAGGAATTTATATATAGAAACACCTGTATTTAACCCTCCTCTCTCTCTTCCCGCCGCTCCACTGCTTCTCTACGTGTGGGTGTCGCCGCCGAAAGTCACGGAAGATTGAAGTGGTGGCGAATGGTGGAATTACGATGAGCGTATATACGCTCGTGTAAAGGAATTCCTATAGGCGAAATGCCCGGAAAATACGAAATAAAGCCGAAAAAAAAAGAACGAAGGAGGTGAAATAGGACTTACACACATTTAAGCATGCAAGAAATTACACTACATAGCAGAGCATGACATAATCAGCGAGGCCTTCCCCATCGTCTTTAATTATTTGAACTTCTCCGTGTTCCTTCGCTGTCACTTTCAGCATCCCTGTGAGACGAGCGTGTGCGTTATGCGGAAACAATTTGCGTTTTATGTTACTTTTCAGTGTTCCGCTGTATTGCGTTCAGCTCTGAGACGGTAACGTCGGCCAAAGCAGGTGTAATTACGAGATGCGCTCAGTCATGACTTCATTTCACGACGAGAAGACGAGGAGTAGGGTCAGAACTCCCTTATGTATGCAGTCAGGCCACAAAGTTTCAAGGAGCACTAAATATAAGAAAACAGCTTAATATTCCTGCTGGATCGCTAGCGAGCCCTGTGTTCAGGTTTCCGACGTCTTTTTAAATGCGCTAGCATGTACTGTTGAGAAACTATTTTCTCGGGCCTTGCAGCCTCTAAACTTTTTAAAGCCGACTGTATGTATGTATGTATGTATGTATGTATGTATGTATGTATGTATGTATGTATGTATGTATGTATGTATGTATGTATGTATGTATGTATGTATGTATGTAGTATGTATGTATGTATGTATGTATGTATGTGTATGTATGTATGTATGTATGTATGTATGTATGTATGATGTATGTATGTATGTATGTATGTATGTATGTATGTATGTATGTATGTATGTTGTATGTATGTATGTATGTATGTATGTAGTATGTATGTATGTATGTATGTATGTATGTATGTATGTATGTATGTATGTATTATGTATGTATGTATGTATGTATGTAGTATGTATGTATGTATGGCAACACGTGACTAAAACGTCACGTGCTGCCCTTTAACATGTGCTGTATGAAGAATTTTATTTTTATTTATTAATACTGTCAACCCTCGCTTCAGGGTCATAACAGGGAGAGAGTACAATAGTAAGCACAAACAGAAAATCAAAACAACTGGCACTCAAATAGCGATGCACAGAAGGCATCCACTTTTAAATACGAGTTGCTCGCATGGCTCGCTACGTAGGGGTGATAGCACAGATTAAGGGCTGCCTTGGATTCGCTGAAGATCGACCAATATTGAGGTGGTTCCAGAGCGACGAAGCGATGCGCAGGGCTCAAAGCGGTTAGTTCCGCAGCTGTCGACGTCTTGGGAAGGTCAGTTCTAGAGCTGATGGTTATAGCTCTTGCTGGGACAACCACTGCACCAGATGAACACGGAAGGTTTGCTGAACCATCGGAATATAATTACTGTATATATGTATACGCTGTCCGCGCACTACCCCTCATGCAGTTGTTTCAGCACAGGCGACCACAGATGTCCGAGGACAGTGTGGCAAGATGATGACAAAGAGCTCGTGCAGAGTTTCAGAGGTGCGTTTTGAGGACCATCACAACAATGTGAGTTTGCGTTGGATGGTCATGAGCAATCGCAAAGTTGCCTCTGTCGTCGTACATCAGGGAGACCAAGACACACTATGAGCGCTTGCGCTTGTACTTACTGCAGAACCCTAATATTTGTTTTGCAAGTATTGCTCAGCACAGGAAGGCACGCGGGGCCCATGCCCCCCTCCACCAAAACTTTTCGACCATGGCACATTGACCAAAAAGTAATTCATAAAGGTACCCTTCCATCCCCAAAAAATCAACGAGGAGATCAAAATTTCTGGAGCCATTCACTGAGGTATCTGTCATAATCACATCGTGATTTCGGAACATTAGTTCCCATGAATAATTCTTATTATTAACCAAAAGACATGTGCTAAGATCATTTTTAGAAATGGACCTATAAAAATTGCTCAATCACGGCACTATTGCTATGCAAAGCGAAATGCATCATAGACGAAATTGAACCAGTGATCAAGTACAAGTACAGCTGCTCGAACAAGTATGTCGCAACCCAATTCAAAGATACAACACGTGCGCTGAAAGAAAAAATGAGAGGCCACATCGGCTCTTCAAGTATTAGATGGCCTTCAGACGGCCTAACAAAGACCGGATTGTATATAGAAGCTGATACGGAACTCCGGTCGTTTATGCCTTGAATCGAGTGGAAGCCCGATACAACGTGTTAGTACGAGGTCGTCGTCCATTCAGGCGTGACACAGCGGAAGCGGGTTGCCAGCTCATCAGATAGGACATCTTTTTTGAAGGAGTCCTTCCTCACCCTTGTATGGCTTCATTATATAGCTAATTAGTAGAGAGTGATCTAGCACTCCATTGGTGGAAGAACGCAGAAAATCGAAGGTCAGGTGGCCACATCTTCGACCCAACCGACTATTTTGACGAATTAACCCCGGGTTGTGTGCAGAATGCATCACTGGCGAAACAGGAAGGAAGTGGGCTTAAAAGGAAAATGAAGCACTTAAACAAAAAAGTCTTGAGACTTGAGAGGTATAGGCCGCAGTGGTGTTGTGGTTAAGGTGTTTAACTGTAGGCTCGAAGGTCGTCGGTTCGACCATGGCAGAGGCGGTTGCATTTCGGGAGAATTTTAGTATTTTCATCCCCCTCTTTGTAAACGGTCCGAAGGTGCTGAGAATGTTTTAACTAAAAGCCCATCCGGTAATGTTGACGTGCTTTCAACATCACAGGCAATATTAAATATAGGCGTATGAAAAGCCTAAATGACAACCGGAAAATGGCAAACTCAAGCCTCGTTTCTGAGCGTGATATCAAATCATCTCCAACGTGTACACCTAGGACATATCATTTCGTCAGGTCCACCAGTGTTAAGCGATCACGCACCGGTCTAAACCTGAAACATAATAAAAACAGCTCAAAGAAAATATGCTTTACATATGTCGTTAATTATTATTAAAACAAGGTGTATTGATTATCAGAAGCCAAACACAACGCCTCAATATTGTATTGCAGGCCATCGAATGCATTATAATTCTGCTCATGGGGACTAAGAAGTGGTTCATTATAACCTGTCCATTGGTGGTCTGAGGTGGAAGATACTGTTTCTTAAAGAAAGCACTACTGCCACACTTTGACGTAACACACTGCAGTATTACTAAAAGAAGCCATAGACATTTGTATGACATGCATTACTCTCCGCTGAAAAGTCACCGCTGAAAAGTTCCGCGGGCGTGCTATGCAGTAAAGGTGAGGCAAACGCAGGCTTCCTGGTCGCTTATGGTTGCTCAGTTGAAAAATTTATTTCTCCCTGAAACAGAAATAACTCTTTTGAAACTCTCTGCTTATATTGCTGTCAAACAACGCAATGCAACAATTTAAAAGCCATATTTTTGCCTGAAACCCTACATGGGGAAAATAAACCGCAATATGAGTCTAAATGCTGTTTTTCCAAGCTTTGCCACAATATCTTGGCAAGATTTTTGCTTCGTTTGCTTCCGAAGTACTTTATTCATATAATATTGGAACCTAAAAAGCAGATAATGTAAATGTATTGCTGGCGAAGAAGATTTAGCTTTTTATGAAAAAAAAACGCTAAACATGTAGCGTAATAAAATTTTTCGACAAGGTGAAAATGAAAGGCAATATAACAAAAAGAAAATAAACTATCATATTAAAAGAAAATCGGTGCACAAAAAGACGGAGACAAAGAAGAGAACCACACACCGTCTCCGTCTTTTTGTGCGCCGCTTTTCTTTTAATATGAATATACACCAACTCGCCCAACTTTCTATTCTGTTACAATATAAACTATCATATTTATGAGAAGAATAAAAAACTGGTTTTGTAATAGTTATTCCAACAAATAGCATTGTCCAAAATATTCAAACTGACAAAGCTTCACTTGAGTGACCCGAGTTCTAAGCGTGCGCTAGGCAACCCGAAATCTTTAGAGATATATAACGCCTCATTAACTAGTTCTCACGTGCACATATACCTGCACGGTTTTTCTCGTGATCGGGGGAGATGGTCAAAAATTGACCGGGTACACTTGATATGGAATGCCCCATTATATATATATATATATATATATATATATATATATATATATATATATATATATATATATATATATATATATATATATATATATATATATATATATATATATAAATATAAATAAATAAATATATATATATAAATATAAATAAATAAATATATATATATATATATATATATATATATATATATATATCAGTGTTTTCTGGAGGTTAATTTTGTATCTTTCCCAACCCCCTTTTACTTCGCGTTGCAAGACATCACGCTGCTGCTGTGTCAATCCTTTGTTGCAAGCTGCCCGGCGCTACTCGAAGTGCGCCATTTGATTCCGGCAACACTTCGAAGCATTCTCCTCTTAATCTCCTAGAGCGTGAGGCACCAACAGTCGTAATCTGCCACTATTTTTTGTGTGGCATAGTTTTCTTCCCCTATGTACAGGTTTGTGGGCGTCACATGCTGGCATGATGAAGCTGTACTGACTAGTCCCCCATCCTCCCGTTGGATGCGTACAAAATGTTCTATAATAAACAATGCCGATTCAGGCGGCTGGCTCGATTTACGGCAAAAAAAAATTGTAGCTCACAGTTCCCCTTGAAGTGCTAAAAAACAAAGCAAAAAACGAGTACACAAGAAAGAGCTAACAGAATAAGAGGTACTTCAGACTTAAGTTTTTTCAGAGTGGAAATAGTAGAAGTTCCAATTGGATAGGCACTCTTTCAAAGAAACAGAAGTTCGATCAAAGGTTGAGTCTTGAAGCAGGGTGCAAATAAAAAGAACCTCAAGGGGATCGCGTTGGGTGTTCACAAGTCGACCTTGGGAAACCTTGCCATCGTCGTGTTCGATTTTCTTGATTTAATTTCTTGCATGCTCTTGTGTCATATTTTTCGGCTAGGCTTCAAGATTGTTACGTAATACTCCAATTTTTTATTCCTGGATACAGCGAAGCAAGATAAGTCGTGGAGCAAAGTAATGCAACCAGGATAATCGAGTGTTTCAGTGACGCTGAAAAGGCATCGGTGCACTCTGCGATTTAGGATTTGAAAAATAACATACTTTCCGGCGTTTTCGTAGGGCTGACTGGAAGCTTTTTGCAGGCCGCCCCATCGGGTTTTATTGTATCAATCGATCATGGCCGATATCTGGATCAATGACATCTTCCGTGAATGTGGTGCGAACGCATCTGGGCTACATTACAGTAATGCTGAAGATGACTGGCATACACGCCTGACCTATTGCATTCTGACCAAACACAATCTCTCGCCGAAGCTTGACAAAACGTGCATGAAAACAGTCACGTAAGAATAATGCCAACAACCGCTATTTGCCCGACTCGAAAAAGAAGGTTAGAAATTGGTATTCTGCTTCACAAAGGGTGTGCCATACCTTCAAGAACAGGCCAATAAAACATTCCACTGCGAATACACCGATGGCGACCAGCTGTAGAAAGAAGTAATTCCTTCATGATTCCCCAAGCTCTATGCTCAGCTCATGAGATGTAGGATCAGCTTTGAAAGAAACGTCAACGTCTCTTATCAAGGACCCTTCGCAGGCAGCCATGAAGAGCTTCTGTAGAGCGGGCAGGTAGGAGAACCCGTGCCGAACTGGAATGCCATCCAGCATCATCGTGATGGGTTCCTGGAATGGCCGTATTCCAGGGGAGAACTCCTGGAGGGCGCAGCGAGGAAGGACGTGAGAATAGCCAGACCCTGTCCCGTCGCCCAGCAGTCAGAATACAGTCCGCCGACGTTGGTACGACTAGCTGTCCTCCCGAGTGCTCTTTATAGACTGCGCTGAGTTTTCGCATCAGCGAATAGGAATGATCGGCTCCTGCTTTCAGGTTGGCATAAGTCCACGTGTTTTGTGCCACTACTGCTGCGACGCGCCCAGCATCTATGGACGTCTTCCAGTTCTTTCAGGGTGTCCATATGATCGGCAGGTTTCGTCACTGTGACCAAGGCTGTCATCTGACCGCGGATATAGACTGATAGTGACAATATCGTAATCATCCAGAAAGCATAAATGGCTCGTCGTGTCCAAGCCATGTCTGCGACGCCGACGTTCCGATGTCGCAGGTGGCTAAGAGTGATGCCATCAGAAATAACGTTTCCCAAGCTGCGCTCTGTAGGAAAGCTTTAAAGCTGTTTGCCGAGTTAAGTTAGGTCAAAACAAGGATGCATGAGAGTAAGGACAAAAGAGTCAATGACTACACCCTAGGCGGAGTAAGACAAGACTTAAAACAATGAGATGGAACGGGTGTCATTGGCTAGAGCGTAGAAGGTGTCGTGGTGGAGGTTCGTGTCGGCAAAAAAAATGTTGTCCACGATTATGTCATCGAGGTTGGTCGGGCTCAGCAAAAGGTCGGCCTTGCCACCTATAATGAATGACGAGGCATTGTGAACGTTACGTGGTGAGCGTACATCAGGGAAACATTCTTCTTCATCAAAAAACAGGCGAAGGTAAACGTTGCGACCTTCGTCGCAGATAGATTGCATTTGCGCCATCTTCTGCCCCGAAGACTCCACACTGATAATTGAGTGTAAACAAACAACTGCGATGTCATTTTCAGTGAATGCCTGCTGTCTGGGTCTCCAGATTACGTCTTCCAGTGAGCCATGGCAGAGAAGCTGTGACGCACTGAATAGCACTGGACTCCGCGATTGGTCTGAAAAGATGAGCGCCATAACTACACCGCGTTTACAGTGGCCAAGTATGGAAACCTTGGCTGAAGGCGATATCTTCGCGTACAATGTCATTTCGTCATTGACGACGGCATCATCTTGAACGAGGACCCAGTAGACGGCGACATGGTACGCAAAGCTATAGTTCAGTAACTTCAGAAAGTATATTGGTTCTATCTTCAGACTGGGCACGATCGCCAACGTTTGTCTTCCTTCTCTCAGCGTTGGCTCTGAGAAAACTGCTCAAGGCCGTCACTGAGAAAGTGCCAAGAAGTCTCTCTGTACTTGAGAAGTTGGGACCACGTCCATGTCGTCTTCGTCCCAGCGAGACTGGAGGGACACCACTACGACGTTTGTTTCTTTCGAATACAATCGGCGAAGCACTTCTTCCCTCTCCGAGTAGGCAGTGCATCCTTCGATTTCTCCGTGAAGAAATGCGCACTGCAAGCATAAGGAGAGAACTGCAAATAATTGACGGATATGTGACATCTCGAATCATGTGATCCACTTTTGCGGAAAGCCGCGTTTAGGACCTCTACCTGGTGCGCAAGTTCGCTATAGTGCGTACGGTCTGACGTGGTGTTGCTACGGCTCCGCGAAGAACGGTACTGCGCAGTCGTATCGTAGAAGGTGCACGATAGAGTTACCACAGGTTATTTCAAGGTGATTGGTGGTTTGTTGTGTGCTCTTCGTCTATTGCTTCAACGCGGCGCCACAACAGAATATGGCGTACCCGAATTACGAGAAAGCTGTGTTGTTTTCAAGCAGGAAATGCCTCGTTGATGACGGCAGTGCCCATTCTTGTAACGACTCCTCTGGAATGAAAACAGGGAAGGTGGAGGAAACTGTGTCCTCGATGCGTTTTTTTCCTCTCTTGCCTACAAGGAACTTATGAACGGGAGTCAACTTAGTATGACTTTCCCCAACATAAAAATAATGAGGTGCTTCTGATGAGGTCTCCTTCACGGCACAAGTTTATTAAGAGGAGACTGCAGTGGATATTTACATTTCACGGCACTTCATAAGAGGCTACGCCCAAACAATTTTAATTACGTGGGTAAATAATGACGCCAATAATCGACACTCATTGACTGCAAGTGAACTTTTGTGTTTAGCATCTCTAAGGAGGATCTCAGCAGTTGCACAGGCAGGCTAGAGTGCTTGTGCGACTGCTGAGATCCATGTATTCAATTGCCTACGGAACCAACAGGGGCATAATGCGGTTTCGATAGGGAGAACGTTATGTTGCAGACGGAGCTATCGAATCTGCAAGACGATAATGCACAATAAAAAGGTTCCTGGTGCCTTATGCATTCTCCCAAGACGATTCGAAACGAGTTCAGTAAAGTATCTTTCTTGGCAAGTTGGTTAATAGAAATAAGGAAAAAAGACCAGTGAAAAACCACACGAAGACAGTGAGAAAGAACAACTACCAGTGCTTATCCCATGCAGTTGTTCTTCTTCGCTGTCTTCGTGTGGTTGTTTACTGGTTCTTTTTTCCTGTGATTCGAAGGAAGCAGCCATGTTCATAATCTTTTCAATCGATCGTTCTGCACTATCTGCAGTTGACGTTGTTGCAGCACTTCCTCGACAGCGCACATGCCAAGCGATGGCTTCATCACAAGTTTCATATAGATGTAACTTGTTTTGGTGCTCTGTGCTATCGCAATGGCGTAGTGTGGTGTCATCACACGATCATTTTATAACTTTGTGTTGACGACTCAGATGCTGATGGTCACTTTTTGCGTTTGATGGATGAACGAATATGAAGATTGCGTTGATTTATACTTACCTGGTACGCCTAGCATGCCACTCAGGGAGGACGAGGGGAATGGTGATGGCAACAGCATTTTCATAATATTAATAATTATCATCATCAGCTAGACTACGTCCACTGCAGGGAAAAGGCCTCTCCCATGATCCGCCAATAAACTAGGTCTTGTACCTTCTACTTCCACGTTATACCTGCGAACTTTTCTAGCTCATGAGCCCACCTAACTTTCTGTCTTCCCTTCGTGCATTTTCCTTCTCTAAGAATTCAGTCAGTCACCGTTAATGACGAGCGGTTACCTTGCCTACGTGCTACGTTCCCGGCCCATGTCTATTTCTTCTTCTTTATTTTAACTATGACGCCCATAGCCCCGCTTCGTTCCCTGATCCACTCTGCTCTCTTATTGTCTCTTAAGGGTACCGCTATCACTGCTCGCTGCGTCGTTCTCAGTTTAAACTGAACCCTGTTTGTAAGCCTCCAGGTTTCTGCTCCATTGGTAAGTACTGGTAAGATGCAGTTGTTACATACCGTCCTCTTGAGGGTTAGTGGCAGCTTACTATCCATGATATGAAAATGCTTGCCGAATTTGATCTATCCCACCTTGATTATTCTAGTTATTTCACGCTCATGGTTCGGCTTCATTGTTACTACTCGTTCTACGTAGACATATTCCTTTTTAACTTTCAGCGTCTTTCCACTTATCGCAAAGTGTTGTTTACTGCCGAGGCTGTTGCACGTCACTTTAGCTTTATGTATACTAATTTGCAGACCTACTTTTCTGCTCTCTATGTCCAGTTCTGTAATCATGAGCTGTAGTTCGTTCCATGAGTTGCTCATCAAGGCAACGTCCTCAGCGAATCGCAGGTTGCTAAGATATTCTCCATTAACTTTTATCCCTAACTTTTTCCAATATAGGGTGCTGAAAACATCCTTTAAACACGCGGTAAATAGCATTGTAGAGATTGCGTCTTCCCTCCTTACACCCTTCTTTATTGAAATTCAGTCGCTTTCTTTATGCAGAACTATGTTGGCTGTGAATCTGCTGTAGAATTCTTCCAGTATGTTTGTGTAGGGTTCTTCAATGCCCTGGAAACGACGACGAAGTGATTCTCTCACAGAACGCTTGTGCCCGTGTCTCAGTGTTTTCAATTTGTTTTCCTGGAAATCCTGGGAGCTGCCGCTCCCTCCTTTGCGGTGATGCTTCAGGAAACACCTGAGAATGTTCCAGGCGTGCAACCATCGCGCCGGACTTCGTCGTCCAGGATGCGTAGCAAGGCGTGGAGCGACACCGACAGTGAGGCAACCGATTTGTATTCGGACGGCTTTGAGTCATCGGATGATGACTTCACGGTCGTCATGAATCGATCTACAAAACGAAGACTGCTGCGGACGGCATCGTCGGCAAGTGTTTCCACCGTTAAGACTGCACCACAGCGGTGGCCGCACACCATGCTGTTTATGCCTGAAGACCCTGCATCTAACTTGCGACTCCTCAACAGGCAAGTTCTTTCTGTGCTTCTCGAGGGAACCGCGCCGAATGAGATCAAAGACATGAGGATCAATGCACGAAAGAATGTCCTTGCTGTAGACGTTATGCACCGTAGCGCACTGCAAAGCCTTCGGCACATAACAGAAATCGGCAACGTGAAAGTTCGGCTAATGGTCACTACAGGTTGTAATGGCACTGTTGGCGTCATTTATGATGTGGATCTTTCCATCTCAGCTAATGACCTGCCAGTACTAATAAAGCCAGCGACTGAAGGCACCCGCATTACGCACATTACCAGACTCGGCAACTCACGCTGCTTGGGGCTCGTGTTCGAGGGAGACAGCCTTCCCTCGTATGTCAAAGTTGGCCATGTTCGCCACTCAGTGCGTCCTTACCTACCGAGGCCACTGCAATGCTACAAGTGCTTCAAGATGGGACACGTAAAAGGTGTCTGTGAGAACAAAGTTGTGTGTCCGCGGTGCGCTGAGTCTCACTCAAAAGACGCCTGCAGTGCCACCATACTACGATGTCCAAACTGCCACGGCGCTCATGAGGCCTCATCCAAAGATTGCCCGCGGGTGCGAAACGAGCACGCGATACTCAGGCGTATGGTGCGGGACAATTCAACGCACAGGGAAGCTGCCGCTACACTACGCCGACGACGGCGTCGTGGGCGAAGACCATCACGGAAAAACGCCTCTACCGATAGAGAGATGTCATCCTCTATCAAAGAGGCTGACCCACAAACACCGAGCTCACTAAAGACGGATACTGCCAAACAGAAGAAAGGGACAGCAGTCGCGCCTTCCGAACAGTGGCCCTCTCTTCCACGACGTCAACCTACTACGGAGCTGCATCAAATCCCGCCGCCCTCGACGACCCCTCAAACCAGTGATGCGATGAATGAAGATAAAGTGATAAGCTTGCTGCAATCGCTGATGAGTACCATGCGTGTCCTACTGAGTAATATGAAGACTTCTGCTGCGCAGACCGCACTGCATGTGCTGGACACCCTGAGTCCGGTGCTTGCAGCTCTAAGGTAAAACCATGGCCAGCGAGGCACCGTCGTTTCGAGCGGAAGTCAAGAATGCATCTGTCTTTCAGTGGAACGCCAGAGGACTGAAGTCGCGCTTGTCTGACTTTAGACAATTTGTATTTGTGAACCGCTTCCCCATTATTGTGATTTGTGAACCCAACCTGTGTGCTTCAATCAAGCTGTCAGGATATGAGTGCTTTATGTCCTCCACTCACAGAGACTGCAGCAAAGTTATTGTATTCATGCGCCATGACCTCACTTACGTTCACCACAGAGTCTCGCCTGATGAAAGGAATCAGTATGTGTGCCTTACTATGAAGAAGGATAAGGTTGCTTTCACGATTATCGGAGCTTACTTATCTCCATGAAGCCGCCTTGACTGTGAGCGCTTACGCGGTATTCTGACATCGACTCCAAGACCATGGGTGATCACGGGCGACTTCAATGCCCACCATTTCCTATGGGGAAGCTCCAGAGACAACTCTAGAGGAAGAAAATTGGTGTCCTTAGCCTCGGAGTACGAACTCTGCGTTTGTAACGATGGAAGGCCTACATATTTACGCGGATCAGCCTGTAGCAGCTGCCTGGACCTTACATTGGTTTCTCGCTCACTTATCAGGAAAGTGCACTGATTCTCGGATCTGGAAACGCGGGGCAGCGACCATATACCAACTTACCTATGTATAGAAGGTTTCACCAGCTCCAAGTCCTCAAGAGGCCTCAAGTACACCGATTGACCGAAATTCAAAATGTTAATGGAAGACTGCTGTACCGACGGCTCATCATATAACCTAGAGGACTCGATAAAGGATGTCCTGCAGAATACCATGCATACACATTTGACTAGTCACAAGCGCACCGATTTCGACATCGAGCTTGAGAAACTTCGCGCAATACGCCGTCGTGCAGAACGAAGGTACCGACGGACAAAGTGCATGAATGATTTGAGGCTGGCTAGACGCATTCAAAAGAAAATGCAGCGGCACATGGATAAACTGGCTAGGCGACGTTGGACATCCTTTTGCGAGTCGTTGGATCCACGAAAGCCCCTATCACTGATATGGCGAACTGTCCGGGGTCTTAGCACAACCTTGGGTCAGCGACATCCGTTTACATCTCTGGCACTTCACCTTCGATGCAGAGAGATTGACGTCGCAGAATCTTTCTGTAGAAGAATTGCCGGTGATTCCAATCTCACAGTATCAAGAACGGGAACTTTTGACAACCCACCGCCCTCACGTGATCCCCGTATGGAATGCCACTTTTCTATGGATGAGCTAGAGGCGGCACTGGCTCTGTGCAGACGTTCTTCAGCACCCGGTCCTGACGGCATTACCTATCGTGCCCTTTGTAATCTTGGAGACGAAGCTCGAAAGGCACTCTTACGCCTATACAACGACTCCTGGCAGACTGGTACTGTTTCCCAGGCATGGAAGTCAAGTCGCCTCATTCCACTTCTAAAGGCTGGTAAATCTCCTTTGGATATTGCTTCATACCGTCCTATCGCACTTGCCAGTTGTGTGGGAAAAACGATGGAACGAATGATTCTAACACGAATGGAGTGGTATTTAGAGCACTACGAAATCTATCCAGTATCCATGACCAGATTCAGGCGCGGCCATTCGTCAATCGACAACGTTGTTGATCTGGTGACATATGTTCAACTCCAGAAAGCCTGTAAGAGACTGTGCGCCGCCCTGTTTCTAGACGTAAAGGGGGCTTACGACAATGTCACCCATGAAGCCATCCTTAGTGCTTTGGAAACAGTAGGTCTTGGTGGCAAGATATATATGTGGGTGTACAGCTACTTACAGCTGAGATCATTTTACGTGATGACAGTGAATGGCCCAACACCTGATTATTACAGCAGCCGAGGAGTTCCTCAGGGAGGAGTGCTAAGCCCTACTCTTTTCAACCTAACTCTCATTGGTCTAGTCGAGCAGCTACCTAGCACTGTAGAACTTTCTGTCTATGCTGATGACATCTGCATTTGGACATCAGGTGTGACAAGGCCTCAGCTTCGCGCCCGCCTTCAGAAGGCTGCTACAACGACGTCATGCTATCTTCGTAAACAAGGCCTCGAGGTGTCCTGCGGAAAATGTGCAGTGGTAGCGTTCACGCGGAAACCAATGTCTGCTTACAGTATATCGATTAATGAAGAATACATATCGTTCAGCAGAAGCCACAGGTTCGTGGGAGTCATAATAGATAGAAACCTGTCGTGGACTCCACACGTGAACTATGTGAAGAAGCGGCTGATTGCAACATGCCACATGCTCAAATTCCTTGCAGGAAAAAATTGGGGAGTGCCCATACCATCCATCCTACAACTGTACAGAGTGCTGTTTATCGGATTCTTGCGGTACAGCTTACCTGCAATGTCTAACACCGGCAAGACCAACCTGCGCGCAATTCAGAGCATTGAAACCCAAGCACTTAAGATATGCCTTGGAATACCCCGCAGTGCTTCAACGGCTGAAACCATTGCCATCGCCCAAGATCACTCGATAAATACGCATATTATTACCAAGACAATGCGCATGCACCTCAGGCATTATGCCAGGACCCCTTCTCATTACCTGGCGAGCCTAGCTGCTGAAAGGCCCCGCACGACATACGGCACTATTGTCTCCAAGCATCGTTCATCGTTTGCTGAGACATACGCACCTGCATCAAAGCCACTGCTTCCTCCTTGGAGCTTGAGCCGGCCGCGAGTTCACTTAATGATTCCAGGAATGAGGAGAAAATCGGACTTACCGACACATAACCTGAAACAACTGAGTCTATTCCTACTGGAAGAAAACTACAGTAACCACGTGCACATTTACACGGATGGCTCTACTACGCCGTCTAGTTCAGGTGGAGCAGTGGTTATACCATCACAAGGGATAACTCCGTGTTTTAAGACTTCACATGTGACAAGTTCCACGGCGGCAGAACTCGAGGCTCTGCGCAATGCACTGGAACACATCAATTCAGAAGAAAGACCAGGTAAATGGGCTGTGTTTTCTGACTAAAAACCAGCGTTACAGTGCCTGATATCAGTTCTCCGACGCGGATGCCACGACCAGTTGACCTATCAAACCGTGAAACTTCACCACCTGTTAATACAAAAAGGCCATGACATCGTCTTTCAGTGGTTACCTGGGCATAGTGGTATAGGCGGCAATAATTCTGCAGATCATGCTGCTCGCACGTCACATAAAGAAGCGAACAGCGTTCCGATACCGCTTTCAAGAGCGGATGCGGCGAGGCAGATTCGTCAACTGGCCCGCAGTCTCACACTGACTGAGTGGAACACACCAAGCATACGACGTACACGACTGCACGAGCTCGACCCTTCACTACAACTCCGGCCTCCACCCGGCCTACATCGACGTGAAGCTTCGCTTCTCTATAGCCTTTGGCTGGGAGTCGCTTTCACGAAAGCTTATACCACGTTAACCAGAATTACTGACAGTGCGGCGTGCGATGTTTGCGGCACCGA
The DNA here is from genome assembly GCF_013339725.1 of Rhipicephalus microplus. NCBI lineage: Eukaryota > Metazoa > Arthropoda > Arachnida > Ixodida > Ixodidae > Rhipicephalus > Rhipicephalus microplus. Next base: position 175,614,112 of record NC_051167.1, read on the forward strand.
CGAAAATATCGAACACCTGCTGTGTCATTGTCCTCGATTTGCCTCAGAGAGACAAGTACTTGCCAACGCAATGCGGCGACTGGATGATCGGCCTCTTCCTCTGCAGGTGCTATTACGGCAACGTACACATGCCTCGACAGCCCACAAGGCAGTGAAAGCCCTGCTGTGTTTCCTGAGAAGGACAGGCTTGTGTGAACGCTTCTGACATGCGGTAGAGTTCTACACGCTGCAGTGAAATTACTGTCAGCTCTTCCCCCCTTTTTTTCCATCTCTTCCCTCTTTCTCGTCTTTCTTGTCCCCTTCCTTTATCCCCCAGTGTAGGGTAGCCAACCGGATGTCTTTCTGGTTAACCTCCCTGCCTTCTCCCTTTTTGTTGCTTCCTCCTCCTCCTCCCTTCAATGCCCTGATTTTGTAGTGCCTGCCTTACTGCTGATATCTCGACTAAGTCAATCACCGTCTCGTAATCTATGAACGCTATATATATGGTTCCGTTGTGTTCCGCGCATTCTTCTATTACCTCATTGCTAGTATGAATATGATCTATTGTGGAGTAGCCTGCACAAAACTCTGCTTGGTCCTTTGATTGATTGAATTCTAATGTTGCCTCAATTCTATTAGCTATTTTTCAACACAATTTCTCCACCACCTTTCAGCAAGTCCGGTGTTACCCTATTTTCACCAGCAGCTTTGCTTCTTTGGATTCCTTCTAGGGCTTTCCTTACTTCCCTTGTCCTTGATTGTAGGGTGTCGTTTTTTCCTGGACTATTTCTGTTTCTCACGATAATATCCTGGTTGTTTTGTCTTCTGTACAGCTCTATGTAAGAGTCCTCCGCTAACTCGACTATCCTACCTATATTGGTTATGACATTGCCTTCCTTGTTTCTTAATGCATACATCATATTTTCGCCTACGCAAAACTTTTCATAGGCAAAAATTGTATAGTAAATAAACCGAATATAAGACTGTTTTTTAAGGAAACGAAGTATAAGTGAAATAAACATTGTGTATAAATAACGTCATACCACTAAAACGACTGGGCGTAAGAGACGACAAGATGCAGGCTACCAACGTGTTTCACAATCTTTTTTTCAGCAATAGGACATCGCTTATACAAAAAAAACAAAAAAAAAGAACTCATCACACGGAAATCTGTACCCCACACCAACAACGACTTATTTTTGTTTGCAATGCAAGGACTTGTGGTTGCGCTCTTCCACTTTCCAGTAACTTTAAACCTTGCACGGCACATGTGATTCTCTCTTGCAGAGAATTTATATCGTCTATAAACCTCACTACAAGACCCATTCTCACCACGCCGTAAATTGAGAGAGAAAAAGAGAGAGAAATGAATGAAGAAGTGAGAAAGTTCAATCAATTTAGCAGTTGTCTTCTACTAAAGTGTCTGCCACGACCACTAGATGGCGGCCTTTCCTAGCGCACAATAAAGCATACGAGAAGAGAACCGAGCCTGCGAGCTCCATCGCCGGCGTGTTTCCCTTTCTTTCGCGAAAGAGAAAGGAGGATATAAGAGAGGGAGAGTGCGCCTGACTCCGAGACGTTCTCACTCTCAGACAAAAGCAGATAGTATCCTCTTCTTCCTTTCTCTTTCACGCTACGTGAGTGCACTATTGATTCTTTGTGAGCCGGGATGCTGAGCGGGGAGAGCCAAGGGAGGGATGCTCGAAGATTCTCGCGAGGTTTAATTCGCCCACAGGAAAGTCGGGAAGACCCCGCGACGAGAGCGCCACTCAGCGGGATCCGCCACCTTCTAGCTCGGCTGATGAGTGAGCGCTCTCCTCGCCCACGCTTTTTCGAGGAACAGTGGCAAACAGGTTGTATCGACGCTTCGGCTCACTGACAGCGCTGACGGCCCTGTGCCCTGCATCAAGAAACATTTTCGCGGGATGACCACTGTGCATGATCAAGAGTGAGATCACACGTGTAAAACTATACGGGATCGCACGTCAAGTGACGCACAGTTGTGTACAGTGAAGAATCAGGTGCATTTTTTGTTGTTGCTATTCCTACGGTGGTTTGGACAAGACTTTTTTTAGCGGATTACCGCTGCGTCAGATCATTTGGTGCACTGAAAAAAAAGTCTGTCAAGCAACACTGAGAGGGTGGAGTTACCTGTTGGTTGTGTGAGTATTGAAGGCTTGATTTCGCTGAATTTGTGGCAGCTTGGAAATCTGATATTTGAATATATACTTCGCGTCATCATAAAACAATCACAAAAAAAACTTTTCTTGAGAAAGTGCTGACACTCTCAATTATCATTATTTATTTCTTTCCAACATGTTTAGTGAATGTATGGCAGCTCTATAAGGGTCAATGTTTGTAAAGAGAAACAGAAGGTTCACTTTATTTCGAACTGAAAACTCTCCTTCCATGGGGTTCCTTTGGCAAGGAATCTCTCCTACCATGGTTCCTTTGGCAAGGAACTGTTTAGCCAATTTTACAGACCTCAAAAAAATGGGGCGTGAACGCCACCTTCGCGGTCACATTTTTATGGAGGCATAATTTACAGGCCTCTGTATTGCGTTACTTGAGTGCACGTTGAAGTTATTCTGGCAGTCGAAATCATCAGAGCCATCCATTACGGTGTATTTTATAGCCTGTTTCACTGCGGGATGTTAAACTCTCTAAAACTACTACCCAAATTGATTATACTCGCAATAAATTGATAATTCTTAATTGCTTTTCACAACCGAAGGATCTGAGAAAGTTCTGGAACAAAGTTTTGGATCTAGAAAGTTCTGTAAAAGAAAACAAAGAAATGAAACGTTTTCTAAAGTTTTTCCTTTCTGATCAAGCAGATCGAACTAAATTTAATAAGAACATTGAGTCAGAAAGTCAATATGGGAGAATCACCAGTTCGCACTCTTTATTCTTACTAAGAATAGGTTTATCGTGCCTGCGAGCAGTTAAAAACAGAAAATGCAAATAGTTACGAAATTCAGATCGTTCAGCGTAGAATTGGCGCTATTCGGCCTTGCGTCTTTAAAATCCGGGATCACTGGCGAAAAATCGCCTAAGAAATCACGCCAATCAATACCTTATGTTTTCATAGTATAGTGATCTAATAAAGCAGTATATCGAGTTAATGTACATTAAGGGAATGAAAGAAGCTTCACTGCTGTGCATCCTCTCCTCTCTCTCAGTAGAGACCTTAGGAAAACCACCTTGATTACGGATGATAAACTGAAAATGAAGCAAAGACGTGCTTCTCACAAAACCTTGTGATGGCTCCCAGGTGTTCCAGGATAAAGTGGTGAATCAATAGGTCATTTAATGCTACAATTTTTTGTTATTGAAGAGAAAATGCGAGTGACGCATGTGATGGAGTGCATTTGATGCAATTGTTCCACTTCGACACTTGTGCTCACCTGGCTTGTGTTGCCAGCATCAACTTCGCAAGAGAACACTGCATCTGCTGAACTGAAGTGTCACAGCCAGGGTACTTCAATTGTCTCATCCCCCGCCCCCAGAACATCTTCAACGCCCCGCCGTGGTGGTCTAGTGGCTAAGGTACTCGGCTGCTGACCCGCATGTCGCGGGTTCGAATCCCGGCTGCGGCGGCTGCATTTCCGATGGAGGCGGAAATGTTGTAGGCCCGTGTGCTCAGATTTGGGTGCACGTTAAAGAACCCCAGGTGGTCAAAATTTCCGGAGTACTCCACTACAGCGTCTCTCATAATCATAAGGTGGTTTAGGGACGTTAAACCCCACATATCAATCAGAACATTTTCAACTTCGTATACACGCACAAATACAAATGCACGCACGAATAAGCAGGAATGGTTTAGCACCCTCCCCCCAAAATTACGGCTACGCTAGCTATTGCTTCCGTTTTTGCCCCACGCGGCAGTAACTCTCTAATGAACTACAGTTATGCTTGTTGACTTGACATTGCGCAGGTATATGTACAAGTAATTAAAACCAAGCTATGACGTCAACAACGATGGCTTTGACCCTGATCAGCGAAGGAACCGTGGGCGTTGACAGCTCTGGTGATGGCACTGCCGCTGTTCTGGCGGCAATCCTGAACTTCACCTCAGATTTTGCGGAGTCGTCGACACCGGCAGGTGTGACTCGAAGCTTGTCTGCCAGGCGTAGCTACGTCCGGGCTCTGTCTCCTGGGCAACACGCTGTTGCCATTCAGGTGCTGGACATTCTGAACGCGGCCTACACACCGGCAGTCATCTACCTGGGACTCGTCGGTAACGTTCTCTCCCTCCTCACCTTCCTCTGCACCAAGCTCAGGAGCCGCACGTCAAGTCTGTACATAGGAGCCCTGGCCATGTCCGACTCGGGCTTCCTCATCGTACTCTCATTCGCCTGGCTGAACGAACACGGCGCCAATGTGAGTTAAAGTGAAATCTCTGTATTTCCATTTACGGACAAAGTGGTTCCGACGGGAGAAAAAAAAATATGTACGATTAAAATACATGGGGCGCTAAACCAAGTGAACACACACACACACACACACACACACACACACACACACACACACACACACACACACACACACACACACACGCACGCACGCACGCACACGCACACGCACACGCACACGCACACCCACACACACAAACGAATAATGCCCCGTAGAACCTTACCTCCATTACGCGCTAAATTAGCTCATGCAGATATATGCGTCGTGCAATACGCCACCCTTTCTAGCTCATAGAGTTTTCCAACCGTTGTTCTTTCTGTGGAGAACATGCAGGGTTGTACCATTTCATGGACCCTGTGGGACTGTCCCAAACCGAAAAATGTATCTATAATACAAAATCCTCCCTATTCTAGTACGATACCACTCATTCTAGTAAAGCCCTGGACAACCAACGAATATTGATTGACTGGACTAACTAGACTGCAGCATAAAATGGGGTCCTGGAGTGAGAAATTCACCCTTTGAGCCTCATCAAGAAAAAAAAGAAAATATACATCTAGACTAGATGTGCTTAAAACGGCTTGGTTCTCGACGAATTTCTGCGATGAATAAAGCACACTCTACTCAAATGTGACAGTTCACGGCATCGTAAACTGCAGTATTTCTTCATAAACGTTATGACGTTCAAGAAACACTTGCCTATTTTTTCATAATTGGTAATCAAACCCACTACATCTCTGCAAAAATTTACCACAGAAATACTGTAACGAATCATACAGATAGTAAGGGTTATGAGAGTATCGAGTTATTATTTGTCGTTTTTGGAGGCTCTCCTACTGAAAATCTTGGATTGGTGGATGCTGTAATCGTTGGTGTGTATGGTGTAAAGAATAGTGGGTATGAAGGAAATATTAGTGGATATCATGGAGGACGTAGTATTCATAATGGCTGGTGACGGTGAGAGTGCAAAAAATGGTGGCAGATGGTGGTTACCGTGAAAAATGCCGGCTGATGGTGGGGCTGCAATACGTGTTTGTTAAATGGCTTGGTAAACATGCTGGATGATGGTGGCGTGATGGAAGCTTAGTCGATGATGGTGACACAAAAAGCACATTGTAATATGTGAAATTACTTATTTGTAGAGTTTCAGTCTGGAATGTGCAGAAAAACATGTTTACCGTCAAGAAAAAACAACGTCGGCCATTACGCTTTCTAGCCCATTTTTCTTTATTTTTGTTGTGTCAACAACGCTTCAATTTTCGTGTAGCGTAGAATGCAGCCGTGAGTGTTTAAATTTGGTGCGCGTACTTACATCAGTTTGACATGCGCGACGTGCCGCTTTGTTGTAATGTTTAGAAGACTAGAGATTTCTCTGTGAACAGCGAACACAATTGTATTACATCAACACGCAGTTGTCAAGAAATAAATGAGCTTTAGTTCGCAATGAGCCTTTTAAAAAAGACTAGCCTGCGCATTCGCAGTGGTAAGGACGTCACGCGCGCCATGTTTTTTTTGGGGGGGGGGATTACTGGATGGCGCCATTTGTAAATCTTGCAAAAAACACATGGCCCCCGAGATTTTCTACTGACAGTTTCGGAGGCTATCGACCCCCCAGTTTTGATTTAGGCGAGCTTCTCTGGAGGCACTGTACGAACGCAAAAAAGGCCCCTTGCCCCTTTCAAAGGTAGACCAGAATACAGTGGTCAACTGATGTCGCTATGCTAGAAACGCAACTATAGCAATTCTTGCACACTCAATTACTTGAGCTGCACTTTTAAGTTGACAATGTGCGTGCGATGCTAAAGTACACAAACTTTTATCTTGGACATGCGTCAATACAAGTCTCGGTGATGTGGGCTTTCACGTTTTTGTTCTACCACCATGATTTCCACCAAAGGTTTCGCCTACTGATCGAGCCCATACAAGTGTAATCGGTGCTTTTGGGTTTCAGAGTACATGATTCCGATGAGTAAGAATGGCAGTACAGCACAGCCGTAGCACCATTTAACATAAATGAAGCATTTTTATTGTGTACAATGCACACGCAAGAAGCGATGAACATTTTAGGGACGAAGCCTTAAGCTGTGGGTCTGTCCATCCTGCGTTGTCGTATGTAGCCACCGGTGGCACATACCCGCTCTAGAGTGGATATGTGCCACAGGGGATGTGAGATGGGAGATGGCGGTACTTGAAGTATTCACTAGATTGACGCATGGACGGACGCATGGACAGGTGGACAAATAGACCAGCAGACAGACGGACGGACGGTAGACGCGCGGGGCGGATGTGTGCCACAGGGGATGCAAGATGCGAGATAGCGGTACTTGGATTGTTGACTAGATGGGCTCACGAACAGACAGACTAGAAAACGGATGGACAGATGGATGCACGGATTGACGCATGGACCGACGGGTGGACGCATGGATTGACGCACAGATGGTCGCGTGGGCGGATGGAAGCGAGAACGAACGGATGGACGCTTCGCCCCACTCATCATCATTGACTCCGTGGATACACAGTGATCTTTCTTTTAGGGGCGAAGCTCCTTAAGGCGTGGGCTGTGCGTCCCCTGTAGCCTGTATGTAGCCACCTCTAGTTTAGTTCTTGCAGTGTTCACTAGATGGCGGTACCGTCCCCTGTATGTAACCACCTCTAGTTTAGTTCTTGCAGTGTTCACTAGATGGCGGTACCGTCTCCTGTATGTAGCCACCTCTTGTTTAGTTCTTGTAGTGTTTACTAGATGGTGGTACTTGTAGCTGATGATGAAAAGATGCAAGATGTTATAAACTAGAAAGCGGTACTTGTAGTTGATGAAAGACGCGAGATCTTATAAAATAGGAATGATGTCACATATGGCGCGTGTCATTGGTTGAAGGCAATCGTTCGATTTAGTGCGGCGACGTACGCTAGGGGGAGCGATGTAATAAAATCGAGTGGGCAAAATGTACAGAGGATTCATGGTTTACCAGGTTTACCTCCGGAGCTTCGCCCACTCATCATCATTCACTTCGTGGATATGGCGGAATTTTTTTTTTTTTGCGGCGGGGTTCCAGCATTTCCAGCAAACGTACGCCTCTACTCATCGACAGCCGCCGATACCACTCGCCGGCACTTCACTGGCTCTTATGCGAAAGCACAGACTCATCAATTCGTGGGCTTACTGAACCAATATGATGGCATGGTGTTTCCGGCGCACTGCATTCGTCTTGGCAAGCCGTTATGTAATTGTGGCTAACAATAGAGCTACAGCAACGAGTCGGCACGACTGTGCTGTACATTGCGCAAAAACAACGCATTACTCAATCACTTGTGTGGGCGTATCTGTCAAATGAGCCCAGAGGCATCATAAAACCTGAGCAGAAGTCGTTTTTTAGTACGAGCGAGAAACGGATACTAAACTTGGCAGTTACCACCGGTAAACTGTACCTGCTCTTCAGTCCACTTGGTTTTTTTTTTCTTGTGGTTGTTAATTGTAACAAAAACAGTGCTGTTGTCATTATCGCAGTGGAGTGGCAATTTTTGCAGGCAGCGGTTGTTTGTGTTTATGGAATATGTAAACTTTCGTAGCAGCTGCAGATCCCGTCTATCTCGAGCACGTGGCATACGAAACGGAAGTCGAACGGTCAATTACTAAGTTGACTAGCCATTTTACAGTAAAATTTTCATACATCAGCATGCAGTACGACATTCCATGTATCACCATGACGCAGTCAGCATGAAAATCCGAAGGTTGCACGTTGAAATCCTCGTGGCCGCGTTTTTTTTACCGATGATTTCTGCATCGCTTTCTATAAAATTATTTCTGTTTGTGTGTGTGGCAGTTCATTACAGTGGTTCCGACGCCGCTTCGCGCTCCAGCATTGCCGGCACTTTCGCATCCACCATATGCCACCGTGCACCATGTGCCAATAATAATCCCAGCAGCATAATCCACGTTATCGTGGACGTTCTTCAAAAGAGCCTTGTGCATTACTTGCCATGATTGCCTGCAGGACTCATTACACTTTTTTGTCTAAAAAAGAAACAAGTACCTTCAAGAATATTATATTTATTTCTTCCTTTGACAGAGAAAGAAATGGTACAGAACAAAAGGCATGGGCGCATAGAAATGATGTTGTGCTTATACGGACTTACTTCTTGACACGGTAGGCTTTATAGTGAAATTAACCTGAATGCATGTATGCGCATCGGTGAGACTGCATTTTCGGGGGAGGGAGACAAACCTGTGTCGCATCGTGGGATTAGGGAAAAGTGCTTCTCAGGCTTGACTAGGGGGCAGTGTTAACGTGTTTGAGGGCGGCCGAGCACTCAAATTTAATGTCCTGCTGACGATCTTGAATGTACAATATGGTGCTTTCAGACATGTTAGTCCTGAAATTAGAATAACTATAACAGGGCAAAAAATAGAAGCTACGATCACATACATGGCTGTCATCAATCGGCCTTACGTGCGCAGGTGTACTGGCGCGGGTTCTGCCCCATCAACGTGTTCTTCACTTCAGTATTTGCCTGCTGGTCCGTGTGGCTAACGGTGAGCTTTACGGCCGAGAGGTTCATCGCAGTGCGCTACCCTCTCTGGAAGCTGCAGGGAAGCTCTCCCGGCCGGAGACCACGTCTCGTCATAGGTGGCACTGCGTTCCTGAGCGTGGCGCTTAATGCTCCCTTGTTGGTGTTCATGCGAGTCGGCGACGGAGAGATCTCCGATTGCACCTTTCACCCCGAGTACGAGAGGTGAGCTTGACCTGAATGATGACACACTCTTTAGCGTGTAGTAAACTTGTGGTAATAGTGCTGCCAATGTGCGGCGAGTTGGTCCTCTTGTTTAAGACGTGGTTGGTGCCTGGGTGTGGCTCCGACTACTCTTCTTAGATAGCTTTATTATTTTGTCGATGACAACAAAATAGCATGACATTCTTGCACGAATTAGCATTCACCAAACTAATCAACTTACTTTACAGACTTTATTCATGCATGAGTGTTCCATGGCTTATCCCAATGTTAAACAATGACGGTCCGTACATAAGGCATGTTTACACCAAATAAATATTCACACAAAGAAAATACCCACTTTCTACAGAAGATTGCACCGAAGCTATCACACAACAGTGACAGGGCATTGTATTCACGGGAATGAGGGATGTTTTGTTTCTCAGTGAAATGTTTTCAACAGCTGCCACGGGACAAGAAGTAAATAACCCGAAACACACTCTAAAACCTATTTTCGTTTAAGAAGAAGCCATATATGTACATTGCACTGGCGTACTTTATGTTCATGTGCCTTTCCTTTTCCTGACAGAATTGTACGGTTGGCAACCGACCGATTGCTTTGGAACGGCTGCCTGTGCTTATGTCGTTTACTACTGCGTGAAAAAAAGTGCCGCTTCCTTGACGATTGCATTATTTTCGCTCAACAAGATATTCGTCAGGGTGTACACAAGGCTGGTAGAGTGTAAATTCATAACTTGCCGAATGGTGACGTGTTTTAAGCTCTGGCCATTGTGATTCCGGGTAAGAGCAATGACGAGGCTTTTCACAATTCATTCATTTCACATTTATTTCACGGATAGACAGTTTGACTGATTGATTGATTGCATCACTGATTTCAACAACACAGTGCATTTTGTGGGTGATTTCTCATTTAACAAATTTATTAATGAACCCTTGCGTACAATAATTCACCGACTAATCTAAAACAAGCTCCCAGAACACGAATCTGTAGTTTTGCAGAGATACAAAACAAAGCAGTAGTGTGACGCAGCCTGAAACATGCCAATTGCACGAACAGGCCTGTACAGAGAACGAAACTATACCATCGACATCACCACGACTCGGGAAACTTCCGTTCATAAAAAAACTATTTGGGCTATTGTCCACAAAGCTTGTAAAAAAGCAGAACAAATGATTTGGTCGGGAAAGTGAGTTTAGATATCGCCGAAGCAGGACACTATTGCCAAGCGAAAAGGGTGGTCTTTTTCAAAAGGAGCCATACATACTGAACGCGAGCGAAAATTTTTGTGACAGTATGAATGCGGTCCTCAAAGAGAAAAAAAAGAAATGCCAAGGTGGGGTACCATTAGGTCAAAGAAGACGTAGAGTTAAAGAACGTTCGATATAAGGAAGTCATTATTCGGGCTCCTCACTCTGCAAGAGAGGAATGCAGAAATTAAAATAAGCAGGCTTCGCCTCCCTCAGCCGCTTAAAAGCACATTCTCTTCATGGGAATGTTTATCCTACACATAACATAGCATACAAAACTGACATAAAGTAATTAAAAACAGTGGTGGCTCACTTTTGCAGCTTCTTTTCCTAGTTCTCTTTTTTTCTTGTAATAAACTCCGGAAAAGGCGAAGTAAAGTTGAAATATGAACTTAGCAGCATGCGTGTGCTTGACGAACGTCGCGAATGCACATTTTTCCTACAGTGTATCTATAACTTAGTGTATAGTGTATCTATAACAAAATGAAAAAAAAAACTAGGTTACAGTGGTTTAAATAGAGTCTCTATTTTAAAAGACTGTGGCTCAACTAGCAATGTAAGCCTGTTTTGTTAACAAACGTTCCCACAATTTCGCGTATGTTGTATTATGATTTATTTCAGGTTTTCCGTATCACTTTAGCGTTAACTCTCTCCTTCAAATTTCAGTGCTTTGTACTACCTGAACATCCTGGACACGGTGATTACCTTCATACTGCCGTTTCTGCTCATCACGTTCATGAATTGCATGATTGCCCGGGCCGTGTATGTCTTCTATCTACGGTACAAAGAGCAGCCTGGCACATCTGACATCCAGATGGAATGCCAGAACTTCAGTGAGTCTGCCTCAATCTGTTCCTATAAATTTTGCAGCGCAAAGACAGTGCGGAGTAGTGTATGCCAACCATAGTAATGCTTGAACTGAAGTAAGATATGCATCTTTTAACGTTAACGTCAGCACCAAACCAAAACAATATTACAACATATCCTGCCGGGAAACCCTTTGGGGTCATCTTGAGGCTGGAGATGTGTTTTTCGCGCTCAGCTGGTAAACCATGAAGGTCCCATTAATATAACTGAATATTGGTGACGCAAACGTTTGCATTACATTGCAGCTCCAGTACTCACTATTCAGGAGACAGTATTTTAATTCTCAGATACTCACTATTCATTGATCAGAACAGTTAGTGAGAAGTAATGTGCTGTGCCAAGCGGTAAGTGCAATCTCGTTTGTAGCCGCAGAAACAACGATCGGTTACTCAACGATGAAACACAAATGAGAGGCAAGCTAAATTTGTTCATTGAATTAGCTTAGACTGATAAGTTATCATGCGGTTACATTCTAATGTGGTTACTTATGTTTGTTAAATGAGCAGAAAGACAAGGACAAAGTTTTATGTTTAAACTACGCATATAGACCTTCATATATCTGGCGCCATAAATTGCAAAGCGTTTTTAATAGTTTGGCAACCATGCCACACACAAATTTTCTGAAACTTGGTATGCTAAATCTGTGGCTCACTCAGAGAACAAAACATTTGTTTTCTATTTACTAGAAATCACGTAGGCCTTAGTAACTCCCACCAAAATTTGTGACACCACAGAACTACACGCGGCAATTTCAAGGTTGCGGCAACACGAGACTTTTATTTTGCGTGCTTTTCTTCCGTGCCAAGCGTCGTAGCATGTCAGGCGTGGTGATCGTGAAAGTGTAATTCTTAAGTTTTGACATAATAACTTGTTATAAACTGTTTTTGTTTCTTTTTCGTATGTATTTAAACAAATAAGCATTATTTGAGGCATTTTAGGTGAATCGGCTACGTAGCTTAAGCAACATAAAAAAAGTAACAATACAATATTGAGAAGTCCACGTCTTACAAGTGTACATTCACTTACTGAAATGAAGGTCAGTCTTCTGAGATACGTTGTACATGAGCCTGCACGGGTTTTATTACACGTGTTTTAAATCTACTGGACCTGCCTTTTATTTGTTTGCTTATGCCGCCCAACTATATTGAAGAAAGAAATATTGACAAAATATTACCTGCAAGCTGCTCATTTTGGCATTTTCCATTCATTACATTTTTCGCAGCTCTACCGGCACATAGGCTCAACAGTGACACGGTTATCTCCAAAGCAACATTTAAAAAGTAACATTACATTGATGACAAGTCCACGTTTTATTTATAAGTGTACATTCGCTTACTGAAATGAAAGTCAGTCGGTCTGAAATACCTTGTACGTTACCTTACACGGTTTTATTACACGTGTGCTGAAATCTCCTGGACTTGATTTTATTTGTTTGCTCATGCAGCCCAAATAATTTGAAGAAAGAAAAAGATACTGACAAAATATTACATGCAAGCTGCTCATTTTGGCATTTTGCATTTATTGCATTTTTTGCAGCTCCACCGGCACATAGGCTAAATGGTCACACGGTTATCTCCAAGGACAGTGCGGTAACGGCGACCAGCGGAGGAGGAATAACTCACGCCACTCAAATCAGCGTGACGCGCATGCTCCTGCTCGTGTCCAGCGTCTTCATGCTCCTCAATCTGCCGAGCTACGTCATGAGAATCTACGTGTTCCTGCTCTCTCTGGGACACTCTGACCTTGGAGACGACGGCCAGAGCTCCCTGCCCTACGTGCTGCAGCGCTACTTCATGCTGCTCTACTACACCAACTTCGCCATCAACTTCGTGCTCTACAGCGCCAGCTCTCGGATGTTCCGGGCCACACTGTGCGAGTACATGCAAGGCAGGTGGCTCGCGCTACGCGAGTCGATTGCTGGCGTGCGGTCGAGCCTCGGCTGGTCTGTGACTACTCAGCCCGAAGACGCAATCGTCTGAACGCCTCTCTATGCAGTGATGTCCCCGTTCACTTATTCCTGCAGGAGTGCGCGAAACGTGGCTGCACTGTTACAGGCGCAGAGTTTCCTAAACATTTACTAGAGGGGACTCTGGCGCTGCGGTCGATCAGCTACCATGGGAATGATGGGTAGTACACGCATTTGCCTAGTCTTCGTACTTGCGGGCGGCGAATTGTACTTGCGGCTTCGTTTATTGCAGTTTTTAGCTTTTTGTTTTGAAAGAAAGATTCAACCCTTTTGAACTTTGTGACCCGATTTGGAAAGGTAAGTCTGAAAGAAAAAGGTGGTGAAGTGCAACCGCTGAACGTCTGCTGAATTTTGTTTCGTGAGAAAACAGCTCCAAGGTGCACGTTAAAGAACCCCAGGTGGTCGAAATTTCCGGAGCCCTCCACTACGGCGTCTCTCATAATCATATGGTGGTTTTGGGACGTTAAACCCCACATATCAATCAATCAAATCAATACAGCTCCAAGCCATACGAACACACACGAAGCCAAAAGCAGGCCAGAAGTACGAAGATTAGACAAATGTGTACACTACCCATCATTTCCATGATCGCTGAAACGCCGTGCGTTGCAGCTCCCATAGACACTAGCGCCACAGTTCCCTCTAGTGTACATTAGGAAACTATACGGTTTCAGGGGCACATAGAGAGAGAAAAAGACAAGGACGTGAGCTTAGCCAGTTCTCAGATTGGCTGGCGGCCATGTGCAGGGGAAAAGGGTACAAAACATGATGGAAACACGAAGGAAAAAACGAAAAGAGAGAGCATTACGTCACGCGAGTGAAGGCCAAGGTGTCGCTCCAACACGTGATCAAAACGTAAGAGCTTGCGGTATGTTTTAGTTCTGCCGATGGTGTTCCGTTTTTGAATCTCTGGCGTGAGCCGGCCGGTCTGCGCCGAAAAAGTGCTTTTTGATTGAATCGATAGCTACCAGGTGCCATACCGCCCAGCCACTGCGGTCTAGTGTATAAGGCTCTCGGCTGCTGCCCGAAGGTTGCGGGATCGGATCCCGGCTGCGGAGGCTGCACCTTTTATGTGGGCGAAAATGATGTAGGCCCGTGTGCTCAGATTTAAGTCAACGTCAAAGAACCCCAGGTGGTCGAAAAATTTAGAGCCCTCTACTACAGCGTCTCTCGTAATAATATGGTGGTTTTGGGACGTTAAACCCGACATATTAATCGGGTTCTATACTGTGAGGTATGGGCTGGTCTCGTTGTTGCGATGATATTGCGAAAAATGTCACGCGCCTAACTGACAACGCTGCTTTCAAAACAGCGTGGCTGGCCAAGGCTGGCTGCGTCACGTCATGCTGCCTTCTTCCTTTTTTTCTACATGTATAAAAAAGGGATGTTGCGAAGGAGGAGGAGGAAACAAACAGAAAGGAAGAAGGCCGAGATGGTAACCAGAAAGACTTCAGGTTAGATTCCCTACGCTAGGAGACTAGGGAAGAGAAAATACAACACGAAGAAAAAAGGAGGAAAGAAAAGCGCCCTGTTTAAATCCTGTCTGTAAGAACAGTTATAACTAAGAAACATGATAACGTTCTCACATCCTTCTCTGTTGGACATTATAGGGTAGTGTGGAAGACCCTTTCCTCCGACAATAGGCGGTCGACAAGTTCGTGTTACACTCGTGAAACATTTTTTTTTTGTTCTGGTTTAACTGAAACGGTGGCATTCAAAGGAAGATGGATGGTTGTTTTCCTCACAGCCGCAGTTGAAGGAGTATTGCTCAACAGCACAGCCTTTCTGTTGACAGTACGTGCAGTGATGATGACCCAAAGGCAACGTAACTTCTTTCTTGTAGGTCAACTTTTAATCAAAATCCGAGTGGGATAAGTAGAGACTGGATTATAGGAATATGCCTATTTTGCTTCTTGCGTTCCTATCGTGACACTTTGATATATGAGCATAATTTAGAGGTTAAAAAGTGCTTTAATGGTATCTTTTTAGTACCTATAAATGCATATTCTTGACGTTTGTGCCTTAATTTCTATAAGGGCCTATAAATGCCTATTCTCAAAATCGGTGCACTATTTAACCTCAGATTGGGGTTTCGAGTATGGCGGAGGCGGATATTTGTGTTACCTGGCAAAATTGAGCTTTCGCTACACTATGGGGTGTTGCCCCGCCGCGGTGGTCTAGTGGCTAAGGTACTCGGCTGCTGACCCGCAGGTTGCGGGATCGAATCCCGGCTGCGGTGGCTGCATTTCCGATGGAGGCGGAAATGTTGTAGGCCCGTGTGCTCAGATTTGGGTGCACGTTAAAGAATCCCAGGTGGTCGAAATTTCCGGAGCCCTCCACTACGGCGTCTCTCATAATCATATAGTGATCTTGGGACGTTAAACTCCACATATCGATCAATCAGTCAAATCAAACTCTATGGGGTGCAACAAAAAGTCACCGCTTTGCCGCAAAGGTGAAGAAAGGAACGCGATAGCAGCAAGTTGGAAGGTCACGCACAGAATGGCAAGCAGATCAAAACGTGCCCAGCGTTTCTCACAAACAAATGACGCACGAAACGTACTCACACGTACAGATCAACGCGAAGAAGCGTTTCAGTTGTTACTTCGCTGTGTCTGAAAAGCGCGCCATTTTCGCAAACGTAGGCTGTGCAACGCTTGCAGAGACCTTTGTGCGCCCCGTAACTACAACAGGGGTTGAGAGATGAGAGCCGCCGCGCGCTTGCTGCGCGATCTTACTGATAATGCTGAAAACACAATAGTTCCCCCCCTCCCCCCCGAGATGCCCGCAAACAGCGGTAATTGTTCGGTATATATAGCTTGCTGTTTGAACAAGCGACAAGGTTTCTCTTAGTGGCTTAGTGGTGAAGGATTCGTATTCATGACGTGGAGGTCCCACGTTCGATACCACGCGCCGGAGTTTTTTTTTTGTGAAATTTTCTTTCTTTCTGGCGTTTTCATATATATAGGTACGTATACATATACGGTGCATGACGCCGACGCCAGCGGGGAAATCCAGCCGAGAGTGTCCATATTATTGCTACCGCAATAATACGCATAATACTCCTTTTAGCACTGTTAAGACTACGAAGTCCCTTAGCCAAGAGTTAGGGCGATTAGCCTCTACACATGTATTCATCCGCGTCGCGTCGTCTGCACGGCATCTGCCCAACACCTGCTCGCATGCGTAGGGAACACAAGCTGCTTCTGTGCAGCCGCCAGACGATGATTTACAAATGCCAAACTGTGGAGTGTTGTAAGTAAAAGTAGAGTGTAGGTTGAAAAAAGACGAAAAACACATCTTTATGTGGTTTCTGTTTTGTTTCTCATTTAGTTCGTAAAGGCTGCTTTTCCGGGTCGCAAGATGAATTCTAGTGAGACGCTGGAAATTCTTTCGTGTCCAATGAAAAGCTTTGTACTACAAGAATTGGTTCATTGGTTTATTACGAGCCTTGAAAGCATGATGCGAGGAGGTGAGCTTAAAACCGTCATCAATCGCTTGGTGAAGATTTCCTAAACCCAATTTCTTCCGTGTCTTCTTTGTAATTGGGGCAACTTAAAGCCGGAAGATCATACGACGCAGAGGCATAAATACGTCATGCGCACGCAAAGTTACAATCGCATGACGTGCCCAAGCCACGTAGTGCACGAAATCAGTGTTGTGTCGTTTCGACATTCTCCGTATTGTACTGCCCGTTTCCGTGTCCGTAGGAATAATTCTTCTACGCGGGCACGTTTGGAGAGGCTGCCATGGATCGTGTACAGTAATCACGGATTGAAACAGCACATTCGTAGCGCGTGGCCGCCGGTCCATGTTCCGCCGCTCAGGGTGCTCTCGTAACCAGCGTGTTGCATCGTGGTATAGAGTGAGGGCGAGAACAGCTGCGGAGTAGGCTTACTCCTTCCGGTCGCTAAAGAGTTGGCATTTAGTTCACAATGTGCACACTGCCAGCGTGGCGCTGCAAGGCTCGCGCGCTTTTGCATGGATGCAGCCCGCATTGAGTGAACGGTGCGAACCATTCATATTGTGATGCAAGCACACGACGCCCTAGATCGGCTCTCTTCGACGATGGGGCACGTAAGCTGCGCAAATACGAAATTGGATCCCGCAATGATGTCGCGCCTGAATGGGGCTCATAGATATGATAAATAGGTGCACAAAAGCAGATAAAGTTTGTAAAGCTTTTTGTCGCGACGAAAAGGAAAAGCAGCAGTCACGGGCCTGTTTCCGTGCAGCGTCAAAACAATCTTGTTGTTTCACCCCGAGCAGCGAATAGTGTGGCTATGCTGCGTAGCAAGCATTTGTAGAGCTGTGGGCCACGAAAGAACGAGTGAGATTCTTGCATTTTTATTCAACAATAGGCCACGGTTTGCCCTAACTACACTAATACGTGATATTATTTCCATGTTGCATCAAAGCAAGCATGCCACTCATTTTTTTTCTTGTCGAGGCAAAAGCATGAAGTAAACATTCCATGCTTTTGTGCACATGTTTATCATGTCTACGTACGCACGCAAGGCGCAATCTTCTAAATGAATCCAGTGTCTTACTTGCATGGCATGCGTACCACATCGCCTAAACACGCAGAACGAGAGGGTCGTCAGCTGGCGCGGCAATAAAAGTGGTGCGCAGCGGTGAGCCAGTTCGGTCAACATGCGAATGCACGTGAGCCTTGCAGCGCCACCCTGGCCGTGTACACATGGGGAACTACAGGCCCACACTTAGGCGACCGGAAGGTGTAATCTGTGTCCGTAGGTGTTCTCCCCTCGCTCTATACCATGATGCAACTCATTGGTTCTACGCGCAGCCACGAGCAGCAGCACATGTACCGTCGGCCAAACGCTCCGAGTGTCCTGTTTCAATCCGTGAGTACTGAATCTTACTACGGTACACAGCGTCGCACCACTGGAACTTCTCGAAGGGACGATGCACCAAAAACACGACAAGCATTGTCAGGGCTGGCAGCGGCATGTTACGAGAGAGGTGAGAACAACAAACGCACACGAAAGAGAGGCAGCTTAATCTCGGATCTCGCTCGATACGAAGTTTAAAAATAACAAATGACGCGCCTAAACTTTCTGTGTGTTTTTAATATCTCTATCAACCTTCATACTTCTATGCTTCTACTCAAGGAACAAGTTGCACAAATTACACAGGTCGCCTCGAGCAATTCTCGCATGATCCTGGGTAAGAATAAAGATAGAAAGGCATGTCAACATATGAAAGCCTTCTTTATCAGCAGATATGGCGGTGATTGTGTAAGTCAGACGTCTGTTGACCTGTTTGCCTTTGAAGAACATTTTTCAATCATACTGTTGATGTGTAGTCTTTGCCGAGCGCCCCATGTGCCCAGCCGGGCGTATCCCACGCGCCTGCGTGGTTGGAAGATATATTGTGACCTGCGTGGTTGGAAGACGTGTCCCTTCATTTTTTTTTCAATAAATATGGCAGCAGTGCTTGTGGTGTGTCGTTCTTTGTGTCCGTCTTGTCGTTCTTTTTTGCGGTACATCATGAATGTGTTCGCCCAGAAAAAACTCATGCACGAGAGAGTAGCACCGCTTTCCTAGTGCGCCGGCACTGTGGAACTGGCGGCGCCAGGTGACGCCTGCGGCGACGCCCCCTTACATTCTCCTTGGCTTGCGTGGGGCCGTCGTTCGGTTGCGTTGTCTTGTGAAGATGATCTCCGAGTTGCTCGTTGGTTTCAGTGGCACGCGCGTGTTTGTGCTAGCAGTTTGGCTGTGTTCGCGACGCTGGACGCGAACGGCGCTTTGCGACGGCAATTTAGCTCTCCCTAAACTGTGATCGCGTTCATTTCGCGATGGTCCCGGACCTCGAGTGATCTTGCCGGCGTGACTAGCAGACTTCCGAGCAAGACTACACGCACGCGCTGTGCTCGGCACATGTAGTACGGAACCCGTACAGTAAGTAATGCTTCTGTTTTCGGTCGGCTTGTCCTTATTGTCGCTCGGGCGCTTGGAGTTACGTTCTGCGCAGAGTGTCTCGGGAAATGTGCAACAAAAAGCGGAAATAAAGGGGACATTACGCGTACATAGCATCAGCATCAGGTGCCTGATGCGCATGTGAATACCACTGCGAGGGCAGTACTTAAATGATTCGTGTGGTCAGTTAATCGTTTCGCATGCATAAACTGTTGAGAATATTTTGTGCGATATGATTGCTTGTGATGAAACACTAGTGCCGCGACGTGCTTTCAAGAAATACTCAAACAAAAGGCCTCAGTGATCGCGTCGTGATTTGATCACATGGGCTCTAAGTCAACGTTTCTTTTGATCCTATATGCGGAGCAGCTGAGGGTCGAGATCAATCCAGTGTGCGGTGTGACCACCCTGAAGGCGCATGCGCGTCCGCCTTCGCTCTCTCTCCTTTCTTACGGTCCCCTCCGAACCTCCGCTAAGCATTCCTCCTCACGGCGTTTACACCCCAATTGCGCATGCGCGTCCCCGTCCCTCTCCTACGCTCGCCTCTCTCTTGCCTCGCAACGTCGACGCCGGCAGCGTCTGCTAGCGAGTTTCTTGATTGAAAAAAAGAAAATGACTGCTCGCCCTGCACAATGGTTCACTGGTCACTCCGTATATACAGGCACTATATCTTGATCTCCAAGGTAATGCTGGTAGGAGATTGTTCGTATGTGTTGTCGGAAAATTAAAAAAAAAATCGCTGCGTGCGCACGCCGTAAAAGCGGACTGTGAGTCTCCGCGTCCGATTCGAGTCTTCTGTTTCTGATTGCCCATTAGCAGCCATTGGCCTCTGGCATCTTCCAGTAAAAAAAAAAAAACGGTCTATCACTGCGTGCTTTGCGCGTCACTACGTTGCTCCACTGCGCAATGCCGCCATAAGTGTCAGCTTCAGCGTTGCTGCCAGTGTAAGCATTTTAGCCAACTGCTACGCTTCCACACCTGGTTCCCTTTAGCAGCAGATAGTGTAATTTTATTTTGCTTTTATACTCAATTTGCTTGTGTTTATTCTCAGTGTTCACTTGTGCTAATTATTTACGCATTGCCGCATTCACAGCAAATACATGAGTGAACTATTCCGGATGTCCTTCTTCCGCCGCTGAAATATTTGCATGTGTGACTTTTCTTACAAAAAGCTTCCTTCATAGAACAATTATAGACAGCGTAAACTAACCATAATGCCTTGTTATTTTACTTCGCGTTAAAACCTGGTGAAGAACGTGAACTATCCAACGTTCACTGTTTTTACTTCATTTTTTTTTAACGCGAAAGCGTTAAACAGTTCTTTTAGCAGACATTCTAGTGTCAGCGTCGTTGGTTGTGCTCATGAGGGGAAAAACTTCATCTAGTACGTGGCCGAAAAATTGAGAACGTCGCAAATATTTATAAACAGTAAAAAAAAAACCCCATGTACCTTACGTAATAAGCGGGTGTTCTACCACACAGCAACACGTCTGCTTGTGAATACAGTGAAAACAACTTCCTTTGATTGAAAACGCAGTGGACGTAACTTTCATGCTTTAAAACACACTCGTCCTGCATACATTCTTCACAATACAACATGAAATATTGCCGTAATAAAGGCAATATTTGGCTTCATAGACTAAAGCCAGTTACCCACTAGAAACGCCACGCCCGTTACTGCAACCTTAAGACCACGTAGTGGATGCATTGCAACTTGGAAAAGATTTTATAAATAAATATTTGAAGTATACACTCACTAGAAACGGAATATTGCTATCGCGTCCAACTCTTCAAGGTGAAGCTTAAGGAAGCTGCTGTGCCCTGAACGTCTACAGACTGTGCGAAAAGTGCCTGGAGTGGCCGCCTTTTTTTTTAGAGCGGCGTATTGTGTGACATGACATCCAAAAAATTTCGGGGCCTTCGTGGAGCGCGCAGCACAGTCTAAGCAAAAGCTTGAAGAGTGGCTTTTCCAGAGGCTCTTTAAAAACTATTGAAGCGATTACGAGCACACATGCGTGGAACCCACCACGCCAGAAATCGACATTTTTGAGTAGTGGTCAAGCGTCTACAATGTCGTTATTCACCTCTCTTTAATAAAGCGTGGTATTTCCTACACACTTGTAAGGCATCGCAAGCACTTCGTTGATGCTGTGGCTGGTGGCCATGAAGAATTATTCCTGGAGCTCTTCTATTAGACTGGGGCATTCGACGACCCACACTTTGCGCAATTCGCGTTGTGCGACGCCTGGTTGTAACTGTGCTGCCTTAAACGCTTCATTACGCATGCTAACACGATTACTTACTCGATATGAAGCCTACAAAAATTCAGTTCACTACGCAGTTTTCAAGCCCCAACGTTTCTCTGTGCAATAAAGAAGAACAAAAAACAAAAACCTGCGTAGCTCGGTGGTAAAGTATTGGACCGCCACGCAGAGAACCCAACAATTTCCATTATGTCCTCGGCGTTTTTTTTTACTTATTTAGTTTTTTTAGTTCGTTCGATAGTGGTTACACATACCGGTGGTGGTTGCAGTGGTGAACAATTACGGCACCATAATTGACCCTTATTGGGATTTCATAACAGATTTCGCTGCAAAAGAGCTAGCTGCCAGCTTCAATTTGCATAACTTTCAAACTTTTTGCTATCGCATTCATTGCCGCACCCTTGCGGCGAAACTGTGGCTTTCTTACACCGAAAGCTGTTAAAAAATCGCAACGAAAATGTCATAGGTGTCCATAGCCGCCAGCGTGTCCAAATAAAAAAAAAACGAAGATAATGAAATACAAAAAAAAATACTCAGGATGAAACTGTGTTTGAACCAAGGTCTTCCTGTGCAAGCCCACTATTTTAGCCAATGAGCCAAGCCGGTGCTCAAAACGCCTATGCACAAAACCCCCGTACAAGTGTTACGTCCCGAAGGAACCACTTTAACGTATGCAATATAACGCGGTAATGATAACATTATCTAGGGTTTAACTCTTCAAGACCTCCATATGATAATTAGAGACGCCGTAGCGGAGGGATCCTGAAATTTCGACCACCTGGACTTCTTTAGCGCGCACCTCTATCTAAATAGACGGGCCTCAAACATTTTTGCCTCCATCGAACATGCACAGTCGCCGCACGAAGGATTTTATGATGTGACCTTCGGCTTGGCAGTCTAGTGCCATGTCGTGCTCCTACTTAAAAGAACAGAACAGCATTATACCCTCAGTGTGGAACTGGCGTCCATATTGATGATGATGATGATGAGCCTTTTGCTTTGCTGTCACTCGCCCACAAAGGGGGATTGGCCAAGAACCGGGCGGCAGGATCGTCAAGTTAGTTATGCATTTAAGATCAATAAATAGAATTTCAGTAAAAAGCAAAAAAATGTATGAAAACGCCACGCGAGCTAGCAGTCAGGCCTTCAGGTAGTCTTGGAGCCGAAAATATTATTAACAATAGACTAACAAGGTAATCTTTTTGTTGTCATATTGTACGCACACACGGCAGAGCAAACCTCCCCGTTGCTATAACCTAATGTAATCCCTTCAAAGGATAAAATTACTGAATCTTTTATTTTTAAACCTAGCTTCTCAATTGGTTCGAGCGAGTATCTTTTCCTCTGATGAGAATACCGGTGACAGAATAAAAAGAAATGATCCATTGTTTCTAATTTCGTGCAGAAGAGACATAAGGGAGATGATGTGAGTCCAGCTTTATATAAGTAATACTTAAGGTGTGGAAATCTGCAACGTATTCTGGTGATTGTAATTTATAACTGCCTAGATACACACCACTGTTAGTTCCAGCAAAATCATAGGTGTACGAAGTCTCTGACTTTATCTAATGATATTTTTTCTATTTCCTTGTGCAAACAAGCATTTCTATATCCGAGTGCCTTTACATAAGTGAAATCAGGTAAAATAGGTAAGAGTGGTCTGCTTGAAGATGCTTTGGCTGACGAGTCTGTAATCTCATTCGGCTCAGTTCCGCACTGGCCAGGTACCCGTAGCAAGTAGAATTTTCTCAGGTATGCTGGTAATAAACTACTAATCATACTCAATGATGTCATATTTTTTGCTGCATATCGTGCAGTACATACTGAGAGAGAATCAGTAAGTATGACTGCTTCTGATTCGCTTGCCGAAAGTTTACGAAGTGCTAGAATTAAAGCTAATAATTCAGTGATGCATATAACTGTATAATCTGGTAATCGAACTGAAAAAGACCAGTCGAAAGAAGTACAGAAGATGCCTACTCCAGCCTTTTTGTTTAATATGGATGAATCCGTTGCAACAATGTTGTTTATGGACAGATTGATCAAGTAATCTTGTACCTGAATATTTAAACATCGAGGGGGAACTTGTTTCGCATTAGAGGAGGAAATGTCATCAAATTACATTTCAAGTTTTGAGTTAGGCATATTCGTTGAGGTAATCGATAGATATTTATATTCACAGGTTTTAGCAGCGCTTGAACGAACGTAATCTGAGGTTAGTGTAGTCTAGACCATTGTGTTCCGAATAATGGGCTTGGTTCTTGAATAAAAACGTAAGACGCTTGTCTCAGAGGCGACTTGTATATTTTTAATAAAGTTCGAGTCCTAAGTATTCTAAACCAAGTTAACAAATATGGAAGACGCGTTTCCACATACAAAACGTTACTGGCAACAAATTTGCGTAGTACAAGACACAAGCGTAAAGCTTCTCTTTTTAATAATATTAACTATCTCATCTTGTATGCCGTGCT
The DNA here is from genome assembly GCF_013339725.1 of Rhipicephalus microplus. NCBI lineage: Eukaryota > Metazoa > Arthropoda > Arachnida > Ixodida > Ixodidae > Rhipicephalus > Rhipicephalus microplus. The sequence goes on from NC_051167.1 coordinate 175,637,990, forward strand.
GCCAAAAAATAATACGCACCTGTATTCCGTAATAGGCCACAAATACATATTGTAAATCATTATTAATGAGCTCCTTCACAATCCTGTTTTCCCGTTTTCCAATTTTCGAAACCACCCCAAGGCACGTGATGATTTATAGCATATCTCGTCTATGTGGCTTTTCCAATTTAGCATTCTATTATATACGATGCCTAGGTATTTCAGATAATTGACCAGGGGAATCAGCTCGTTACCATACATCAGAAAAATCGAATGCATGTAGTGCCTATAATGTCTGATACAATGAATGCAAATCACTGTTTGTTGCAAACAAAGCAATATCATCTGCATACACGTAAATTTGAATATCTAGATGAGTCGGAATGGAGCGTAATGTTTGGAATAAAACGGGGAATAATACTGAGCCCTGAGGTACACCTCGTGTCTGCTTATATCTTTTAGAAGAGCATCCACCCAAGAAGCAATAGAATTCTCTGTATTTTACAAACTCTGTAATCCATAATGTTATATATTTCGTAAAGCGATAGTCTTGCATCCGCTAGATTAGGATAGTATAATTTACTTTATCGTGCGCTTTAGCTAAGTGTAGAGTGACTAGCGCACAATATTTGCGCCGATGACGAGCCAGCTGTATGCGACTTTGCAAATCCACATGTGCACACCAAATGGGGTATCCCGATCTTAAACCAATTTGTCTGGGGTTAAATATTCTATGTTCATTGATATAGTTCATTGCACTGGCATTCAAGACTCTCTCCACAAGTCAGACCAGGTAAGACGTCAATGAAAAAGCCCTATGTTATCCAGAGTAAACTCCATTCCCTGTTTCTTTAGTATCGGAATTATTTCGGAAAGCTTCCAATCTGCCGGAATCCAAGAATTTTTCAGTGAATAATTACCAATATTACAGATTTCATGTGGAAATATTTTGTATAGCATTTTTATCATTGTGGAGGTCAGCCCGTCTGGTTCAGGAGCAGCGAAAGGTAAGCACTTTATTACATCCACCAGTTCAGCTAAAGATACCTCCTGCAAACCATCATCCGCCCTTAATTTCACCATGGGCTTTGGCATATTTGTCGTAAACCTGGTTCGCACGCCTTTAGCATTATTTTCCAAGAAATCAGAGAGTTCGCGAGAAGACATAATGGCGGAATGAATGTTTTCTGACTGTGGAATCACTTTTCTCGCACTCAAAATCTGAAAAGCGTTTTCTTCGTTTTAGACTGAGACAGATAATTAAATTTACTCATATCATAGTCTTTTTTTTGCTTTGCGCACTGTACGCTTGAAGTCAGCGGCCATGAATTTATAATCACACCAATTTTTGGGGCATTGGTTAGTTAACAGGTTTTTTCAAACCGCTTTTTGTTTTCTATATTCTCTGACACATTCTACATTCCACCACGGCCTAAAAAATCCCGCTGTGTTTAGTTTATAGTAAACGTTGAATATTTCAATGATTGTATCAATACCGCACACCGAATCATAGCCCTAAGGTCTTCCTGCATTTTCTCGCAAAAAATTAACGTAGACTTAAGTAATTTTGTAATTTAGCATAATTTACGATCGAGCGAACTTTCCCGGTTCAACTAAACCTCGAGAACGTAATATCAAGACTAATGGGAAGGTGGTCGCTGTTTGTAGCACAATCGAAGATATTTTCACGAGGATATGTTCAAAGTGCAAGTATAACATGTTAAATCTATTGTCGATTTAGAGTAACATCTAACAAATTTAGCAGCGTGTGAGTTCAAGCAGGAAAAGTTCTTATCAAGCGTCCGTTCGCACAAACATCTTTCACAAATATCAGATCTGAAGCCCGAAGACACATGGTGTGAATCAAAATCACCGCGCAATAATAAATCTTTTTTCTATGAAGCCAACATAATATTGAGGCGTCTCGTGTCCTGAGCTTCTACAGGAAAGTATACAATTGCAGAGAGACGACGACGAAGTGTCTCTTCATAGAACGCTTCTGCTTTCGGCTCCGAGCATTGTTATCAAGTTTTTCGCTTTTTACGGGAGACGCTGCTCCCTGCCCCAAGGCGACGGACGCGGAGTCATCCACTGGTCCGCCCAGCCAGAGGTCTGCTATGGCGAGCTCCTCGGTAAATCAGCGCGCCTGGCCCAGAACCAGTGAGGCCAACGGTGATAGTCACTGCATCATGGCTGTGGACGTGGAGCCTTCTGCGGCTCTGTCCGACCATAGACCACCTTTGGCAAGCTCGTCGCGGGAAACGAAGCACCTGTTCGAGCACCAGCGAGGACACGGAACTGTACTCGGCCACTGGCGACGACTCGTCGGATGACGACTTCGAGACCGTGAGAAGCAGGAAGGCCAAAAGAAGAAGTATCAAGTCGTCTTCACCAGCAGGGACATTAACGTCTCAGTCAAAAGGAGAATGCTGGCCGCACACCATCCTCTTCATGCCCGAGGACTCCACCATCAACCTTCGAGCAGTAAACAGGCAAGCTCTCTCTATGTACTTTGAGGGGGTAGCACCAAACGACATTAAGGATATCCGGGTGAACACGCGGAAGAATATTCTAGCTGTGGACACAATGACTGCCAGCGCCATAGACAAGCTTCGCAGAGTATCAGATTTGGGAGGCATCAAAGTTCGACCGGTTATTCCAATGGACGGTGCCTGCACGGCGGGAGTAATCTACGACATTGATTTGGCCATAGCAAATTCGGACCTCCCAACTCTCATAAAACCAGCGAACGAAGGAGTTCTCATCGCGAATGTACTTCGCCTCGGAAACACCCGATGTGTAAAGATAATGTTCAAAGGAGATTCCATTCCGTCGCATGTCAAAGTGGGACACTTCCGACATCCTGTTCGACCATTTGTCCCTAAACCACTCCAGTGCCATAACTGCATGAAAATTGGTCACATCAAGAGTGTATGTACAAACACCACAGCATGCCCCCGATGCGCTGAGCCGCACACTGCAGACGCATGTCGGGCAACAAGTCTGAAGTGCAGAAACTGTGATGGTCCGCATGATGCTGCATCCAAGGAATGCCCTCGGATTAAGAAGGAAATCGCCATTATCAAACAAATGGTTAGAGACAATTCAACCCACAGAGAGGCTGCTGAAAGGGTACGGCGGCGACGTAGTCGCCGACGGAGGCGTGTAGGACAGAGTGTTGCGCATAACCCATTTCCTCCGAGCACGAGTGAAGTAGTAAGCACGAAGCGAAATGAAGTGGAGAAGCTCACAGCTGCGGATGAGTGGCCTACGCTTCCGCGTACGCAGCCGGCAAAGGAGCCTCCTGCGAGGCCTCGCCGCCCTACACCTTCCACCGAGTCTACTTCCGTTGAGGATGTGTCAAGGGTCGATCGACAGATCATCCCGATGTTACGATCCCTCGTCGCTGTCATGGCAGACATACTAAGAAGCCTGGGAACTCCAACCGCTCGAAGCGGGTTACAGGTGTTGGACGCGCTGAGCCCAGTCCTCGCCTCCCTCGCGTAGAGTCATGGCAGGAGATCAACAATCGTTCCGCAAAGACGTCAGAGAAGCATCAGTCATCCAGTGGAACGCAAGAGGACTAAGATCACGGATTTCCGATTTTCGTCAGTACGTGTTTTCTAACCGTTTCCCAATCATCGTAATATGCGAACCGAAATTATCAAACCCGATCAGGCTATCCGGATACGAATCAATCCCGTCCAGAACCCGAAACGAAAGCAGCAAGGTCATTGTGTATATTCGCCGGGAGCTTACCTACATCATTCAACCTGTGTCGCCTCATGATGAGAACCAATATATTTGCCTGACTGTGAAGCAGAAAACCCTCACCTTCACATTAATAGGTGTCTACTTATCTCCCTCAGCCCGTTTTGATTGCCAAAGACTGGATGACATTCTTTCGAGCGTACCGGATCCGTGGATAATTATAGGGGACTTCAACGCCCACCACCCAATCTGGGGAAGTTCAAAAGTCAATACCACGGGCCGGAGGCTGGCTTCATTTGTATCGACTCATGAACTGTCTCTACTTAATGATGGGAGCCCTACATTTCTGCGAGGATTAACGTACAGCAGCTGTTTGGACTTGACGTTCGTGTCACGTCGCTTCGCCACAAGCGTTAAGTGGTTTTTAGACATCGAGACACATGGTAGCGATCACATCCCCAGTTATCTCACCATCGAAGGCTTTGCTAGCAACCACCCGCCGAAAACCGTACGGAGGATCGATCTTTCAGCATTCACAACCAACATTGAACACGCTTGTGAAAAAGGCTTAACCTCTGGCATTGAGCAAGCGATCAAACAAGCAGCGCAGAGTGCGATGCGCACGCTGGCATATTCTTCAAGGCCCTCAGAAACGGACATGGAGTTAGAGCGACTCCGTGCGATTCGTCGGCGTGCGGAGCGTAGATATCGACGCACAAAATCCATTCAAGATCTACGGATGGCCAGGCGCATGCAAAAGAAGATCCAGCGTCGTATAGACAAACTGGAGTTTCAACGGTGGGCGAAATTTTGCGCGAGTCTAGACCCTCGCAAACCGCTTTCTCAAATATGGCGAACCGTTCGAGGCCTACGCATATTTCCCCAACAACGTTTTCCGTTTAAAGCCTTGGCCCTTTTCCAAAATAGAAGGGATATCGAGGTAGCGGAAGACTTTTGTAGGAAGATTGCGGGCCCGCCAAATTGCACAGAAGCCCTTACTGCTGATTACACGCCACATTCACTGGACCCGCACCTGGACCTGCCTTTTTCAATGGAAGAACTGAATGTGGCTCTTGCTTCATGCAATCGATCGTCATCGCCTGGACCGGATGGCATATCATACCGCCTATTACGCAATCTCGGTGATCGAGCACGAAGTGCTTTGCTGGAAGTATTCAATGAGTCTTGGAGAGATGGAACGGTCCCCAGAGAGTGGAAAACAAGCCGGTTGGTTGCACTTCTCAAACCTGGAAAATCGCCTCTAGAGCTGACATCATACCGCCCAATAGCGCTGGCTAGTTGCGTAGGGAAGCTGATGGAGCGAATGATCCTTGCCAGACTCGAGTGGTTCCTAGAACGCCATAGAATATATCCAGACGCCATGGCCGGTTTTCGTCGTCTTCGGAGCTCCATTGACAATGTCATTGACCTGGTGACCTACGTACAACACCAGAAAATGAGCAGACGGTTATCTGTCGCACTATTTTTAGATGTCAAAGGAGCATATGACAATGTTTCTCACGAAGCCATACTTGACGCCCTCGAGTCAGTTGGTTTGGGTGGGCGAGTGTACCGCTGGATCCAATGCTACCTACATATGAGATCATTGTTTATGCAAACTGATGATGGGCCGACTTCTGAACATTATACACACCGTGGTGTTCCTCAAGGTGGTGTATTGAGCCCCACACTGTTCAACCTGGTTCTGATCGGTCTCGTTGAACGCATACCAGATTCCGTGCAGATATCTCTCTATGCAGATGATATTTGTGCCTGGACATCAGGTTTAACACGTCCTCAGGTACGTGCGAGACTCCAGAAAGCAGCGAATTCAATATCGGCGTACCTTAGAGAACAAGGCCTCGAGATTTCTCCTGAGAAATCGGCGCTGGTCGCGTTCACGCGGAAGGCAATGACGTCATATCCCATCGCCATCGACGGACACAGTGTCTGCTACGCCAGGACCCACAGGTTTTTGGGGGTCACGATCGATCGAAATCTCTGCTGGAGTCCCCATGTGGCCACTCTAAAGAAGCGCCTAACGGCCATCGCACAAATTTTTCAAGTTCCTCGGAGGCAAAACGTGGGGCACATCAGTGCACGCGATGTTGCATTTGTACAAAACGCTGTTTCTGGGGTACCTGCGGTATAGCTTGCCGGTTCTGACGAACGCTTGCAAAAGCAATATACGCACAATAGAAAACGCCCAGGGCCAGGCACTCAGAGTTTGTCTTGGATTACCACGCTGTACATCAACAGCGGAGACCATCGCAATCGCCAAAGATCATCCGGCCACAGTGCACATTACTTTGGAGGTGCTTAGAGCTCATATTAGACACCTTGCTCGCGCCCCTGCCCACCACCTAGCTTCGCTTCCAGAAGATCGACCGAGTGCCTCCTTCTGTAAGAGAGTATTGACTTTCCGTGAGTGCCTTCCAACAGTCTACACGCCTCCGGAACGGATACTAACACCTCCTTGGTGCTTGGACCGACCAAAACTGCGCTTGACAGTGCCGGGGATTCGCAAGAAGGCGGAGCTCTCGGCGCCAGCTTTAAAGCAGATGATTCTACTCATGCTACACGAAGAATACAAAGATCATGTCAAACTTTACACGGATGGCTCGACAACTGTTGGAGGATCTGCAGGAGCTGTGATCTTCCCAGCAAGAGCCGAAACCATCCAGTTCAGAACGTCACACAAGACGACATCGACAGCCGTGGAGCTCGCGGCACTCCGCAGCGCACTCCGCAGGATTGACCAAGAGACACCACAAAAATGGAGCATTTTTACTGATTCGAAACCAGCTCTCCAATGTCTACAAAATGCTCTACGTCGTGGACCTCAAGACCAATTGGCGCTCGAAATACGACAATTGTACCATCACCTAAAAGACGAAGGACATGACATATCTTTTCAGTGGTTACCAGGCCATTGCGGCATCATCGGTAACGAACATGCCGACAATGCAGCTAAGAATGCACACGAAAATGGAGTGATGGAACCTATTCCACTATCAAGAAGCGACGCAGCAGCAGCAAAGATTAATACGCTTGCGCAGGATGTCGCAAGGTCTATGTGGAATACGCCCGGTTTTCTCCACACCCGTCTTCACCGCCTGGACCCATACCTACGACTTACTATTCCATCTGGCCTACCCCGATCCGAGACGACCCTTCTCTGCCGTATGTGGCTTGGGGTGTCTTTCACGAACGCTTTTACCTGCCGCATCGGAATGAGAGACAGCGCTACATGCGACCATTGCGACAATGACGAAACAATTGAACATATTTTATGCCAGTGCCCCCAGTACAGCTCTCAGCGACAGTCCCTCTCAGCAGTGTTTGCTCGCCTCGACGACCAGCCATTTTCTGAACAGTCAATCTTGGAATGTCGGAAAGATCGAGCTTCACGCCAGAAAGCAACGAAGGCGCTGATGAAGTTTCTGCGAGCGACCCGCCTCGTTGAACGATTGTGACACTACTGTGTGCGAGTGTGTGTGTGTGTGTTTGTGCTTCTCTTCCTCCCTTTCCCCCCTTTTTTTTTCTTGTCTCCCCCCTTACCCCTTCCCCAGTGCAGGGTAGCAAACCGGATATGTTTTCTGGTTAACCTCCCTGCCTTTCCGCATTAAATTTTCTCTCTCTCTCTCTATACAATTGCAAAAGAAAAAAGGTGAGCAGTCTAGTTGCGTAATTTCTAACACCAGAATTTCGTAATTTGTATTCATCTTAATCGGCTTTACTCCTAACTTTATTTTTCTCTTCTTTCGGCCCCGGCTCTCGTACTTCTTATTCTTCTCCCGTCCCAAGGCTCATACCGTTTCACCCTTCTCGGTTTCTTTTAAAAACCCTTCCTGGGGTACAATATTTGAAGGAATTCCCAATTGAAGCACATTCAACTGATCCACGTTCACCAGTGTACCAGACAGTCTTCAAAATTCTGTTCTGGGTGGCTGTCCTGCTTACAGAGTAAGGACTGTAAAATATGGCACTGCCATCTCTTACTCCTTTTCTCACTAGCACGAGGGGGGTGACTTGAATGACTGGCATGTCTGCTCAATTCCTCTTGTCAAAATTTTTTTTCTTTCGTTTTCGGTATCTTTCCTCCTGTGATTTTTCTTGCCTCTACTCAGCAATCTAGACGTTTTCCAAGAATCTCAACTCACGGTCTGCCTGCAGAATAGGGGCTTCTCCTGAAGAAGCGTTCTGTGGACTGCACCCCAAACCACTTGCATAGGATCAATTATGATGTTTCACGGCGGCTTTCAAAGAACATTTCCATACACAAGGAAAAGTACCGTACATCCTGATGTAATATTTCACGTCCCGTATGACACGTTCTGCTAGCCCATTCGCTGCGGGGATAGTATGGAGCACAGAACTTGATCGATATACTGTGATGCCGAGCCCATCTTGCTAGCTTTTCGCTCTTGAACGCAGGGCCGTCATCGAATACAGTTGACCGCGCAGTCTTAAACATGTCTCTGTCGAGAAGGGTTATGACGCTATCTGCATCTTCTTTTCCTGCTCATTCCGCGACCATCCTTGTACATTCACCTATGTCCAGAAGAAAAGCTTGCGTTTTCTTGACTCCTCCCGTTTCTTATTTAGTTCGGCGAAATGCAGGTAAACTACTTCCAAATGCACGTTTGAGTGGCAAGGTAGTATCACAGCATCCGTAGGCTGTTTATAGTTGACTTTGTGTACTTGACACACATGGCCCGAACGAACGTGCTGACCGACATCTTTCTTCATGGAGGCCATGTAAATCTCTGGATCATTCGTTGTAGGTGCGCCAAAATTCGTCGTATTTCCCAGATTTTGGGCTATCATAGTACAAATAAAGGACTCTGGAAACAAGTGTTGGTCGGACTTGATACCGACTTTCAGTAAAAACCAGTTGTTCAGAGGCTTCCCACACATTCACTTCATTGATTTCTTTGAATGGTTCTGTGTTGCTTCGTACCATACCTTGATAGAGCATCCGCATCAGGTTAAAAGTGGTCCTGGTCGGTGCGAGATGGTAAAGTCGAATTGCTGCAAGTAATTCACCCATATAGCCTTTAGTTTATACGTCAATACGTCCTTTAGTTTGAGTCATATTCAAGAGATGACTGAGGGCCTGGTGATCGGTGAACAAAGTGAACTTCGTACCTTCCAGGTACGTACGGAAGTACTCAATGGTCTTCAGAACGGCCATGGCTTCCTTTTCCGTAGTAGTGTAGTTAGTTTCAGATAGCTTGAAAGTGTAACTGTAGTAACCTACTACGTGTCGCCTTTCTCGGCTAGATGCTTCAATGCATTTTTTATACAACACTGCACCGGGCTCATAATGTGAGGCGTCAGTGTTCAATTAAAAGGGTAAAGTAAAGTCTGGTAGGCTAGGGCCGGGTCAGGAGAAATTCTGTGCACCAAGTCACGGTAGATTCTCTCACATTCGTCACTCCATTCAAAGGGATAGTCTTTTGGTGTTAAACATGTGAGATATGTAGATTGACAGCAAAGTCCTTTATGAAAGATCGGAAATGTCCTGCCATTCCCAAAAACATACGCAGTGAATGGACGCCATATGATTTCTTCACATGGGAGATCTTCTCGACGGGCTCTTATTTTGTGCTTTTGGTGTTCCCATCGAAGACTCGTCCAAGAAACACAACATTTTGTTGAAAAATACACTTTCTTAAAATGAACCTTGAGATGTACCTAGCTCAAAGCATTTAACACCTGAGAAAGATGGTCCTGTTGCTCAGCCTCTGTTTTGGAGAAGAATATTATGTCGTCTATGTACACATTACAGAAAACACCGAAGAATGACTTTAGAACGCCGTTGATAATCATCTGGAACCATGCTGGCGAGTTTTTCCAACCGAAAGAAAGCCGGTTATACTCGTAGAGATCGAATGGCGTGATAAAAGTTCTGTACATTTTTGTTTCTTTGGTTAGTGGGATCTGCCAGATGCTTTTGCATAAATCAATGCGGGAAAAATGTCAGCAATCACCAGTCTCATCAATATTTGTGTCGATATTCGGCATGGGAAATAGTATGAGTTCTGTCTGACGATTGACAACTCTGTAGTCGGTGCACAATCCGAAGGTTCCGTCTTCTTTCGGTGCGATCGTTATGGGAGAAGAGAAGGGTGATACCGATGGTCGTATGATAACAGATGGTCGGCTGCGCTAAAATAATGCAGTGTTCCTACTTAAAAGAACAGAACAGCAATATAGCCTCAGTATGGAACTGGTGTCCATCTTAATCAGCTTTACTCCTAACTTCATCCTTCTCTTCTTTCCTGCCCCGGTTCTCGTGCTTCTTCTTCTCCTGTCCCAAGCTCATACCACTTCATGCCATAAGCACCAGACCACCGTGGCGGGGAAACATCGCGTGATAGAAGAATAAAATACGAACCAGGCGTCACAGAACATGAATTTCATTACGAGTGGGTGGTTGAACGCTTCGAAGCCATTACAAGAAGCCATAATTTTTCATCGTCATCAGCCACCGAATAAATGAATGAATGAATAGAAAAGTACGCCTCTTATAATGATATGGTTGTTTTGGGGGGTCAAACCCCCACAATTATTTCTAATTATTAACGAGTAGTGGGCACCTTGCAAGCGTACTTGTATTAATGGCCCCAAGAGAGTTTACAACGGAACAATAATTTTAAAACCACTCGATTCTTGGCCACTCTCTCATAGTGGGTATGCGCCACGGTCAATAGGTGAACAAGAACAAGAACAAGTTTACAACGGCTTCTAGAAATGGAGGTCTTCCAGCTTTCGCTGTGACTGTGCTGCAATTTCCCCGCAAGCCTTGTGTTTATTTTTATTTTATCGACTATATTTGGTGAGCTACATACACAGACTCATTTCAACATATCCTAAAATTACACGAGGCGACCTTGCGCCGTGCATCGATGCGGTAATTAGGCAGTACGTGTACGACACCAGCAGCCATCGCCTTTCTGCGAGCTCTTGCACACGCCGCAGATTGCCTTCAAGCGCGATAGAGAAGAGAGACAGTCTCATGGCTAGCCGGCTTAGCGGCTTTTAGCAACCAGACTGAAAGAAATCGGGTCCCCTCTGTCTCAACTGCACTTCTGTGGTGCCTGCAGGCACATGAAAAACAAAATTGCGGGCCCAGCAAGCCAGCAAGATTCATATCGGTACCTTATTGAACCATTTACGGCATGAAACTTCATTTCAAGATCCGGAGAAGTGCCACCTTTTAGGGAAACACCACGGGTTACTCCCACGGGGAGACAGTTAAGCCTAGCATAACAGCCGCATCGCAGACTCTCTACACAGCCTAAAGTTGATGCTGATATTCCGAGCTCTGGAGAGCCAAGCTCTATTTATGCTATGTGAGGTCCTCATCCGCACGTAACGAAGGGCACCGCTAAGCCGTGGGCCACAAATCGCACGACCCCACGCACCATTTCCATCACAGTAACAGCGTGTCCCAAGTGCGACGTGTTCCTTATGTGAAAGCAGCTTTCAAAGTTCAAGCACACTCTGCCCCCAGGGAACGGCGAAGTGGTAACCATTTCATTTTCACAGTGCCTAGCCGGCCAGGAGATTTTTTTGGGCAACTTGCCAGGATCCAGCTGCAAGCGTAAAGCTTCGTTTCATGTTTTGTGTGTGTTGCTCGGCGCTCTTTCGGTCGATATATTTAGTGGAGGGTTAGAGGGCTGCCTTCACACAAAGCGCAGGTGAATCCATGTCACCGGAGTTGCGGCATCGGGAAACAAATATCGTTTTTTTTTTTTAAAAAAAATGTGGTCAAAATAGACTACCTGTCTGAAAAATGACCCCCGAAAACCGCTGTTAACGTGAGGCTTCCAAATAAGCACTGCAGTACGTAGTTCGAGAGAGCAAACCACGTGGAAAAAGTAAGCGGAATGTTGGGAATCCAACTCTGTTTACCACAATATTATATCTGAGAGATGAAAAAAGATAGATAGAAAAGAAGGAGGCTGGCTGCGTACATCGCACAAGTGAATCCAAGTCTCCGGGATAGCGACATTAGGAAACAAATTTTGCTTCTTGGAAAAAAAAAAGCTGTTGAAATTTACGTACTCGGCTTAAAAATGACCCCCGAAAGCAGCTGTTAACGTGAGGCTTCCGAATAAGAACTGCAGTACGTAGTTCCAGAACGCAAACCACGTGGAAAAAATAAAGCAGATGTTAGTAATCCAACTCTGTTTACCACAGAATTATATCTGAGGGATGAAAAAAGCTAGATAGAAAAGAAGGGGGCTGGCCGCGCACGTCGCACAGGTGAATCCAAGTCTCCGGGGTAGTGACATTAGGAAACAAATTTTGCTTCTTGGAAAAAAAAAGAGCTGTTGAAATTACGTACCGGGCTTAAAAATGACCGCCGAAAGCCGCTGGTAACGTGAGGCTTCCAAGTAAGAACTGCAGACGTAGTTCAAAAGAGCAACACTTTGACACGTGGCAAATGTAAACGGGATGCTTGAAATCCAACTCTGTCTACCAGAAAATTGCTTTTTAGGGATGGAAGAGCTCAAGTAAGATTACCCAAGGCACCTCTTTAAGTCAGATCGACGTGTTTCTCTCTTTTCAGAAGATGAGAAAGCTAGTGGTTGTATTAGGGTTCTCAAGTTCACCAAAGCGTATGGGCTACGGTCACGAAACTTCACTCGTGGAAGGGGCTAGACAAAGATTAAGGTTTTAGAGGCGAAGCTTTTTATAGCAACACCTGTTCGTCCCTCGTAGCCGTAGTAGTAGTGTCTAACAAGTATTACATTTTGACCGCCAATGTGGTGCCGGTGAGAGATTTCTTCTGTGCGTTGTTGAACAATAAAAGATAGTGCTCAATGTACATGCTAATGGCTGCTAAGGGGGAATGAGGGACAGGAGAATTCGGCTTTTAGTTAACGCGCACGCTGAGAATTTTTTATTGTTCAGCAACGCACAGAAGACAAGAAAGGGTTGCTACGTTATAGTTGCTGGGCGTAACCTTCTAGGTTTTAGAAAGGTTTAGCGAGCACTGGGCCGCAGTGCCATGAATACAGTGAACTAGTATATACCATGAACTCGAGGTGGTCAAAGGTGGGAAGTAGACACGAAGCACAAGCCGTAAGAAAGTGTGCGTGTGCCTCCTCTCATTCAGTCCTTAAATGTTCTGCTGGATGGCGGTGCTTCTATATCAGGAATATATAATGAAAAGATGCGAGATGGTGGTAATTGGAGTGTTGAATAGGTGGACGAACGGACACACAGACAGATGCATGGATGGACGCATGGATGGCTGCACAGACGGATGGACGCATGTACGGAGGCAGGAGTGGATGCATGGACGAAAGCAGGGACGGACGCACAGATGAACGTGTGGACGCACGAACAGACGCATGCACTGACGGGCGGATGGACGCACGGGTGGCCACACAGACGGACGCATGGATGGACGGAAGCAAGAACGAATGGACGGACGGATGCTTCGCCCCACTATCCATCATTCACTCCGTGGATATGCTGCCATTTTTTTGTACAAAACGAAAGATGACATCGCCACTTCAAAAACGACTCTTCCAATATCTGATATACGAGTCGTTGATGGAAGGTAGTTTGTACCTTTATTTGAACAAACTATCGCTGCCTATCTCCAAAGCGAATCAGATATGAACACCGACTGTCAAATGTAGAGCTGTTGCTTCACGCCTATGTATGAACACGTTGTGACCATATGGGGATGCCTCAAGACAAAAATTCTTTACACCAGTCATGCCTCCGTAGCTCATAAATATACTTATTTGAAAAAAAAAAAATGCGATGAAGCTTTATGCGGGTCGCATGCTGCTCCTGTGTAGCATGTTTCAGACGATGTTGTGTGAGATGCATTTTTTTTTGTTGCGGGCAAAGTGCCAGCAACATCAGCCGATACGCGCTGACTTTCCGGCATTGCCGAGAATCGAGCAACTTCATTTTATTTTCTTAAGATACTTTAGCAGACTTTTAACAATGTCGTAGTTTAGTCGCAAGAGGGAACAAATGAGTGTTTAGTAACAATATGAAATGTATCATTGCTCCTTCTCAACTGTTTTCTTTCTCCATGCCGGGCATTGGGACTTCACCCACGCGATTATCAGCGCAACGCATCAGTTGCTACAGACAATGACGACGGTTTTGCGTCCATCTAGGCAACAATAGAAATGCGTCAACGTGAGATGACAAGTGATCTCGGTACGAGTTAAAGTATGAAACGAAGATCACAAGTCGTATGACTCAGAGAGTGTCAAGTAATGGAAACTAGCACACATAGATGCACATTTTACTAGCGCACCTTTGAGGGTAGCACTACTGATCACTCGTGGAGTGTTGTGCTTGCGAGTGTGGCACTTTTCCACGCAATGGTGTGCTGATACGTTGTCACAAATGAATAAGTTGCATCTACTCGTCTAACTCTCCTTTCATCGGATCTCTGCCCCGCCGCGGTGGTCTAGTGGCTAAGGCACTCGGCTGCTGACCCGCAGGTCACGGGATCGAATCCCGACTGCGGCGGCTGCATTTCCGATGGAGGCGGAAATCTTGTAGGCGCGTGTGCTCAGATTTGGGTGCACGTTAAAGAACCCCAGTTGGTCGAAATTTCCGGAGCCTTCCACTACGTCATCTCTCATAATCATATGGTGATTTTGGGATGTTAAACACCACAAATCAATCAATCAATCAATTATTGGTCAATGATGCGTGTGACACCCGTACTACCGAAGAGCTGCTTCGAAGCCCGTTCGTTTGATATCCGTGTTGACGTGGTTAGGGACCACCCATGAACTGGCGCAAGCTACTCGAAATCACGTTACATTCCATCCGATCTGATGTTCGTGACACAGGTCGCCATCGCAAAGCGCTTAGGATCTCCTTTCGTTTGACACCCATGTTGACTTAGTTCGGAAACACTCATGCAGATGAGAAGAGTTGCACGTACTGACGTGACTCGCTTTTCGTCACGCAGTACTATCGAAGCTGCGCTTCGAAGCCCGTTCGTTTGATAACCACGTCGATAAGGGTACGCGATCACTCTGGACTGGCGCAAGTTGCACAAAGATATGCGACTTTCTTAACGTGACCTTCGTACTTGCGAGGCACGTGCCACGGCACGAAGCACTCGTGATCTGCTCTCGTTCGATACCCATGTTGGCATATTTGGCATTTCCTCATGCAGGTGGAGGAAGTTGAACTCTGTAATGTGACTCGCTCTTTGTCGATGTCTGACGTGCACGACGCACGTACTATTGAAGGTCTGCTTCGAAGCCCGTTCGTTCGACATCAATGTCGGCATGAACGGGGATCATATCATGGACTGGCGCAAGTTGCACGAGGTCACGTGGCTTCCTCACGTGACCTGACGTTCGGAATACACGTGCCGTCGCAAAGCACGCGCGGTCTTTTTTCCATTCGATACTCAAGTGGGCATGGATGCGAAACATTGTTTGAAGTCTTGGGGCGCTCGACTGAACGCACAGTTGGTTGCTCTCACATCAGGGCAGTCGGGCCAAGCGTGACCACCGCGTCGTGTACATAATTGGGAAATACTCATGGAGTTTTACAGTTGCACAAAATCACGCGAGACTTTTATTTGTGGCTCACATCACGGTGATGGCGCTTTTTAGTGTCACATGACAAAGATCTTAAATAATAAAAGTTATTCAGTTATGTATAGTTGACGTGAAACTACATAAGATTTTGAACGTTCGGGACCCCATTGTCAAGTGCAACTTTTCCTCGCATTAAATTGTTTCGTCTCAGAATTAAACTACGTGGTGCTTAGAGAAACCCTTTCAGCCTTGAGTTTTTTTAACCGGCAAAAATTTTGGTTTCATGTTAATTTAGAGTTGCTAAACCCACGAGAACACTGAAATATTTTTTATGCATCCCATCAGTGTACAATAAAACGGCTCTATGTCTTTTATATGGAACACCAGGACTTTGTGGCTATAATGTAAAATATGGTTAATTTAAATACATCCCCCTATTTTTCATCCCGTCAGAGCAAGTTATCAATGCGAAGATTGCATACAGCAACCACGTATTAGTTACAGCGCCTAAACTGCCCAATAGCAAGTATTCGCGCGCGTGACACACAAACGACCAACGTCCAACTATTAACACTTTAGAAGATCCAACATAATGAAAGATTGCCAAATACTGCTTTGCAGCGCCAGAAATAAATTTCATGGGCAAGCTGATTGAACTGCACTTTATTGTGGTCATCTTCAAGATCTATCGTGCGCAATTATTATAATTCTTAATACAAATTAGGATTAATCAGAAACTATCTCACTAGACACCCCGTTCATTCAAGATAAATGATTTCGGCAGGTTTCTAGACTATAGAATAACAAGAAATGGGAAGCTTTTACAAGAAATACACATAAGAATTAGCCTCAATACCTTCAGAGGTCGGACAACCATTGCATAGAGTTTCCTAATATACATTAGAGGGAACCCTGGCGCTAGTGTCTATGAGAGCTGCAACGCACGGCGCTTCAGCGAGCATGGGAATGATGGGTAGTACACACATTTGTCTAATATTCGTACTTCTGGCCTGCTTTTGGCTCCGTGTGTGTTCGTGTAGTTTGGAGCCGTTTTCTTACGAAACAAATATTAACACACGTTCAGCGGTTGCGCTGCACCATTTATTCTTTTAGGCTTACCTTTCGAAATTGGGTCACGAAGTTCAAAGTTGTTGAATCTTTCTTTCAAAACGAAACCGAAACACGGCAATAAACGAAGCCGCAAGTATGATTCACCGCACGCAAGTACGAAGACTAGGCAAATGTGTATAATACCCATCATTCCCATGATGGCTGAAGGATCGCAGCGCCAGAGACTCCTCTAGTTAATTTTAGGAGGCTATGAACCACTTAGACCTGATTGGTGCCTTATATTTAAGACATGAAGAATGTCCACTACTGCGGGCAATGTGTTAGCGTCAGGGAAGAGCCATTTTATAAATAGCAAGCTACACGTCTTAGAAACACGAGAAAATACGATAGCTACTCGTATGATGCTTAACCAGTAAGTTGTCATTTATTATTTGGATGCGGCGAATGTCATCGTTATCGCATTCCCCCATTTTGTTTTCCACTTTGCAGCTTCAAAGAAGACGAAAACATAAAAACGCTATGATTGTACAGTTGTGTTGAGAATAGCTCATACCCATTTTTCAATTTCTGACTTAATTCTGCTGCATTTAGCAGCAAGCTTCTCCCTGTCGTTCTTATAGGACGCCAGGGACGAAAGGGCTCATTTCGTTGACACCTGGAAAAAATAGTCTGGCAGCTGGATTAATTTTTCTGGTACTGGGAATAAAATCGGTGCTGGGAATAATTTGAGCGGCAAAATCTGTAAAACTTTTCTGCGCATTTTTCTTCGCCAATGGTGGCCTTGGGAACGCCCCCTCTCGGATGAATCACGTGAACCGAGGAAGGCGTCTGGTCTGATAACGAGGACACTTCTGAATTTATTAGCAAATACCTTTGTCTGCACAACAAATACAGGTTCTTCTTAATTAGTCCTCCTTATTAATTCGCATTACGGCTAAACTCTTGTAATTGGATTGGTAGCGTGGCTTCCGTAAGCGCTGAACCGATAGCGAATACCCCCGCTTCAAAACTGGCAAAGGTCACACCCCGGGTGCGGAACGAACGACTGAGTCCGCTTCGGCAGCCGCCGAACGCTTCCACGCGCTTAGTTGAGGCTCATATTAGCGGATGTCGTTGCATATTTTATTTGAGACCTAGCTTTCGTCGTGGTGACTAACGAACTACGCGAGTGATGGCTGGAGGAAGAGCCCCTCAATCGGACGGTTTGTTGTTTCGTTTACTTTGGTGTAGCTGAAAGCCTTCCCATCCCCGATGAAAGCGCCGAAGGGATAATGCTGGTTAATCAGTAATGCTTACATAGCACGGCCTTACTCTGGCGCGCTTTTTGAATTCGCCACCGCGCTGAGCACGAGGATTACGTGCGCGTGAATTAATTTTCGCGGCGGGAGTACGGGCGTAGAGAAGCGTTGAGTCGAGGAGCGTTGGTGAATACGCGTGGGTCGGGCCTCCTTGTTTTTCTAGAGGATGTTGACCTTGCTCGCTATCGCCGTGTTGGTTCTTGTTCGCTAGAATCGCCGTGATAGAGAAGGTCTGTATTCCCGAATAACATCAAACTCGCACATATTTTTCGAAGTTCCAGGAAACAGACACGAAGCTCGAAGAGCTGTTGGCGCCGTTGAAGAAATCCCCGTCATTGCA
Source organism: Rhipicephalus microplus (assembly GCF_013339725.1). Classification (NCBI taxonomy): domain Eukaryota; kingdom Metazoa; phylum Arthropoda; class Arachnida; order Ixodida; family Ixodidae; genus Rhipicephalus; species Rhipicephalus microplus. The sequence continues at coordinate 175,655,944 of NC_051167.1, forward strand.
CTTCGCGATCTTGTGAGCTTAGAGAGATGGCTGCCATTACTTCCCTTTTTCTTTTCTCGCATGGAACATGGATTGTCTAAGTAAATGGACTGTCACTTCAATGTTGGATCAAAGGAAAACACCCATTGTTTAAAGAGATCAAGCTCTTCAGAAAGGAATAAGAAATTGAAAGGACGTCGTTGAAGGTGATATGCGTAGTTCAGGCTGCGCGTGTGTAGATTCCGAGAATCTAAAGCTAGCCAACATATAAAAAGAACCGAAGACGCTCTTTTCAGCTTTTGAACCATTACTAGAGTCTCTGTAATTTTTCCCTTTATGTGTCATGCCTTAGTATATGCCATTCATACGTGCGTGCTATACCTATGTGTGCCTGTTAAGGCCCCCATCGGAATACGTTATAAAGTGCTGCAAGTATTTACATAAACGTAATATTTTATAAAGTGCCGCAAGTATTTACATAAAATTTCCTGGGCTCACAAAAATTACCACTGTTTATTACGCGACACCAAATTTTATGACTAAGTTGCTTATCCTTCCTGTGGCCCATCTCCAAATTTCAAAGCGGGTTCACTCAGACTTCTAGTTTGTGTCTGAACTAAAAGAATGACATCCTTTATGAAATTTTGTCAAAAAATGAAATAACTACAGACACAAAGTCACAAAGTGTGTGTGTATTGCTGTGTATTTTTTTACAGCTCTCTTTTTCTCAAAAATCAGCCGTCCATTAGTTCAGATTCTACCCAACTTGTTATAGCTCACGCATACGAAGTTTCATCGAGATCGATTCAATTCTCTGTCAGGAAAGGTTCATTCAAGTTGAGAAACTTATAAAAAAACGCAATCGGGGAAATAAGTGTCTCGTGTGCATAATGCTGGCGCCGAGAGGGCGCAGGTCGCCCTTTGAAGCGGCACATAAACCACTTGGAGCGGCCACCCGACGTGGGGCTTCGGCAGGTTTGTTCCTCAGAATTAATGCAGTAGATTTTCCGCTGTCAAAATTGTAAACTTAGTTTTCTTTTCGAGTTAATCCTTCCAAAGAAAAATATCTCCAGGGTTCAATTAAAAATATCTGCTCAAAAGATTCTTCTTTCTTGTGCCTGCAGCCCGCTTACTTATGCATAAAATATGAACTTCCCAGCATTACAATTTATAGCATGTTTTGTTTTTTTTCTGTTGCTGTTCTCTCGAGCCTGTGTGGTTTCTTTTTTGTAATACACTTTCTTATGTGATAGTCTCTCTATATTAGCTTTATCGCGATATTTCACTTATTAGATTGAAGTGTTGAAGCTGATTCTATCTTTATAGATTTTAGGACAGATATTGTTGTCTGTCATAGAGTACGCTATCGCGTACTTTAAACTATTAATCCCGTGGCTGATATGATTATTGTTAGAGTTTAATGTAAAGTGTTTACGTAAAAGTCGCGCAGTGAAGATGCTGTGGAAAGTTTAAAAATCGGCAGGTCCCACGTACAGTGGGAATCGATGATATGCGAAGCACGAATGAGGAAGGCCGATATGACACATTAAAATCAGTACAACGTTACGAGGCAGACGTAAATTATGCCGTACATGGCTTCCGTTCCATGATTGTCATGTTTGCGCCTGGCATTTGTGTTCGTCGACCATTCACATCGCGTAATACAAGATTTAGTATATGTGAAGCTAGCGAAAGGCAGTGAGTGCGCTATGAGCGTAGCATTCAGTCTCGTTTTACATGGCACACATGTCAAGATTATTATGATTGGACGTGTTATTTACTTTCGTCATCTGTTTACATCATGTACTACCGAATTTGGTGTATGTGAAGCTAGAAAAACGGCTGCTAGCACGCTATCAGCGTAGCATGTCATGTTTTACATGACACGCATATCGTGTTGATCATGTTTGGACGTGTCATTTACCATCTTCCTCCATTCACAACACGTAATACCAAATTTGGTGTATTTAAAGCTAGCAAAACGGCGGCGAGCGCATCATGAGTGTCACATGATGTCATGTTCTTACATGACACCATTTCATGAATGATGATCATCATGTTTGGACCATTCATATACCTCAGTCATCGATTCACGTCACGTAATACCAAATTTGGTATACGTGAAGCTAACAAAATGAACGCGAGCACACGATGAGCTAGTCGTTTAGTCATGACTTGCATGCACTACAAGTCATGATTTCCACTTTAGCGTTTGTTACTTGTGTTTGCCATGCAGTAATGCCATACCGTACCAGTTGTTTATTAGGTCATGGGAAAGAAACCACCAGAAGAGCAGAAAGTCCATGACATGTAAATCATTACATTTATGACATGTATGTCAATGTTTTAATACTATGATCAGTCACCTATGCTCGTCGTACAGTGATGTTATGCCATACCAATTTGGCATAGATCCCATCATCGAAACGGCCAGGAAAAGTGGAAGTAGCTGGCGGCTAGATAGATAAACAGACCGACAGATACAGTCAAAGTCGCGAAAAGCCGCTATGAAATGTTTCGCACCTAAAAAAAAAATGGCATCACCGTAAATTTCTGTTTTTTTTATTACCGACGTCCAGCCGTACAGATTAAGCAGCGCTTGTTCCTGAGACACGTCATACAGGTTGCGTTTGATTACACCCTCCAGAAATGGGAGGCATGGTATGCGTGGCGCTCTCTCGTATTGGGTAAGAAGGGAATTCGGATTTCGAATTGGAAGACGTGAAACGCATTACGCGGCATTGAAAGCAATTCGGGGATTCAAGCGACCTTGACATTTCGAGAGTGACTATGATTGCGAAACGTCCTGCAACAACAGACGCCAGCATGCACCCGGGTTGCAGGAGGGCTCTGCGTAGGCACGAAGAAATCGAAACACTTGACGCTATTCTTTGTCGATCCCTGTCACGGAGAAAGGAAAGAAAGAGAGTAGTTTGTGCGGTGGCCACAAATCGAAATGCCATACGAAGCAAAGCCTCGAACTTGGTGGTGCAATTCCCTTCGGCGAAATAGAAAAACAAACTGGCAGATCCCACGTAAAGTGTGTATCGATGATATGCGAAGCACGAATGAGGCAGGCGGATACGGCACATTAACACCAGCATAACGTTACGAGGTTAACGGGCGTGGTACACTGTAAACACAAGTAGAAATGTCATGCGCACTCATGTATCTAGATAAGATGCAAGTATGTTGTCGATAATCCTGTAACGAAGGCACCACTAAAGTTTTAAACACCAGCACCAGCTGTGGTAGGCATGCGTATTATGCCGTAAATGACTTCTATGCCATGAATAACATGTTTGGGCCGGGTGTTTGTGTTCGTCGTTCATTCACGTTGCGTGATACCAAATTAGTTCTGTGAAGCTAGAAAAACGGCCACGAGTGCATCATGAGTGTGGTACGTGGTAATATTCTCACATGACATGCATGCCATGTTATCATGTTTGCAGCAGTCATAGACCTTCGTCACCCATTCAAGTCACGTACGTAACCCCGAATTTGGTATCTATGAAGCTAGCGAAACGGCCACTAGTGCACTAAGAGCATACCATGTAGTGAAGTTTTTCATTAGGAGCATGTCATTATTATCATGTTTGGGCGTGTCATTTACCTTCGCGTTACGTAATACCAAATGTGGTATATGAGAAGCTAGCGAAACGGTCTCGAACGCACAATGAGCGTGGCATGTGGTAATGTTCTTACATGACATGCATGTCATGATTATTATGTTTGCACCAGTCATATATTTTCATCGTCCTTTCGTGTCACGTAATAGGAAATTTGGTATATTTGAAGCTAGCAAAACGGCCGCGAGTGCATCATAAGCATGTCATGTAGTCATGTTTTACACGACACGCTTCTCATGATTATCATGTTTGCACCAGTCATACACATTTGTCATCCATTCACGTATCGTGAAGCTAGCGAAACGCCCGTGAGCGTGCTATGAGCGTAGCGTGTAGTCAATATTTGCTTGACACGCATATGTTGATCATCATGTTTGGACGTCTGATTTACTTTTGTTGTCCATTCACGCCACGTTTTATTAAACTTGGCATATGTGAGGCTAGCGAAACGGCTAGGAACGCATCATGAGCGTGGTATGTAGTCATGTCCTTAAATGACACGTATGACATGATTTCCACGTCAGGGCCTGTCACTTTTGTTCGCCATGCAGTCATGTCATACCATACCAGTTTTGCAATATGTCATGTGAGCTAAACCACCGCAAGAGCAGCCAGACCATGACATGTAAATCATGAGATTGTCACGTAAGAGTGAAGATATTGTAACGCTATCGGTATTGCGGATAGTGTTACGCATGCCGATACCGCCGGCACGCGTAACACTATCCGCAATACGCTTCGCGTCAATATTCATCACACACATGTCTTGATTTTATGGCTAGTAACGTATGCTCCATACAGTCATGTTATGCGATACCAATTCCGGTATCGATACCGTTATCAAAACGGCGAGGAGAGCTGAAAGTCCTAGGTGGCTAAATAGATAGATAGATAGATAGATAGATAGATAGATAGATAGATAGATAGATAGATAGATAGATAGATAGATAGATAGATAGATAGATAGATAGATAGATAGATAGATAGATAGATAGATAGATAGATAGATAGATAGATAGATAGATAGAAGTTCGCTAAGATTGCTTCGAATTTAAATGTGCGCGAAGTTTGCAGTAAGTCGCGCAAAGGTTGACACGGCAGAGCTGGTCGATACTTTATAAAGCCTAGCCGGTTGCTTGCACGTTGGAAGTGGTTGTTATAAGGTTTCTATATGTGACAGGTGGGTTTCGCAACACTGAAAATAGTTTTGCTACATTGTATCTTTTTATACATAGTGAGTTGGTTTTTCCTTTAGGGTTATTCATCTTTACTTTCTTTTGTTTCTGTTTACGATATTTATTTCTGCTTATATATGTTTCTGTGTTTCTCGCTCTTTCTATGTAATTCCTGTTTCATCCCCTTCAATCCTCTCTTTTTCATTTCTTTCTTTCTCTTCTTCCATTTCTTTCCCGCGATATCTCTCATTCTTTCTGTGCAGTGCCTAACTCTTTCTTATTCCTTCTTTGATTCTTACATCTCTCCTTTTTACGCTAACTTCGCTTTTCCATCACTTTGGTGCACTACGAAAGTAGGCCACAGTCGGCTTACGCGCCTGGAAAGCCGAATAGTTTTGGCACACTCGTATCCAAATGGAGGATAAGCGGCTTTGAATTCCGCTTTGTGAAGAATTTTTCGTACAACGTTCCTCTTTTTTCTACATTTCCCTCTCTCTTTACTCGTCCTCTCACCCGTCATGGTTTAGAGGCACACAAGGAGAAACAATGACTTGATGTATATTCCCTTCGGGATGTGTGTTCCCTTGAAGCACTTTACCTTGAAAACTCTAATGCTACATGTTTCTCTGCAATGCATATCTGCAATGTATAGATGCGCAAAGACCATGTGTTGCCCTGCCGCGGTGGTCTGGTGGCTAAGGTAGTGCGCTGCCGAACCGCAGGCAGTGGGTTCGTATCCCGGCTGCGGCGGCTGCAATTTCGATGGAGGCGCAAACGTTGTAGGCCCGTGTGCTCAGATTTGGGTGCACGTTAAAGAACCCAAGGTGGTCGAAAATGTTCGGAGCCCTCCACTACGACGTCTCTCATAATCATATGGTGGTTTTGGGACGTTAAACCACACATATCAGTCAGTCAATCAATCAATCAATCAATCAATCAATCAAGTCATCAATTCATTACTAAAGGAGAAAGTCAAGGTTAAAGTTTGTTTTTAAATGTCACCCGAAATATCAACGCGTGAGGTAAAATCTTTTAAATGTATCTTTAGTACTTTCGAGACATTGGTTCCATGGGATTTTAGGAAACTTTGTATTGCACGTCTATGGGACCCAGAGATGACAGTCCTCCATTTTTATTGATCAGAAGCTTCGCAGGACCTTGTAGACGACGTCAAAATCAAATGAGGTTATGGTGTTGAGCGGGGGAATCTCAAGGTGGCGTCTGCACCCACATTTTGTTTTCACACCTTTTTTGGTTTCTTCCTGTCGCAGCAAGAAAGGTCTTTTCGTGGTGGCAAATACACAAAAAAGTGTTAAGCTCTTTATTGAACTTTTAAGGGCAATGCCAGAGAAGATGGCGCAAAGAAGAGGGCGAAGTCGATTACCTGCAAGAAGTACTTGTATTCACACAAACGTGGAAGCCCATACGCAATCACGATGATCGTAGTTTGTTGTCACGACGGGAAATATTACCCCCTGCAACAGATTCGCCGTTGCAGGGCGTAAGAAACAGAGACCACAAGAACAGTGGCCATCACACAAGTTTACTTCACAGAAGTTAGACTTTTATACAGTCAGCATGTGCCAACGGACGCTGCCATAGTGATTTTGGCGCATACATTTGCCCCTCAACAACAATTCACCTTCATCTTGAGTCTATATATCAACTCGTGCCTTCTGTTCTATCAGTTCAGTTGAAGATTGGCGCACTAAGTATTAGTCGCCTAGTTACCTAACAGGCGAGGGCGGGAAAGTCGGTCATACATTGACCTGATAGGGCTGGGGGAGGCACTGTAACAAACTTTCGCTATAGAATATGATGCTAACATTAACAACAACAACAACAACAACAACAACAACAACAACAACAACAACAACAACAACAACAACAACAACAACAACAACAAGAACAACAACAACAACAACAACAACAACAACGACGACGACGACGACGACGACGACGACGACGACGACGACGACGACGACGACAACAACGACGACGACGAACACAACAACAACAACAACAACAGCAATAATAATAATAATAATAATAATAATAATAATAATAATAATAATAATAATAATAATAATAATAATAATAATAATAATAATAATAATAATTGTTGTTGTTGTTGGGGCTTAACTTCCTAAAACTTTTGCTGCCCCTAGAAAGGCAAGTCTTTGTATGGTCGTCGAGTGGATGCACGAAGGATTCACGGTTTACCAGACTTAACTTCCGGAGCAAGTTCTTCGATCAACATTCAAATCTTGGATATAGAGTGCTTCTTTTACCTGGCCTGATTAATTATGCAAATCTTAGTTCGTGCTCCCGATGTGACGTTTCATGACTACACCACCGAGTAACTCATGAAATGAGCATTCACTTCACAGTACTACTGGATAGCTTGCTCATGAGGTATCAGTCGCAAGACCATAACGTACTGGTTCATCAACATGCCGGCTCTGATGACGTAGAGGCTGCGCAATCGCATCGCACTTAAACTGCTTCAATGCGATAACGGTGTGACTATAATACTATTCGCCCCTGTCCATCAACAACGAGAGAACTTGCAGGTGATGTAGTGATAACATTAGTGCGTCATGTCAAAACCTTACGTGTACCATGCGTCCAGGAACATAATGATTTTAGTGACTTCAGTGCAAACCGCCTTTACACGTTGCAATATAGCGGTGAGAGGAGAGTAAACGAGACATGCTAACCAGATAAAAAGTTGATGTTTAATAAGCTAGACTGCGTCTAAGAGGAGAGAATGTTTAGACTCGTGTGCGACATTGTCGCCTCTGGGAATGGCGGGAAAGCAAATGCAAGCGAAGTGCGCAAGAGATGTCTTGAACATACTTTCACTTAGCGAATACGATGATGTTGGACGTGTGTTTGTGCCTCCGTGTTCAGGCGCATTCTGTATGTCATCCCTTCTATGTGCCCGTCTTCTTACCGTGGTGTTAGTAATTTAGCCAGTTATAATACAAACGAGCCCGCACTGTATAGTAGTGGGCATGAGACAAAAAAATCTAGCAAAGACAAACACATGAGTCGGTCTATCTGCTACTCCTTGCCTGCTTGCATTAGGGCAGTCGTTCTAGATGCTGCTATCATCATACCCAAATTACTAGACTACTTAGCCGCATTACCTCTTTTCGTCATTAGTTTGTCGTAGAGCCTTTTTGCAAAAGAGTAGGCAAATATTCTTTTATGGCCAGGTACAAGGCATGTCGATACTCTATGCTAGAGAAGCAAACGAAATTAATATTCAGGAACCCTTACGCTTTCGGCAAAATGGAGGCAAACAAAGTATGCAATCTGCATTAAGAGACTCCTACTTTTTGCTACAGAAGCATGTGAGCGTTTGCGCAATATTTTCTGCATGGCATATACAGCGCACGGCCCAAAACATCAACCGTTTTTTAGGAACTCTTCCCCTGATGTATATACGCTACGTGGTAAAACAGGAAAGAAGGAGGTCAAAACGGGAAAAAGGGAGTCATTAATCGCCCCGCGAATGCTTTCAATACGCCGATGCAACGTAGCCGCAGCCCCACTGAGGAAGGAACAAAGTCGGTTCCAAAATTTGAAAGTGTGGCAGTTTGGGCTAGTTGGTATGATATGACAATAGTTATAGCGCGATAACAGAACTGCGACAAAGAGACAAGAAGGACACGAGCGTCATAGCACTGTTGTCCTTCTTGTATCTCTGTCATCGTTTTGTTCTCGCGCTATAGCTATCGTCAGGTTCCGAAACGTCGGGTTTAGTCAACTTTACGTACTTTTTGGTTGGAGCCTAAATCGTTTTTCAGAACTCATGTAGTACGGCTGGCGGATGACTATCCTCTTTCGATGACTTTTGCAGCGAAGAGCGCAGATACGCGGCAACTTTTCTATTTAATTATTCTGCTCAGTATAGCCCTTATCTCAAGTGCTTTGCATAGATACTCCAGTCAGTACAGATAGCAAAGCCAGCTATTGTGCACGGGGCCTGCCAACAGCATTGGTAACAAAGGTGATTGGGCTGCAGGCTCTAGGCTTCTTCCTCTTTCGAACCGTGCTTGCAGAAATGGCAAGAACGCTTTCGGCATTCTCGTAGTCTGCTTGTTTAAATATTGAACCGGCAAACAAGTACGTTCTCTCATCCTAAGAGTTATTTGCTCGCATTCCCATTAGTTCTAACTCAACAGCTTGACGGCTCGATTGAATATTCCAGGAGATATGAATATTCGATTATTACTCAACAGCTCCGCACACAAACCTTATTTGATTAAGGTTTGTGTGCAGAGCTGCTTTGCGCTTGCGTCTCTTCTTCCATTAGTAAATGATAAAACTTTGTCTGGAGCATTATACCTGTTGACCCGAGAGACAGGCTGTTCACCGACAAAGGCATAAAAAGAATTAACAAACGAAATCTTCAGAACAGGATAGAAGTGAATACATGTTCCTTGAAAACGTGTCCCATTGTTAGATAATGTTAATATTAAAGGACAGAGGGTTCAAGGGGCATGCACTAAACTGAAGCGAATATTGAAGTTAGTGTGATGAAGTTTGCTTAATAGTTATTTTCTTAGGCAAATTTGCAATGACGAGTGTCGCTCTAGAGTGTATGAGACAAGTTCTTTTCCTTGTCACAGCTCATGACAAGTGCAAAGCTTTTGTTGCGACAAGCTAATACTTGTGTACATTAGTAGTTGATATGCACAAACGCTTATGCATAGTCAGGAGTTATGCATCGGTCGTAACAATTGCAATTGATTCATCATTTGCCTACTCTTATGATTCAAGTTTCACAGGGCCTCGTGTTAAATTCATGTCTATATGCCGAACAAGTGTGAAAACCTCAATATTGCTTTGGCAGCTGCTGCTCTGCATAAACGCGTTTTTTTTTCTTCCATACATGAATGTCTTGCTGGTTGTTCTAGTGGTTGGAAGTACAAAGCTTTCTGTACATTCAGGTTGTTCAGAGAACAGTTGTGAGCTATAATATTGAGTGTGGAAAGATTTCAGCAAGCTTATTTGATTAGAATTATTAAAAATAAATCGGCTAGTTAGACCGAGTGCTTACGCACGAAAGGCTGCTTAAGCTGAGTATTGGGGTGCGAGAAAATCGCTATTAAGTTTCTCGTAACATTCACTACACATTGGCAAGCCAAATATGGCGTACAGGAATTTAATAAATATTCCTCAGGCTAAGCAAGCTCCTAAGTTCCTGAGAACGTGTAGTACAGTGATCTAAAAAAAATCTAAGCCCCAACGACATGCCAGTTTCTCTACAGATAGAAGAACGACGAAGTGATTGCTTAGCAGATCGCAGTTTCAGTAGGTGCTCTCTTTTTTCACCTAATTTTAAGTGAAGTTCGCGAATATCACATCCGTGTCCGTCGGTGATGGAAGTGGACCCCCACGGACGTCCGCCAGTTACGGCGGCGTCGGCGTTGGCCTCATCCAGGAAGCGTACGGGACTCTACAGCGACTACGACAGCGAGGGTACTCTTGTTTACTCAATGAGCAGCGAAGAGCCTTCTGACGACGACGATTTTAAGCTGATGCTGAGCCGTAAAGCGAAGAGGCGGAACGTCAGAACATCTTCGTCATCGAGTACGTTGAACGACAGAGTGCCAAGGAAACCCGTGACAAACATTATTCTTTTTGTCCCTGAGGTACCGGACGGTAACATGAAGCGCCTCAACAGGCAATCTGTTTCGGTGATGCTGGAAGGACTCGTGCCAAACGAGATCACAGACATCAGAGTGAACACGCGTAAGAACGTATTGGCCATCGACGTTTTGCATGCTGCGGCACTTGATGTACTGCGCAACGTCAACGAGTTGGGGGGAATGAAAGTTCGCTCCTACATTCCTGTGAGCTCTAACGTCGTCACTGGAGTCATCTACGATGTGGATACTGCCATTCCCAGCTCCGACTTCGATGTTCTGGTCAAACCGGTAAATGAAGCCAGCGTCATCGCAAAAGTTGTCCGTTTGGGAAACTCACGCTGGTTGAACACCATGTTCAAGGGCGACTCTCTTCCTTCACACGTAAAGGTGGGCCATTTTCGGCATTCAGTGCGACCTTTCATACCGAAGCCCTTACAGTGTTATAAGTGCATGAAGATGGGCCACGTGAGAAGCGTATGCAAAAATAGGACGGTGTGCCCTCGTTGCGCGGAAGCCCATTCTGCGGATGACTGCGAAGAAACTACCCTCAAATGCTCGAATTGTCATGGGTCACATGCAGCTTCGTCAAAATAATGCCCCAAAATCTAAAGAGAAATAGCGGTATTGAAACAAATGTTCAGAGACAATTCGTCGCATCGAGAGGCTGCCAGGACCGTCCGAAAGAGGCGTCATCGTCGCCGAAGTTCATCAACGAATGCCGCAGACGCTGCATCGAAAGCACCACTCCACCACCCTTCTCTTCCACCGCCCTTGCCTCCCAGACCGAAGGCGGCCAGCGCGGTCAACAAACCAACGAGCAGCACTGTTGCAGATGAATCAGTTTGGCCTTTATTGCCGAAATCACAGCCACCTGCAAATCCCAAGCGCACATCGACAGTCACATCACTCCAGCCAGCCGCTGACAAGCTGCCTGAGGAGGACACAGAAGTCATCAGAATGTTCCGAACACTGCTAGATGCCATGCGAAAGCTGTGCAACAGCCCCACTCGCTCAGAGTGCACTACACTCGCTCAGAGTGCACTACAAGTACTGGATGCTCTAAGTCCAATATTTGCAAGTCTCCAGTAGCAACCATGGCTTGACCAATTTTCTCCTTCCGCAACGAGGTCCGACAAGCGTCGATAATGCAGTGGAACGCGAGAGGCCTGAGATCCCGCATCTCTTCGTTCCGTCAGTATATATTCATGAATCGTATTCCTATGATAGTTATATGTGAACCAAACGTGCAACAACCTCCTAAACTATCAGGGTATGAATCTTTCGTTTCTTCAACGTGCGAGGAACGCAGCAAGGTGGCTGTTTACATTCGCACAGATTTCACATATCTGCATCATGCAGTTCAACCGCATGATGACAATCTATATGTCTGCTTACGTGTTAAAAAAGAAAAAGTGTCATTCACACTCATTGTTGTCTACATATCACCATCCGGACGATTTGAACAAGACCGACTACGAGACATACTGACAACAACTACGGGCCCGTTAGTTATAGTTGGAGACTTCAACGCACATCACTTAATCTGGGGTAGTTCGACGATCAACGCTAAAGGAAGAAACATCGTGTCATTCGCTTCCAAGCATGACCTATGTTTCTTAAATGATGGCAGTCCTACATACCTGTGGGGCCTTACGCACAGCAGTTGCCTCGATTTGACTCTGGTATCCAGAAACTTCCGGTCGCAAGTGCACTGGATTTCAGACATCGAAACGTATGGGAGTGACCACATTCCAACTTATATGCGAATAAGGGGTCTTACTAACTCCTTTCCTAAGACCACAATACGAAGAATTGATTGGTCCAAGTTTCAGCGACTCATGGAAAATACATGCCGTGAAGACCCTGACCAGAACTTGGAGGATGTCATCAAAGAGGCAATGAGGGAAGCTTCCTGCCTCCTCCCGTTCATCGGCAAGCGTTCAGATTTCGACGTTCAACTGGAAAAACTGTGCGCGCTTCGCCGAAGGGCGGAAAGAAGATACAGGCGGACGAAAGCAATATGCGACTTGAGGCTGGCACGACGCATACAGAAAAAAGTCCAACGACGTTTAGACAAACTTGCACAGGAACGCTGGAAATCATTCTGCGAATCACTGGATCCCCGAAAGCCGTTGTCACGCATCTGGAGCACTATTCGTGGCCTGCGCTCGACTCCCCAACAAAGACATCCTTTCATGGCTTTAGCCCTACATTCAGGCCACACCCAACTTGACGTGGCAAATGAGTTTTGTACGCGAATCGCTGGTGTGTCCGCCTTGTCCGCTGGCACCATTAGGAGTGTTATCCCTGAACCCCGCATCTACTAAATTGACAATCTTTGCACTATAGAAGAACTTGACGCATCTTTGGCGGCTTCCCGACGATCATCTTCACCAGGACCCGATGGCATCACCTACGCCGCTCTAGCCAACCTTCGACAGAAGGCAAGGGGACAGTTGTTAAGCTATTACAACCACTCATGGCTGGCGGGCAATGTTCCCCAGGATTGGAAGATATGTCGACTTGTGCCACTACTCAAAGCAGGAAAGTCACCATTTGATTTGACATCATTTCGCCCTGTTGCCCTCGCAAGTTGCGTAGGAAAAGTCATGGAAAGGATGATACTTACACGCCTAGAATGGTACCTCGAGCGCTACAACGTATACCCAAACTGCATGACGGGTTTTCGGCGAGGTAGATCATCTCTTGACAACGTGATTGATCTCACAACATTTATCCAGCAACAGAAGAGCCTCAAGCGCATACCACTGGCACTCTTCCTCGACGTCAAAGGGGCTTATGATAACGTAACACATAAAGCCATCCTAGACTCGTTGGAAGCTGTTGGAATCGGTGGTCGGATGTTCCAATGAATCCAGGATTATTTGACGAGAAGGTACTTTTTTGTACAAACCTCAGATGGACCTACCACCAATTACTATACCTTCCGTGGCGTCCCTCAGGGCGCCGTATTAAGTCCCATTTTATTTAACCTCGTGATGGTAGGACTTCGTGAAATTTTGCCAAGTACCATCCTCATATCCATATATGCTGACGATATTTGTCTATGGACTTCCGCTGTATTTCGTCTACAAGTACGTGCAAGAGTCCAGCAGGCTGCCACCCTGACATGCTCATATCTCTGCAAGCAAGGTCTTTCCGTCTCAACGGAGAAATGTGCATTGGTTGCGTTTACCCGCAGAGCCATGACACAATACCCCGTTACCATCAATGGACGAAAATATTCCATACCAGAAGAACCATCGCTTCCTGGGTGTGATTATTGACAGGGACCTTTCGTGCAGTGCCCACTGCAATTACCTGAAGAGAAGGCTAACTTCCATTGTCCATATAATGCGGTTCCTCTGCGGAAAATCTTGGGGCGCATCAATAAGGTCAATGATGCAGCTATACAGGGCACTGTTTCTGGGATTTTTACGCTACAGCTTGCCGTTACTGGCAAGTACGTGCAAGACGAACATCCGCACTCTCGAAAGTCTGCAAGGACAAGCACTACGCGTGTGCTTAGGATTGCCGCGATGCACCTCAACCTACGGGGCAATTATGATCGCAAGAGAGCATCCAATTCGAACATACATCACCACTGACAATTTGAGAGCCCACATAAGACACCTCTGCCGAGTTCCTGGTCACCACGTTGCAGTGTTGCCACTTCAAAGACCACACGCGATCTTTTCAAAGATTATTTCTGCCCATAGAGAATGCCTCCCTTTTGGCTTCACTCCCGCAACAAGACCAGCGTCACCCCCGTGGTGCCTACAACAACCACAGGTGTGCCTCACTATTCTGGGAATAACGAACAAGAGCCATCATTCAACAGTGGTCCTACGACAGGTGACATTGTCGCTACTCAACGAAAAATATGGCCAGAGGACCCACATTTACACCGATGGATCGGTTTCGGCTTACAGCTCCACAGGTGCTGTTGTCATCCCGGCGTACCAGGTCACTATAAAGCTCAAACTGTCGCATAGGACAACATCCACAGCAGCGGAGCTTGCTGCCTTACGTTCTGCTATACTTTATATCGCGGAAGCCCGACCTCAAAAATGGGCTGTGTTCTGCGACTCTAAGGCATCCCTTCAGAGTTTGCAATCAGCTTTACGACAGAGGGAGCATCAACAACTAGTGAATGAAATAAGAGAAGTGATTCACGAAGTTTTATCGAAAGGACATGACTTGGTGTTCGAGTGGTTACCGGGACATTGTGGTATTGTCGGTAATGACCTTGTTGATAATGCTGCACGATCCGCCCACGCGGACACCCAGACAACCTCAATTCCATTGTCAAGAACCGACGCTGCAAGAGGCCTTCACTCGTTTGCTAACACCATGTCGGAAACTTGGCTGAGTGACCCCAGTGTCAGGAACCGCCGCCTACACAAATTGGACCCATCGAGAAAGCTTCAAGTTCTATCGGACCTCTCCCGCCAGGATGCAACTTTACTGTGCCGCCTGTATTTAGGAGTAGCTTTTACAAAGGCGTACTCCTTTCGCATAGGAATGGCGGATAGTTCCCGATGTGAATCGTGCGACACTGACGAGACAATAGAACATCTACTCTGTTCATGTGAGCGTTTTGTGAGCGAACGCAACTTGCTACGCCAAACGTTGGAGACTCTAGACAGTAGACCTTTTTCCGAAGAGAAGATACTTGGCTCATGGCTCTACGCGTCGCTGGCCAGCAAAGCGACGCGGGCATTGCTAAGTTTTCTAAAGACGACCGGACTACGCGACCGCTTATAAGCGTGCAATGGACAAGGTCACATCTTCACACACGTTGCCCTTCACTTCTCTCTCTCTTTTCTTTTAATCCCCTCACCCCTTCTTCCAGTGCAGGGTAGCAAACCGGACGTGCGTCTGGTTGACCTCCCTGCCTTTCATTTCTTCTCTTCCTCCTCCTCCTCTACGGATAGAAAACGATATGTGGACGAAGGTGTAAGTTCCAGCATGTCTGAAGGTCGCGAGAATTGTCCCACTGCTAAAACATGGTAAATCACCGATTTCGTTGACTCATTCCGACCAGTCTGCCTCACAAGCTGTGTATCTATGTGACGAACAAAATGACTGACAGAAGGTTTTAGTGGTGCATTGCAGCTAACAACCCTCTTCCATAACAGGTTACTGGCTTCAGGCAGCGATGCTCAATGGTCTTTGACCTCGTTACAATTGTAGAACATGAAACGAGCTGGAAAACACTGCTGTTGCGGCGTTCATGTTTGTAAGAAAGACGTGCGACTCTGTCTGCCAGCTATATGTGCTGTGCCGGTTTACCTCATTAGGAGTTCATGGCTGCATCCTTCATTGCAACCAACTCCAACTTTCTGCATGACAGGCAAAAATACATTTCTACCAATGACGGAGATAGTGATCGCTTCAATGCGAGGAGAAGTGAACCCGAAGGGAGCGTTTTAAGTTCGCTTCTTTTCAATGTTGCAATGGCAGGTCTTTAAAAAGTGCTGCCTGAAGCGTTGAACTTATCTATATGTGCAGACAACATATACATATAAATGTCACACAAATCACTGGAAGTTATCAAGCATCGGCTTCAGCAAGGATTAAACACAATAAGTGATTGCCTCAAATAGCAATGCAGGCAGATTTATAACGCCGAATCAGTAATTCCGCCATTCCCGAGAGAAAAAGTGAAAAACTTGAAACTTTTTAGACGGCCAGAAAATCAAAATTCCATGAAAGCATTGCTTCCATGGCATTGCCTTTGACAGCAAACTTAGACAGAAAAGGCAAACTTTGCAAGAGCTCTTTTCTATCATCTTTTACTCCCCTCACTCCTTTCACCCAGCACAAGGTAGGCAGCCAGTCTAAGAACTGGCTAACCTCCCTGTCTTTCTGCTTATTTCTCTCCTCCTCCTCAGATGTAGTCGTCATATTGCTGATGTTCAAAATCAAGTGAACTGTACTATACATGTTATACGTCGCATAGCAGGTACAAGATGGGTTGGCACATCAGCGTCTACACTCCGCGTTCATTTTGCATTCATCCGACAGAAGAATGCCTACTCCGCGCAAGTTTACATCTTTCAAACGTCTCTTGGCCGACTTCAGCTGTTACAAGCACGAACCTTACGCGTATGTCAGGCGCTCCACAGGTAACATAGTTCTCTGACACTGCCAAAAGCAAGAAAACCCAACTCTATAGTAATTCGAAATATAGAGACCTGTCGGCACCTTTTTCGCCTAGTCACGCAACGCCCTTCATATCCACTTGTCAAACATCGTGAACAGTGCCAGAGCACAAACGCACTCTTTGTACCAACAGTACGTTTCACGGCTTAATGTAGCTTAGGGCACGAAAAAAATACAGTGAGAGAAAGAATCATGTCCTCCTCTCGTGTGTTTTTTTTTTTCGCATCCTAAGCTACGTTAACAATGAACCAACTGGCCCAACAGGTCCCCCTGCTGAAAAGATTCCACGGCTTCCCGTGTCGACACCATGCCCACCGAACCTAAACTACCCGCCATGGCTGCTTGAGAAACAAAGTATTGAAACGGCAATAAAAGCACGTCGCTACAAACATAGGTACCAATCGTTACCGCGCAACACTTGACATCAAATCACCTGTTTGAAAGGTACCAAGGCTACCCTCCATGTACACTGAGCTCTCCATCCCCAAAGAGACACCGACATCAGCATTTGTCTCTCCGCAATTACGTGAACAATATGCATGTTGGTTGGGCCATCTCTCCTCTTCAACAGCGTTGGAATTTGTAGTATCTCGCTAGTCACAAGCTTTAATAAACTGTCCCCAACACCAAGAAAATAGGTGGTAATTACAGACTTTCTGGTGGCACTAGGGTGTGTGGAAAATGCCACTTCAAGACACATTGACGTGCGTATAGTATACGCTATATTAAAGGAGCTTTCAAAAGCTACGAAGTCGAGTCATCGAATTGCATTTCAGTGGGTTGCCAGTCACTGAGAAATCGAGGAAAATAAAAGGCGGATGATTCGGCGAAAATCACTCATCATTGAACGCAAACGCGCCTCATTCCTGTGTCTCAATGTGACGTAAACAGAATTTTACCAACGAAAAGCGAATTATGCTAGTCTAGCTGGTTCACAGTCAAAACAAAGGAATCGATCTTATATGATGTTGACCCTAATCTTGAATGCCAATTAAATCACCATCTCCCAAGGCGTATAGAAACTCTCATACATTGCTTTAAACCTGGAATTGCGTACACAAACCACTTCCGACCTCGTATACAGTGCGCAATATCGTCAGCATGTTCATGCGGGCCTGACGACGAGGATATCTATAACCAGTTGCTCGACCGTCCGAAACACGACACACGCCGGCGGCGACTCGAACAGGAACTCCACACGCTAGATTCCGCGAGCCAACATTCGTGTTGAATGAAATACTAGGCCCATGGCCACCTGAAGTAAATCGCAAAGCAATGAGGGTACTGCAACGTTTTTTCGAAGAAAGGAGAATTTCTGATCACTACTGAGGGGACTAGATCAAACATGAGCGTGGTGGCTACGGGTTTGTTCTGCCCATATGAGAGTTTTCGTACTTTCTTATGTAGGATTGTATGTATTTGTATATGCTGTTTTGTTTTTTAGATATTTGTAACAATCCAGTGGTAATTGATAGCCGTCGCCAAGTAACGGTTACAACAACGCCTTCGTTCATTTTTTATTTCAATATAAAAAAGGAAAGTAACATAATCTGTACACAACAAATACACAACTCGACATAAATTACACGTAGACGGAAACGTACAAATGGAAACACAAGAGAACAGCATGGCTGCTTCTCAACCCCACATGTTTCCGTTAAATGGAAGATGGTGCATTTTTTCGTTACAATCGCTGGAAACGTTGTGAAGTATTATCTGTGAGGCTGTTGTGGTGGAAGGTTCGTATAGACTTCTTTACTTCGTGACACCGCAGTTTTGTTAATTCATGTGTAATGTAGAGGGCACGAGGGAATAGCTAGGCTTCTTTCAATGGCTACTTAATGTACCTGGGCAAGACTGATGCGTTTTCGAGAACATGGGAGATTTTTTTAATGAATGCTTTTTCTGGGCGTTCATTTTGTTTCAACCGACAGTATACCTGCGGCGTAGTTGATGGCCTACGTGGGATTTGCATTGGCTGTTAATGCTGAGATATCCCTCGAACTAGTTAGTAGCGATTAACCAACTCCTGAGAACGCCCAGAAATTCATTCATTTTAACGACAGCGTTCGAATAACGCGAAGTAGAGTATAACTGTAAGTGCACCGACAGTCGTATTTGTGACGCTATAAATGCAGTGTGGCACAATGCGCATGGTATTTGGTGTTTAAGATAGAATTCAGAAAGAAAGAAAGAAAGAAAGAAAGGAAGGAAGGAAGGAAGAAAGAAACACACACACACACACACACACACGCACACACACACACACAGCACTGAACTGAACTGACAACTGATTCATTATTTTGAATGGCAGGCCTTCTTCGTGGCACGCATCGGAGCAATGGAAAGGTAACATGACAAAAAAAGCGATGAAAACCTCATGAGAACTGGTTCCCGAAAAAATTGCCCGCAGCTTCCCTCGGGGGAACACTGAGGAGGATGCGGACCATATAATTGGTTAACGGGGTGTTAAAGTGCGACTTACTTGGGTCGATGGCTAAATTGGTTAACGTGGTTGTGAAATGGGGTGTTAAATTGCGACTTACTTGGGTCGATGGCTAAATTGGTTAACGTGGTTGTAGGAGGGGGTGTTAAATGAGTGAACGCGTACACACGTATGCGAAAGGGCGGCGCTGGTCGAAGGGAAGTCGATCATTGTGTTTGCGGATTCGTTGGAATTCATTTCACCGCGACCTTGGACGTCGACGCGCCGTACAAACTTACCGACGAGCGGCAACTGAGCGAGCGAGCGCCGACCCTGAGTATATATACAGCACGACGGCGCATGCACTGTCAGCTGTTGAATGTTCTCGAAGCGCGACGCCACATGCGCGTCCACTGGAGAATCAGGAGAATTGTAGATGTCGAACGCGGTGTGTAGAGGAGGAAGGGTGCACAGATGGTGGAGGAGTGAAGCGCGCGCGGTGTGTAGAGGAGGAAGGGATGCACAGATGGTGGAAGAGTGGGCGACGGCGCGACGGCGCATGCGCGCGCGTCAGCTGTCGAATGTTCGAGAAGCGGTGCGGACGGCGCGGACGGCGCACTACAAGGCGCGAGTATAAGATGCTCCGCATCTAAAAGACCATGAACGAAAATGTGAGAGCGCTGTCGAAAATTCCCAAACGATCAATTGCGTGCCCGACGTGAAAAAAAGAAGAGAAAAGGTTGGTTTTCGCCACAACAATGCTGAACACGTCGCCTACGCAAGCCGGTCCCTGGTTTACCGAACTGGGGTGCCTCACCGTCGTTTTGCGCCGTACACAAGTTTCGCCCCAACATCTGCGGTCGTCGCTTCTCAGTCATCGCCGATCATCACTGGCTTTGCTGATTTGTGGGCCTACACGACCCATCTGGTTGACTCGCACGATGAACGCGATAGCAACAAACTGGCAGGTCACGCGCAGAATAGCAAGTAGATTGAAACGCGCCCTGCATTTCTCGCGCACAAATAACGCACGAAATGTACTCACAGATACAGATGTACGCGGATAAGCGGCTGAGTTATTACTTCGCTGTTTCAAAAATTCGGGTGAAAATACGGGCTGTGTCTGAAACCGAAATATGGGTTCCCTGGTTCCAGTTTTGTGAGAATGTTAACACTAAATACTGGAGAAACCAAAGTGCATTGACACCATGGTTGGAAAAGCTATTTATAGCTGGACGTACTTATCACTCAACTCAGACCTATTAAGGCATAAGTGTGGGAGAGACCGGCTGAGTAATCTTTTGGTGAGTCTGAGTCCGTCCGGTTGAGGAAAGTATTATGGAGTGTGAGTTCAAGTGCATTTGGTTCAAAATATTTTTAGTTTACTAAGCTCCAAGCAGAAAATATATTTATTGAGCCCACGAAACACATCCTACCATACATAACACGTCATGCCAGTACACGCCACACCAGTGTTATCTCCCCACTAGAACACACCACACTGGATCAGTGTTCCCACCAGGACGCACCGCACTGGTTCAGTTTTTTCTACGGAACACGGCACACCAGGCAGGCGTATCCACCAGAACACACCATTGCCTTCTGGTGTTGACACGAAATCACACCGGAGCACACCAAACACACCCTGGTGGGTTTTTCAACAGGGATGTCAGTAAACATTGAGGGTACCAGATTGGTAAAAATTTTGGAGCTCTCTACTAGGACGTGACTCATAATAATATCGTGGTTATGGTCCACTAAACCTAGATATTATTATAACTAGTCTTTAACACTATCATTTCCCTCGCCGAGTAAAAACGTGTGCACTATCTGAAAAAAAAAACAAGCTTGAACTGCGCAACGGGGTTACAAAATCATTGCAATTACTCTTACACTGATAATAAACAAACGTACAATGCGAGAACGCCTCGCGGTCTTCAAGATGAAACATTTTTTTTAATCTGGAAAGACGCAACAAAAAAGAACATCTTGGTCAAGCACTTGCTTACCTTTGAAAAACAAAGGCAACCAAACGAAATCAAGAATGATTCAATCACCTGCCTAAAGGCATGAATGGGGGCCTCTAATATTATTAGTAAGGTTTGCAACACGCTACACAGGGCCACACAGCGTGGCCGCGCTCCCACGCATGGCGTGATATCACGCAGATAGCCCTGGAAACAGTGAATTTGTGAGAAAGAGGTAGAAATGACGGCATTAACGTATGCTTTATATCTACTTCTGGACACGTGTGTGTCTCGTTGGGTAAGTGAGTGGCATACCTGAGGGTGCTCATTAGGAGAACCTGGCATACATTCCACTAGGGAGCCCCTCTTAACCTGCGTTGTCCTGGATCGCTCATTAGCCCCAGTGAATAATAGTGATGAGACAACAGGGCCCACTTCTTCTTCTTTCACTTCTTTCACTTCCACGTTTCACAGCAGCAAGGGTTAACCTTGTGGAAATAGCCAACTTTGGGCTAGGAGTATTAGGTTATAGCAATCATGTACAGCTCACGTGTGCAAGGCATCCCTACCATCCCCTTGTTGGGCTCCACGGTAGGTGGCTGCCATCATTACCGAAGAAAAATTAAAAGTCTCATGCATAAAGCATTTCCGCTTTGTTCTGATCGTGCCGCATTTAAGCGTGTACGAACCGAAGCGACTTTGTGCCTCATCACCCAGAAATATTTCCCAGATACCAGCAATGCATGGCCAGAAAGCTGCAAAACTAATTGGAGCCATTTCTCTTTTTCTTGTTGCAAAATTCTTTACTAATATCATCATCCAAGGGTACAAAGCAACTAAAATGGTAAGCGGCAACCTCCTGCCTGAGGTTTGGGACAAGCTGCAACTTGGCGAACTAGCCACAGTCAAAGCATTTGGAGGTACACGTGCCACAGTCACCCCACACCCCTCGTGGAACATTGTCTGTGGCGTTGTCACAGACAGTGACTTTATCGACCTTTCCTAAGCAGAACTACTGCAGCTCTGGCAAAGGCAGAACGTCATTGAAGTACGACGAATTACAATAAGGAGAGAAAACAAGGAAATCCCCCAAAAAGTTGAGAGTCACATTTTCATCCAGCACGTTTCTTCAAAGTAGGTATACTGAAAGCAGAGTCACACCAGACATCCCAGATCCCGGCGATGCTTCTAGTTCCGGTAATGTGGTCATGGCTCGCAATCCTGTTGGGGTCTGCTTATCTGCGCCAAATGTGGAGACAAAGATCACTCTTCAAAAAACTGTACTTGGAAAATTTGTTGCATCAACTGTAAAGGCGAATAATCCACGAACTTCATCCATGCAGCAAATGAAACATAAAACAAGAAACAGTTATGTTGAAAGTCGAAGAAAACATTTACTATTGGGAAACCAGGAGAATATGCTCGATTTTCCAGGGAAGATCCTATGCTGAGGTGACGCCACAGAGGGCAGTGCCCTATAGGCCTTCGTGATTTAGCCAGCCAATTGCCAGTGAGCTGGCCATGGCGTTTGCTCTGAGGTGGCGGCAGTAAAGATGATGCCACCCACCCAGGAAATGAAGAAATGAGCCCGGCAGCTCCAGAGACGTCGGGCGTCAAGACTTAGTCTCCCGAAGCGAGATCCTAAGCAAGAAATTTTAGCTCACTCTTGCGTATAGCCAGGGCCTCGTGCGAGGCAACGGACACAACTCGGGCACCTCAAACGCCTGCACAAAGACTCATTTCTCTCGGACAAAGGGAAAAAAGGAGACAATAAAACGTCAACCACACTCCCTGAATCGCACACAGAACACACATATATCCGCTAAAATGGCAGCTGTCATAATGTACTGAAACATCAGGTGACTAATAAATAATCTTCATCACCTGATGGAGCTGCTATCCGAATACAAGTAGTAGGTTTTTGTGTGCAGGAGACTCATTTAAATTTCACGCACATAAAATTTCTAAAGCAATATGCTATATTTCGAAAATACCGAGACAAGGCTGATGCGTACTCTGGTGGGATGGCAGTAATAGTAGATAGGTCTGTTGCTTGCCGACATCTGGGCCTACAGACGCCACTGGAGGCCTTGTCAATAGGAGCAATTCTTTTTAACAAGCTGATCACCGTTCGCCCTATATACTTGCCTCCTCATCACAAAATAGACAAAAACAATGTTGTATAAACTTGTCAAGCAGCTCCCAGAACCTTATATCATTGTCGGTGACTTTAATGCCCACAACAGTGTGGAGAGAGTCGAGGTGCGATGCAAAAGGTAGATTTATTGAGAACTTTGCTTTAAACTCAGCTGTATGCATTTTTGATAAGAAGCAATCTACTGACTACAATTACTCTGACAACTTTTACTCTTACATAGGATTGACTTGGCTATCGGCTCTGGCATGCTCTTCCCACACTTAGACTGCAGAGTTCTTATTCTCATGGAAGCAACCACTTTTCCATAGTATTGAATCTTGTAAAGCGAGAACAGAATTAGTCTGTCCCGCGATGGAAACTGGCTTCAGCCGACTGGGAGCTGTTTAACTGATATACTTTTTATCCCTAGATGTTATCGCTGAACTTACTATAAATGATGTCGTAGCGTATTTCACTGATTTTATCATATCTGTCACAGAAAAATGCATCTCACAAAGAAAAGGTACGTCACTTAGGAGTCCCATGATAGAATCACAAATTCAAGCTAGCATGGAATAAGCAATAAGGTCGGGGGCATCTTGCGTCGTTACCCAGCCGCAACCTTATTGATTTTAAAAGTGTTAAAGAACAGGAAAGCTGTACATGACGACAGGCTCTAAGTGAATCTTGAGAGAGGTCCCCCTCGAATATAAATTCGTTCACTCAAGAGAATAAGGCATGGAATGCACTGCGAATGCTTACAGGGCAGCAAGCTCACACACCTCCCCTTGTGAATACTTATGGAAACTCGCTGAAAGCACAAGCAGATGCCATTACAGAACACTTCGAGTACATTTCGAGCCCTGTACACTACGCTGAATGATTTCGATAGTAAGAAAAAACAACATCAGAACTTGAGAAACTCACTCAGAGAACAAAAAAAAACAAAAAACAAATGAGCAGTACAACTTTTTATTCACCATCTCCGAGCTTCAAGCTTCTATGAACAAATGTGAAACCTCTTCCCCAGGTCCGGATAGAATATTGTATGATATGATAAAGCGCTTGCACTGAGACATTGAAGTGACGCTATTTGCAATTTTCAACACCATACAGGTGGCCGAATATCTTCTGCATAAAATGGAAAGAAGCCATCATCATTCAAATCCTGAAACAGGGCAAAGACCCATCATCCGTCAAGCTACCGCCCTATAGCACTCGCCACCTTTATTTTTAAAATGTTTGAAAAAATGGTAAATCACCGTCTCGTGCACTTGCTAGTGGCAAAATATATGCTTGACCCCTTCCAGTGCGGCTTTAGAAAAGGGCGATAAACAATTGATCACTTGGTCCAAATCGAGGGTCTCATACGTGATGAATTTTTGCATGGGCAACATTTCTTATGAGTGTTTTAGGGGCGAAGCTCCTTAGGGCGTGGGCTGTGCGTCCCCTGTAGCCTGTATGTAGCCACCTCTAGTTTAGTTCTTGCAGTGTTCACTAGATGGCGGTACCGTCCCCTGTATGTAGCCACCTCTAGTTTAGTTCTTGCAGTGTTCACTAGATGGCGGTATTGTCTCCTGTATGTAGCCACCTCTCGTTTAGTTCTTGTAGTGTTTACTAGATGGTGGTACTTGTAGCTGATGATGAAAAGATGCAAGATGTTATAAACTAGAAAGCGGTACTTGTAGTTGATGAAAGACGCGAGATCTTATAAAATAGGAATGATGTCACACATGGCGCGTGTCATTGGTTGAAGGCAATCGTTCGATTTAGTGCAGCGACGTACGCTAGGGGGAGCGATGTAATAAAATCGAATGGGCAAAATGTACAGAGGATTCATGGTTTACCAGGTTTACCTCTGGAGCTTCGCCCACTCATCATCATTCACTTCGTGGATATGGCGGAATTTTTTTTTTTATGTAGAAAGAGCTCACCATACTACTTGGCGCTTTGGGATCCTCAGGGACCAGTCGGCGATGGGAATCCATAGTAACATGTTAAGTGTTATCGAAAGCTATTTGTCCAAGCGCACTTTCTGTGTACAAATTGGGAACATGCTGTCGCGCTTATTTACGCAGGAAACGAGTGTGCCGCAAGGCGGAGTCCTAAGCTGACCCTCTTTATTATAAAACTGAACTCCCTGGGTACATCGCTCCCTCCGTTCATATTCTATCCAGTATATCTGAAAGATGCCCAGATTTGGTTTCAAATCATGCAATCTATCAATTTGTGTGCGTCAAGTCCAGCTTTCCTTTAACAAAGTGTCACAATAGGCAAACGAAAACGACTCAAAACTGAATCCTCAGAAAAGTTCATGCGAGATTTTTGCGCGAAAACAGGGCTTACTCAACCCTGTTATAAATCTGAATGGGGAACAATTCAAAACGAATACAGAGAAGACATTTTCGGGCATGATAGTGAGCTCTAAGTGATCGTTCACCTCGCACATGAAAGATCTCAAAGTGAAGTGCCTAAAGTTGACGAACATTCTCAAAGTTCTCTCACACTTTTCTTTGGGCAGTGACAAGACTTGCCTACTAAATCTTTACACCAGCCCCATAATATCACGTTTGGACTATAGTGTGACTATTTACCAATCTGCAGCGCCAAGTATGCTCAAAATACTGGACCCCATTCATCACTTTGGCCTCCAGCTCGCATCTGGAGCCTTTCGAAAAAGCCCTATAGAAAGTCTCCATGGGGAATCTAATAAGTGGGTACTCCACCTACAGAGAGCATATTCTTGCTTCACACGCTTCTCGAAAGTTGACCCTAATCCCGAACACCATTCCGATATCCCCATCAGCCATACCAGAATTGCAGACTTTTTTGTAACCGACCGAGAGAGAGAGGAAGCACTTCTCAATGCGGGTGAGGAAACTAAGTGAATGATTCGGCATCCCACTTTTGGCATATAAACTCATGACTCCAGCAGAGCTTTCCTCACCTTGGCAGTGGCAGACTGTTCAAATCGACGCATCGTTTATGGACGTTACCAAGGACGCCTCCAACCTGCATATTAAAAAATGCACTTTCAGGAAATTCGAACAAAATACTCGAAACCGGTATTCTATACTGACGCTTTCAAGTCAGATCCCGGTGTCTCATACGCAGCCGTTTATCGAGCGTAAACCGAAAGTGACGTTCTTCGTCTACAAACAAGCATCCTTACGGCCGAGGCCTACGATGTTACGGCTACTGTGCAACACAAAAAAAGAGCCACATAAGGCCGTGATACTACAGAATTCTTGGGCGTTGTGAAGCCCCTAACGTCTTTTTGGAAACAGCTCGGTACTTAAGAGTCTGTACTCGTGTCCATGTGTAGCATACACATCTAACCAAAATATCATCATATGCTTGGTGCCAGGTCATATAGACACTGACGTCAACGTTCTAGTTGACAAAACTACTCCATCTGCAGTAACGAGCTCCCACAGCCATGCTTTGGCTGTCTCTGCCATGGGTTTAAGACCAAAAATTCCTAGATATATCAAACAGCAATGAGAACACCTGTGGGATGCGGAAATACATAACAAGTTATACATTAGTAAAACCACTGTTAGAGCCTCCACCACATTTGACAAAGTCATGGCGAACGAACGTGTTGTCCTGCGGACTAAGATTAGGGCACACGTTCAGTACGCACAATTTTTCATTGAGTGGTAGTGCACCGCCTGCATTCAACAGACGTGGGTACATGCTTACCATCATCCATGTGCCTGTGCGATCAAGAAAAAAACACATACACCACTACACCCAGCAATGTTTCTCGGCACAGAACCACTTTTCATCATCGCACGTCTACTTAGCTTCCTTAAGGAAACTTTTACAGTGTAGATTATCGGCTTAAGAACATCATTACATGGTCTTCTTGGGGATACCGATGTTTGGACGTCATTTACTTCAAGCACATACCTCCGTGTCCTTGCGTGTAAGAGCTCAGTGAAGCCATTGTGCCCCATAGCCAACCGGCAATTTTAGCCCATTCCTCGTACGCCATTGCACACACCAACCATCAACACACTTTCATGAAAGTGCCAAAGAATCTTCACGTGCAACTTTTCCTTGGCGCTAGTTGGCAAGATTTTGGTCCTTGCACCAGTGAAAATCTAAACATAATTGTCATCATCAGATTGTGGTTTGCCAATATCTTCGTCTTGGTATCGACCATTACGAAAGTGCAGACCTTTGCCTGCCTGCTCGTTCAAGCTGAATTCTGGCCTACTCTGGCCTCACAGTCGTGAGGTCATGTACAATCGCACTTGCTATCCCATGTAATGAGTGTGAGTACGCAAGAGAGACAGACAGATGGAAGGTTAGCCCCTGTCATTATTATCCAATCGAGGAAATTGCTGTGATTTTGTTGTAATAATTTTCTAAGGCCTCATAAAAAAAGCCGGGAACCCACTAATGACGGGGGATAAGAGGAAGGAGAAATACACGTCGCGTTCACATATGGTCCGCTGAAACGTGCGTGGCTACTGTACTCAAAGCTGCCAAGTCTGGATGAACATGGCAGAAAACGCCGGCTGCACTTGCAACAGGGTGGACTTTCCCCCTTCTACTTCGGTAGAAGGGAAAAACCTCGGGACTTTAGGCTCTTCCACCGCTGTGCTTTAGCCTGCGTAGTATTTAAGAACTCTTATTGCCAAGAGAACTTGAACAAAGAAATATACATAAATAAAGTTAAAAAAAAAGATATGCACAGAAAATGAAAGAAGAAAGGGATAGAAGGATAAGAAGACAAAGAAAAAGAGAGAGATTAACAGATGGAACGAACAAGCCGAATGTAGAAAAAGAGAAAGAAAAAAGGAAAGACTGCTGGAACGTTACGTAACATCCCTTAACACTATCACCGAATATGCTCTCGCCAAAATCTCGTAACGCTAATCCCATCAAATGTTCCTTGTCAAGAGATGTCAAATGACGTAACACTAATCGAGTTGTATGTCCCGTATAGTCACACATCTCCGTCGCATTTTTTTCCGGGGACAGAAAAACTCGCCGAGCGAGTTTAATATCCTTATGACGGTATTGTTGGAGGCAGGTCACGTGAACAGCTTGCGTAAGGCACGAACGCGGCTTATTGGCTTTCACTCGGGCCGAAAAGTAATTCACGTCACTGAGGCGAGTGACTATCAAAGAGCGGGCTGGAATGCCTTCTGATATATATAATCCTTTTCTACTAACAGGATTGTACAGCCAAACGTAATCGCCAAGGGAAAAACCTACCAAGATATTCTTGACATTGTAGCGACTCTTGCTCTGTTCTTGCGAGGACATTGTTCGAAGGAGCGCTAGTTGACCTGCTTCTTCAGCACGACACAAAGTCTGAGTGACGGAGAGATCTTACTGATGCGAAAAAGTTAATAGAGTGTCCGGCAAACTCCGAGTTTTTTGTGCGTAAAGCAGAAAAACAGGCGAATGTCCAGTAACTTTATGCTTGGCGGTGTTAAAGGCGTAAGCATAGGTCGGAAGAAATTGTGGTGCTCACGCAGACCAACTCGTGAAAGATATTTTGCGCTTAGGACTTACTCGGACTCACCGAAGTTTTTCTGAGCTGGACTGGATCGTACTCACGCTCACAAAATTTTTTCTTCAGCTGGACTGACTCGGACTCAAACTCACCAAAAAAATTGTTCAACTGGACTCATTCAACTTTAACCGAACCGTAAGTCTGAATCTGAGTGAGTCCGAGTCAGTCGACTAATGAGACTGTAAGTCCACAATTAGCTTTTTAGATCATGGTGTCAATGCTCTTTAGAAACAATATGTATCGTAATCGGTGATCTTCTTGGCGTCTTTTGATACCCTACCCTCGAATACGAGTTATGAGCGGTTGCAATCAAGTAGGTACATTTTCGTTCAATGGGGTGACAGCATAAGATATATTTATCAAGAACCTCCCGGGAGAATTGGTGAAGTGGAAGACGAGGCTCCCTACTACGTAAATAACCCCTCCAATTATAAAATTATTGAAATGGGTGATGAACGGTACTGTTTTGGAACACTCGCGAGTAGACGAGAGTAAAAACGTGAATCCAGAAGAGGCTCATAGTAATGCTGAAGATGAGTAGATAGAGCCGTACGTCAGTAAACATGAATGAAATTAACTCAGGCTCACCCACTCAGATGTACTATACCTTGCGCTTTCGGTTCGGGCAGCGCTAGACTCATCAAAATGATCCTCAGTCGGACTCACCCAGGCTCGCACTCCCTAAAATTTCTTCTAACAGTCTCATTCGTACTTAAACTTGCCAAAACATCACTCTTCAGAATCACACTGACTCATGGCTTGACCAGAGCCTGAGTGCGTCAGTAACAAACAGTAAGACAGCGTCCCAGTTCCTGTAGTCCGCATCAACGTAGATCGATAGCATATTCGCAAGAGCTCGATTCATTCTCTCAGTCAGACGGTTGGTTTGCGGATGGTAAGGAGCGGAGTGGCGAAAAGAAGGGACACACTATCATCAGCGTGAGGCCCATACTGTTGACACAGCTGCTGTGTGCGAAAGCCCGAGCCACTGTGTCACCAGTAACGTTTCTTTCTTTAGAAATCTTCACGGCGTCTGTGCCCACACCGCTGTAACTCCATTAATCCCGCATGAAAAATGGCGTAAGCTGTAATGCCGTTTACGCATGGCCAAACATCGGCGCTTCTTATCGCACGCAATTTAAGCACCTGCGCACACACTTACTAATGTAGGAGAGAGCCGTGCTCTGTCCACAGGAGATTTATACTTGCCATTGGCCCAAGCGCTCGCGTACAGCTTCTTAGCCAATGCAGTACAGAATATTTGGGTGCCGCGAATATTCAGAAGGGACATTTATAACATGATATAGAAGAGTTTTTACAGGTTGCCGTACCAGGGGTGGTATTAGCAAGACTTGCCGGGTTAACGGGGTCAACTTTATCCTGCAGAAGTTGGCATATCACTCTAATGACGTATGGCAAGGAGCTACTTTGCTATATGGCACACCGCAAGGATCTATTTTAGGTGCAATATGCTTTATTATCTATATTAATGCTATTATAGCCATCCCAAGAACTACTGCAATCATTCGGTATGCAGATGACACTAGTGTGTTTTTCTGTCGCATGCAACTCGATAAAATAGGCGTTCAAGCTAGTGCATGGTTAAAAGAATTATTATAGCGGTTACATATAAATAAAATTTAACCTGAATGTTAGTAAAACGAAAGGTATTGTATTTAAAGCACGCAACAAACCAGGTAATTCAAACTTCAGCTCGCATTTGAAAAGAGTCTAATTGAACGTGTTTCGTCCTACAAGTTTTCAGGTGTCTCTTTTGAAGAACACTTGGATTGGTCCCATCACATTAATAAAATCTAATGCCAGCATATTAAGGTCAATCGCTGTACTCCACAAGCTTAGAGACCTTGTTCCAAAATATTTGAAGTGGCAAGTATATTACATTCTAATTCATTCACACCTTCTCTACTGTATGACAATTCGGGGGTTTACATCTAAAACCAATTTTGTCGGGCTAATAAGATTGCAGAAGAACAGAAGAAAGCAATACGATAAGCAGAAAACGTTTCATATAGTGACCTCACAGGTTGATAATTATTAAAACACTCTGTTCTAAGAATCAATATATGAGTTGCTCTTTTCTGTTTTTAGTGAAATTAATCTTAATCCTTCTAGATATAATGAACTGCGATCTAGTAGCAATGTGTCTTATGAGCTAAGATACGACCAATATAGAATTACACTTGTCCGAAACAACCTATGTAACGCAAGCGCTTACATATTTAATTCCTAGTCTTCTCAGCAAACATTCACAAGCTTATAGAAATCACGCGGAATCTTTGTCTCTGAAATCTTTCAAAAATATATATATAAGCTTACCTTCTATCGTGTCCTCAAGATTGATAAGTTGTGCATATAGCAGTCCTATGTTTCTCTGGTTTTGTTATTTGTAGTGTTACGACTCTTTATTTATTACTGTACAAGTATGCACTTCGTCCACTCTGTTCGAAAACAATGTTACGCATGTATTGTGTTACGCATGGTGTCTTATACTGTATTTCCTTTAACCATGCTCTGAGTGGTGCTTTTGGGTGCTGGGGTCCTGTCAGGCAGAGGACATCTGCCTTTTCCCCTTGTATCCGAGACATACATTTGTCTGAAACAAAGAGCTGATTGATTGATTGATGGCTG
This sequence comes from Rhipicephalus microplus, assembly GCF_013339725.1. Classification (NCBI taxonomy): domain Eukaryota; kingdom Metazoa; phylum Arthropoda; class Arachnida; order Ixodida; family Ixodidae; genus Rhipicephalus; species Rhipicephalus microplus. The sequence continues at coordinate 175,687,272 of NC_051167.1, forward strand.
ATGTCAAATGGCTGATGTCAAAATCCAGAGTCATGCGCGTCTGAAATCAATCGGCCCTTTGATTGAGAAGTTTTGCAAACAGGCGCTCAGACTTTGAGTCCCACCACCGACGACAAACTTGCTGAATCCGACATCTATACAGTCACGATGATCTGAAACAAAGAGCTGATTGATTGATTGATGGCTGATGTCAAATGGCTGATGTTAAAATCAGAGTCATGCACGTCTGACATTAGTCGGCCCTTTGATTGAGAAGTTTTACAAACAGGCGCTCAGACTTTAAGTCCCATCTCCAACGACAAACTTGCTCAATCTGACATGTATAACAGTGACTGCGAGTTCAGGAAAACACATCATTCGAATCAAGGACTGAATCTTGACCCCACGGGCTCACGAAAACGTTTCCTTGTTGTATGATGCTCAAAAAGCCTATATATAGTAATGATTCGGAAATTGAACGTTTTTGTCATAGCACCAGAAGAAAACTGCACATATCCCGCTGCAGTGCAACATGCACCAGAAGCCAGGGCTGGGCGGAGATACTCAGAAAGATATTCTGGAACACAGATACCGAAATACAAGGGCTGGAAGGCTAATATACTGATACTGAGATACATTTGCTTTCGTTGTATTGGTAATTTTGGCAATACATTTGTGAAAATAACGAAAAAATATCCCTCAATACAGTTACAAGGATACAGATGTAAGAGTACGAATAATGCCCCGCCGCGGTGGTCCAGTTGCTAAGGTACGCGGCTACTGACCCGAAGGTCACGGGATCAAATCCCGGCTGCGGTGGCTGCATTTCCGGTGAAGGCGGAAATGTTGTAGGCCTGTGTGCTCAGATTTGGGTGCACGTTAAAGAACCCCAGGTGATCGAAATTTCCGGAGCCTTCCACTATGGCGTCTCTCATAATCATATGGTGGTTTGGGACGTTAAACCTAACCTATCAATCAATCAATCAATCAATCAATCAATCAATATATCAACACGAGTAGGAATATTGAAATACCTTGTTTATTTCGAAGTTGCTCATGCTGCTCAAATAGATTTATTAGGCACATGGTAATATTATGAATTATTTTCCAACGAAACAAAACTTGCAAGTCCGAAATATTTCTCAAATTTATTAGCGCATAGCAGTCTATTCAGAACAAGCACTCATTTGTTGCGGACTCGAGGTCCATCAGACACGGGATTAATGGCCCGTACGTCACAGCTGTTTCTCAAATAGGCGGTGATTTAGAGAGCACTGATTCGGCCTGAAGACAAGACTCGTGAACCCGAAAAATGATGTTCTTCCTGAAAAAAAATATTTGAGATGAGGCATATAGAGTTTCCTAGAATGAACTAGAGGGGACTCTGACACTGCGATCGTTCAGTGTTCATGGGAATGATGGGTAGTACACACATTTGCCTAGTCTAAGTGCTTGCGGGTGGCGAATCGTACTTGCGGCTTCATTTATGGCCGGTTACGGTTTTGTGTTGAAATAAAGAACAAACCCTTTTGAACTTTGTGGCCCGATTCGAAAGGGTAAGCCTAAAAGAATAAGGTTTTGAAGCGCGAACGCTGAACATTAGCTATTTTTTTCGTAAAAAAACAGCTCTAAGTCACACGAACACACACGTAGTTAGGAACAGGCCAGAAGTGTGAAAACTAGACAAATGTGTGTACTACCCATCATTCCCATGCTCGCTGAAGTGCCGTGCGTTGCAGCTTCCATAGACACTAGCGCCAGAGTTCCCTCTAATGTATATAAGTGAACTCTATGAGGTGCGGCACCGGCCTTAGGAGACACTTAATTTCGTATGTAAACGATGACAATACTATCCACAATTCAGCGATTTGGACGCCAGAGGCGTTAGACGCTTTTACCGCATTGGCCATTCTATGTGTGTGGAGAACACTCCACCGCCCTCGCCATGTCGCTGACCGGTAGAGCGCCTTTAGTTGAAATGGGACAATAATATACTCCTTTGAACCATGTTAGCTCATCTGCGGAAGAAAAGTAACGATCACGCGCATCCTGTACTGTATCGCGGTATAATCGGCACATCGTTAAAGTACTTTAGTAGTGAGATAAAAATACACTTTACTAGTGTATGTCGATATACAGCAGTACAGACACTCAAAAGTAGCTCTAAATTACTATGACGGTACTCTTTTGTGGTGATGCGGCTCGGCCCTGCCCGAGGCACAATTCTAGGCACAGATAGGCGAGAACAATACCGCAGTAAAGACTTTGAGTGCACTTTCGCCATAAGCAAAGAGTACGGAGACAAACCGACTGCTGTATCTGCGAGGTAGACCAGTTTATTTTTTTCATTGCTAAATTTGATGACGGCCTACTCACGCTATCTACTTGTAACGGCATAGGCCTGCAAACATGCGAATTCTGTCTACTTGTAAACAGCATAGGTGTACAAATATACGAATTCTCGATACAATTTCACACGGCGTGGGCACTCACCCCTTGAGAAATCGGTGGCATGGGACCACCACACCTAAAATTAAGGTCATCTTCTTTATTTTTGCTCTTTTGACTGAACAAACTACAGTCAGAGTAATCGATAAAAACTTGCAGTGAGCCTTTCGGTGGTTGATTGATTGGTATCACCGGTTTAACGTCCCAAAACCACCATATGAGTATGAGAGACGCCGAAGTGAAGGGCTCCGGAAGTTTCGACCAACTGGGGTTCTTTAATGTGCACCCAAATCTGAGCACACGGAACTACAGCATTTCCCGGACCTACAGCAATGGTTTTGGGACGTTAAACCCCACAAATCAATCAATTACAGCATTTCCGCCTTTATTGAAAAAGTAGCCGCCGCAGCCGGGATTCAATGCCGCGACCTGCAGGTCAGCAGCCCAGTATTTGGGCCACTAGACCATCGTGGCCTTTCGACGGTTGCATGATGAACTAATTTAATGGTCAGATCAAATTAAACCCTCTTATTAAAAGCTGAACACACTTGCTGGTATGGGCACGCTCCAAATGTGTTGCCTCGCAAAATTAAACCCCGCAAATTTTGTCATTCAAGTATACTGCTAGTCAAGAGGAAAAGAGCAGGTAAGGCATATCCCATTTATCACGCACTGAAGGTCATGCTGTACCTAGAATACATTATATTATAAGTACCCACCTTGCGACCTGACCACAAGCTATTCAAAAAGTAGGAAGCCCAAATCCGTTCGCTATGCACAAATATTTTTTCCACCGACTTACAAACACTCGTTTCTTATCCGCCCTTCCATGCATGCATCCCGCCGTGCTTTCATAGTGGAGCACCCAAAACTTCCTTTCATGTGATGGGAAGATGAGATGAAAGTGTTCATTTGCGTAATTTGTTTTACCCTTCTAACGAGCTTCCGGAGAGAGCGCATAGCGGCTTCAGCCGCGCCTACAACCGCGAAACCCTCTCTGGCACTATGACGTGGATTGAAAGAGAAAGTGGTGGCGCGGGAAGAAGGGTCGAGAGGGAGAAGTGATCGAACGCGCGCAACAGTTTATGCTCCCTTAGTTATCGCAAAAGCCACCAGAGGGCGCGACAGGCAGGCACTTACTCTTTTGGGAAAGAGCGAGCGCCAGGCTGGACGTATTCTCCCGCAAAAAGAGAGAAAAAGGATGTCACGGGTTTTCTGTGCAGTCGTTCCCGTTCTAATGGTCTATCGAGAAAGGAGCACCTTCTCTCGTTCTCTCAACATTGTATTTCTCTGCGGGGCCTATCAATATTCGTCACCGAGGAGGCCGGAGAGAAGGAATCAAGAGAGAGACTGAAAGAGGCTTTTTTTTTGGCACACTTTCGTCGGGGAAGTACCGCCCCTTATGACGAAGCGCGCCGTGAAGAGTGGTCAGTCGCTCTGCTCACTCCTCTGAAGAGTGCGCGATCATCCAGCCACTCCAAGGAAACTTAGTTTTGAAAGTCCGTATCGCCAACCGACGGTCAAGAACTGCAAATCAGCCATGTGCCCTTGAACGTTGGCACTGCTGACGAGAGATAATTTCGCGCGCATCTGAAGATTTTAGAATGTGTCGCAAACGATCACCGCATCTATGAAACCTCCGTGTGACTTCTCAACGTAGCCGGCATTGGAGTACGGGCGAATGTTCCGGAAGCTTGTGTTTGTTGCCGTGATGATTCTGCCGTGATATTTATTAGTCAATCAGTGCTGTGGGAAATCACTTTAAGCACTAAAGTTTCAGAAGAATCTGAAGAGAATCGGAGTTACATCTACATTCAGTGAGTATTGAACTTGCAATTTTTTTTTAAATATTGGTCATCATGGGAGTTGATAATTGGGCCAATGTCTCGTCACCATTTGCTGAATAGAACGTAGAAATATTTGTTAGAAATCGCTGCAGGCCCATGAATATTCTGGCACATTCATTTCTGAAATATTGTTGTAAAATTGAGCTCTTCTCCGCTTCGAATATCCTTTTACTTGACCTTTTTGTTCGACCGATCACCAGGGATGGAAACTTTGGTTCGTCGATTCTGGCATGTTAAATTTGATTCTCATCCTCCCAGAATTTTCTGGTAGTTGGTACAGCCACTCAATTTTGAGAATTAATTTGTATTCGTACGTTTTGGGAACGTAGTGATTTTAGAAAGACGTTTGCGCTAACCAATGTGCGTGTTTTTTTTTGAAATATGCACTAGGCTGGAGAACTTGACAAAAATGTGTGCCGCTCGTGGTTTCGCTGATTGGTTGAATTTATTGATTGACTTATATGTGGGGTTTAACGTCCCGAAACCACGATATCGTTATGGGAGATGCCATAGTGGAGGGCTCCGGAAATTTCGACCACCTGGGGTTCTTTAACGTGCACCCAAATGTGAACATACGGGCCTACATCATTTCCACCTCCGTCTAAAATGGTGTGGATACCAACTTTTATGAAGTCATAGGCAGGAGTGGGTACATATAAATACATCGAATATTTATTTCCCAATGAAACCAAACAAAAGGAAGGACTTATAACAAAAACAATTCGTAGAGGGAGAAAATCTACGAGAGTTATAACCTAGAAGCAATGAAAACATGAGTTAATGTAACACTTTTCCCCCTTTTGCTCAAATGAGCGAGTTTTGCCTAAATATTTTGCGCAAGATCAGTTGTGGAAACTTTTGTGCAATAAGCATTTTTTTGGCGAGCCATCAGGATTTAGTTCGTAGCGTTTATCTTGTTACCATAGAGAACTGAAGGGCGCTACGTAAATGTTTTTAGTACCGCACAAAAACGTGTGGTCACAACGTGCCCCGGATTGTCGCAATCGGGATGCACCTGAAACAACGCAAACATTTTAGAAGGTAGTGATAACAATGAGAGGTAGGGTTACTTCATTGCTTCCGGATGGGCTGCTGACCCGCAGGTCGCGGGATCCAAGCCCGGCTGCGGTGCCTGCATTTCCGACGAAGGCGAAAACGCTGTAGCCCCGAAAGCTGTGATTTGGGCGCACATAAAAATGAGAAAGGGAAACAATTGGGGAGAAGGTTCCACCATGATCAGGTGTCGTGCAGAAACTATATTTCACAATCTAACAGCGATATACACGGTGAACTAACACAACTATCAATATTCTTTTTAATAAAAAAAGGCTTCCGCAATCTCTCTAGTTTTCATGTCATGATGGCTGTATAAGACAGATGTGCGCGAAAATTGAGGTACGCAGCCACAGTTTTTGCAATTGGCGGACAAATGTAAACCCGGGGCTGATTTCAGCGCATTGTAGTGTTCTCGCAGGCGAATATTCAAGCAGCGTCCAGTCTGACCAATGTATAACCTGCCGCAAGACAGTGGAGTACAATAAACGACATTATATCGACAATTGGTGAAGGAATTGACATGCTTGACACCACAAACTTTCTTCACAAGACCTGCCTTCATTCTGCTTTGTAATTGCATTCTTTGTAATTCCATTCCAACACATTTGCTGCAGTTTTCCACGTGCGGAAAACACAACGTCGAGGTTGAACTTTTTTGCACACTTTTTTTATCCTATGCGAAAACTCGTGCACATATGGGACTACCGCAAACTTACGTCGTTTATCTGCCTACTTTAAGGGGCATCCCTTCCCTTTCTTCATACGCAGTACCTTCTGAGCAGCGAAAATTAGGACATCGGACGTAAAGTCTGCCTCTCGCAACCTAGTTATTCGTGAAATATCGTTTCTGGACGACACCTGATCATGGTGGAACCTTCTCCCCAGTTGTTTCCCTTTCTCATATTTCTGGTAAATACTTTCTTCTATGAATAAACTGAGCCCATAAAAAAAACCAGGTGATCATAGTTTCCGGATCCCACAACTACAGCATCGCTCAAAATCATATGGTTGTTTCGGCACGTTAAACTCCTCACATCATGGAACAATATCTCGCACGCTTAAAGGGGAAGTGTCTTAACGACTAAGTTGGACACATTGAGTTTTTTTTACTGATTGAACAGTAACGGTCGAATAAACTAAGACGGTTTGTATATAGTAAACACACAAACGACGCGAAACCAGTTTAGAATGTCGCAGGGAGGTTCATATACCCCATGTATTTTAGCTGTATGTTTTCGCATTTTTCTGTTGGGGCACCGGGGTTCAGGATTATAAGCTTTAGCTTTTGCTCCTTACAAGAAAAAATATACAGGCCAACGAGCAAACTCATGCTAGGGTATCGTCCTGTGCTCTTTCATGTCAATGTGCATTCAGTCACATAGCATCAGCTACGCATCACACAAGAGCCTGGAAAAATACCTCTTCACGACGTTTTCGCTATGTGAGTGGCTATCGACAGCAGTATTTCCCTCAGGACGCATCCTCCCCTTTCTCACCGGCCTGGTGATTTTACCACAGAGAACGCATATTTTACGCGTCTACATTTTTACCGTGCTGCACTCTCGGCCGCATTTGCTTTGGTGCTTCGGTCTTACAAAAGAATATATCAGCATATCTGTTGTTAGTGGAGTTTTTAAGGGGCGAAGCTCCTTATAACGGCACCTGTTTGTCCCTCGTAGCGGTTGTAGTGTGTAACAAGTATAACATTTTGACCTTAAGGTGGCGCCGGTGAGAGATTTCTTCTGTGCGTTGTTGAACAATAAAAGATAGTGTTCAATGTACATGCCAATGGCTGCTAAGGGGAATGAGAGACGGGAGCATTCGGCTTTCAGTTACCGCGCACGCTGCTATTTCCATTAACAGCCATTGGCATGTACATTGAACACTATCTGACAAGAAAGGGTTGCTACGTTATACTCGCTGGGTGTAACCTCCTTGGTTTTAGAAAGGTTTAGCGAGCATTGGGGCCGCAGTGCCATGAATACAGTGAACTAGTATATACCATGAAATCGAGGTGGTTAAAGGTGGGAAGTAGACCCGAAGCGCAAGCCGTAAGAAAGTGTGCGTGTGCCACCTCTAATTTAGTCCTTGAAATGTCTGCTGGATGGCGGTGCTTCTATATGGGGAATATATCATGAAAAGTTGCGAGATAGTGGTACTTGGAGTGTAGAATAGTTTGACGAACGGACACAGACAGATGCATGGATGGACGCATGAACGGACGCAGGGGCGGATGCATGGACGAACGCAGGGACGGACGCATGAACAGACGCACGCGCGGACGGGCGGATGGACGCATGGACGGTCACACAGACGGATGCATGGACGGACGGAAGCAAGAACGAATGGACGGACGAATGCTTCGCCCCACTCTCCATCATTCACTCCGTGGATATGCTGCCATTTTTTTTTTTTTTGACAAACGTGATACTACCAGAAGGCACACCACTAGAGGCGCACCGCGATTGCCGTGATCCAGCTATCAAAGTAGAAGTAAAAGGCCATATAGCTAAGAAGTGGTTTCCGTGACATTAAAGAAGAAGCAATGCGCTTTGCGGCAGCACGAAATCTGGGGGGCATTAAGTAACAAGAAGCCCCATCTTCAGCCCAGCACTGGGGTTGATGGTCAACTCGTAACGCCAAGTGGCGGAGACAGGCAGTTAAGCACACCCTCGCACGGTCAGCGAATTTCATGGTGGTCTGTATATTCTATTAGCCAGCGGATTTTTGTAGTGTTTAAGTGCAGGTTACTTTCGGGGCTCGGCTTGTCACACGTCCGTGTATGTTGCGGGAATCTCACTTAAAATAAAGTGCTCGATAAAGTCCAAAGCTCGACTATCAATGCTCAAAACCTAGTTTAAGGGAACGAAATATGTTCTAAAAGTATAATAAACTGATGTAACCAAAAAATGATGGCCATAATAAATCTAAAATACCTGAAAACACTTCAAGAACATGCGGCTGACTCATCTGCAAAGCAAAAGATGGCGCCACCACCTTGCCGAGTGATCACGTGCTCCTCTGAAGCGCTTCGTTGGCGCTGCGTTGCTACCTTTGATGAGGGAAACAGCTCGACTGAACTCGCTGCAGGCGATGCATACCTCAAGTATCACAATAAAAAAATGGAGGAGATCGAAATGTAAAGCTCCTGTTGCACGCCTGGTTAGGAAGTGGGAGTTTCCCACTTCCTAACCAGATCCCCTCGTGCATAAAAAAAACTCTGCATGATTACATAAAACACTGCGATCGTCACCATTTTGGTATAAAGAGCAGTGACACCTCTAAGAAGGGGAATCGCTTGATAACTGTGCTACGCACTTACGCTTGTTGCACGGAAGTGGTCCTGCCATACGGATCCAATGTTATATTCGCTGCTGACCTTCGCAAAGTATTTAGGAAGAACTTCTTGCTGGGCCAGTTGGTGTATGTTTATGGCATGTAACGTTGCGCATACAATTGGACAAAAAAAGAAGCGTAAGGAAAGAGCACCCTTGTGCTCTTTCCTTTAACGCTTATTTCCTTCTTGTGTTCGTCCGAATATATGCGCAACGTTACATACCATAATCTCAAAGTAATACACAACAATCACATTGATAAGTACAGGAAGAATGACGGCTGCTCGCTTTTTTTTAGTCAAATGACATGTGTACAATGCAGTAGCCAGTGTGCAAGCGCATGTGCCACACACTCGCTACTGAACAGCGATTAAATATACAACTTACACATTGCGTGTGCGCCGTAAAGAATAATGTAAACCAGACAACACCCCATTGAAACTTTACCCGATGGTGGGCATGATGGAACCTAGCATCCATCATCTCGGTGGTTTATGGTACTGGGTAATGGTGGACAGATGCTGGACACCATGGGTGGATGATGGACAGTGGGAGTGATGGACAGATGATGGGTGGATGGCAGACCTATGGAGAACGACAATAGGAATGGACAGATGGGGCACGACTCCATTGAATTTCTTGACAGTGAAATGAAAGTTATTTTGTGTAATGTTTGTAGGATTGTAGACATCGGCAAAAACTAAACTTCGAATATCTTACCACAAACGCGCATATCATTGTTAGCTTGATGCGCGTGCTATGTGCAGGCTAAGAACCTTGCCGAACGCTAGATAGAAAATTAGTCACCATTCGAAGGCTCCACAAAAACAACAGTGAAAGAAAGTATCATCATGATTATTACTATTAATATTTTATAATATTGTTATCATCATTATCAAGAACAATAATATAACTACTACAACTACTACTTCTCTTCGTTTTGTATGCATGAGAATTAAGAATAAAAAGACAAAACAGGGAGGGATCAGGCCGACAACTACCCCCAAAAGAGACACAACGCCCCGCTGCGGTGGTCTAGTGGCTAAGGTACTCGGCTGCTGACCCGCAGGGCGCGGGTTCGAATGCCGGCTGCGGCGGCTGCATTTCCGATGGAGGCGGAAATGTTGTAGGCCCGTGGTGCTCGGATTTGGGTGCACGTTAAAGAACCCCAGGTGGTCTAAATTTCCGGAGCCCTCCACTACGGCGTCTCTCATAATCATATGGTGGTTTTGGGACGTCAAACCCCACATATCAATCAAATCAAGAGAGACACAACGCCCACCTGCTTCTTTGGGAAGGATACAACGTGAAATAAAACAGTGCGCTTGCACATCACGTACGCGCTTCCCGAAGAAGATTATGCATAGATATATTAAAGCAGCGGCTACTTGGAATTACAAATTTAGATGGCCTTTTCCCCCGTGTACGGTAGCAAACTGGACTTAGTCCAGTTTACTTCCCCACCTTTCTGATATATTTTTTTTCTCTCTGTTCTCTCTTGCATGGTCATGGTGCCTTTTTTTTTTTTTGGAAAGCGAACCACCCGGCTTAAGTACACAAGCGTGGGTGCGTGCATTTGTGGCACACAAAGATGCGCCGACAACGGGCGTATTTGCACGCACCGTTTTCCAGCAACAAATTATCGCTCTGCACAAGTCGCTTTTTTTCAGCTCACGTTGTCATATTTCATTATTGTTTTTTTTACATTTCATTGTTTCGTGCATTATAGTCGTTGTTGGCAGTTGCAATTGAAGGGTCGAAAGGCCGAGCACATGGGAGAAGGTAGAATTTCTGGCATCGAGGCAAGAAAAATAAGGTAGCATTGGCGACAACAAAGGAAAGAAAGACGGAAGAAAAAAAAAAGAAGGAAATAAAAACACAAGGCTAGGAAAAGGTGAAGCAAGAACTGAAGAAGCAAAACAACAAAGGATAGAAAAAGAAAAAAAATAATGCAAAAGAAGGGAAGTAAGAAAGAAAGCAGGAAAAAGGAAGGAAAAAAGAAGATAGAAGAAAGGAAAGAACAGGACAAAAAGAAAACAAAACAAGAAAATAGAAAAGAGGGGAGAAAGAAAAGAAAGGCAGGAAAGGAACAAGGAAAGAAAAACGAAAGGAGGAGTGATGAAAGAGAGAAAGCGAAAAATGTAAGAGAGAAAGAAACCGAAAGGAAAGGACAAAGGAAAGAAAGAAAAAGGACTGAAGAAGAAAAGAAAGAAGGAAAGACAGGAAAAAAGAAGGAAAGTAGCTGGTCAGGTGCGCGGAACGTCAAATTCAGTTGCACTTGTGAGAAACTTTTGACGCAGAACTTCAAATTCAGTTTCACTTTCAGTTGCACCGATCAAAGGTACCTTAATCTATACTTTTTTTTCATTTGTGTCCGAGCTGCACTAGATACGTACATCCAACCGGCCATCACCGCGTCTGTTTGTGCTACCCTTCGGGCCTCCCTGCAATATTGCTTCGCTTTATCTGTCCGGTGAGACGTTTCTCAATGCGACATACCGAACAAACACGAGGTTACTCCAAAGGAACGATTGATGATACCGCAGCTGTGACGACGGTTTTCAGGAGTGGAAGCTCGGGCTAGTGGGTGTGTAGTCGTACTGGCAAGTTTTTTTCAGTAAAGGCAGGCTTCTGTGTCAAGCTTTCGAGTTTTGCACGCGCCAAACGCCTAACGATAAATATGGCTGGACTAGTTGGTTCATAATATTAAATACTGTATAAGGCGAATTCGCACAGAACAAAGAGGGAACACAGATGCACAGTACAGGTGCTACTTTGAACTAAAATATATTAGGATAAGTTTCCGAACCTATTCGCACAGCCGAGGGGCGCACGTTGACATACCGCAGGCTAGAGTCACACAGTACCAATCACAAGATCAAGAGATCAGAGCATATGCGCGACATAACCAACTTTCCAAGACAGTTTTTACATAGGTCACTGCTATCGTTGCACAGGAGACGCTCTAGGTGCCGACCAGTGCGGACGCGCGAAGATCGGCTCCTGCTTTCAAGAATGCTTTCCTGTGGTATTCACGAATTTGTCGCCGAGTTTTTACTCTCATCGTGTGCCTAAGTTCTTAAGAAATCAGCAGATACCACCTTTGTGCCGGTGAGTGGACTTTTAAACCGTTTTTTGGGACATTTTACACGGCAACGCCACCGGGGGATTTAGGCCTAACCAAGGAGGCGATTGTCGCCGATGCGCCGGCCCGGCGCCAACGCGACTCAACGCTCTGCGCGTTCCAGTATCTTCAACTGAGAATGGAATACCAAGTAGATGGAGAGGACATCACTCCAGAGGATTGCACGGAAGAAATGGGTTGGAAGGAAGCCGAAACGAGACGCTCAAGAAATAAGCAAGCCGCGGTTAGCGTTCCTGCTGCCAAGGGTTCGACCGAGGCCGGCGTTGCGGGAGACGCTCGAGCCAGTCGTAGTAGGTATGACACCAAGCATACAATCGTGCGAGCTGGACGCATGCCGCCACTACCTAAGGACTTCAGCAAAATTGTGCTACGACCACGTGGAGGATTAAATATCTCGAGAATTGGCACTGGAGCCGTGGCAGACGCGATAGTACTGGCGGCCGGCGTCAAAGAGGAAGAGGCCATGCAGGACATCATCTGTTCCAACTTGCAGCAGAACATTATGGTGGCAAGCACTCCGGACCAAGACAGAGCTTCAAGATACCTCAAGGTCAAGCAAATTGACATTGGAGGCAAAGTTTTCGAGGTTAGCGCGTACGCCGCGGCACCCCACGACACTTGTAAAGGAGTGATTCGCGGGATCCCCGTAAGCGATACTCAGGACATTTTGACCCGAAAGATTGTGAACGCGAACAACCCGCTCGCGCTGCAGGCGAAGAGAATCAAGGACACCGGGACAATCATCATAGCGTTCGAAGGACACAAGGTGCCCAGATTCGTGAGATATGGACCTACACTTTTGCAGTGCTCCCTTTACCGCAAGAACATCGATATTTGTTACGTCTGCGGAAAGCTGGGACATCGGGCTGACGTCTGTCCGAACCCAGCTGAAACAATCTGCAGAGGCTGCGAAATCAAGAACCCAGATAGCCTGCACCAGTGCAATCCAAGATGCAGGCTGTGCGACGGTCACCATCCCACGGCAGACAAGGAGTGCAAGAACAGGTTCTTAGTGCCATACGTCGTCAGACGCAGACGTTGGGAAAGATTGCGAGCAGCCGCAGAAGCCCGGGACGCATCAATCACAATCGAGTCCAGACATCAATGACAAGCAGCTTATTCCAGCCTACGGGACCCAGAGCATCCAGACTACACAAGAACAGGAAAGGCGGCCCCACTCCAGGGGGAGGTCGCGTTCCAGAAGAGGTTCTAGACCCAAGGCCCGCTCCCAATCACGGGGGCGCTCGTGTTCTCAAGGTCACCATCAGGGTCGGGACCAGCCTGGGCGGCACCCGAACGGCCAGCTACCTGGCGTTCAGTTCGAGATCACGGCTTCACATCCAGGGAGGACGCCTGCAGTTACTTCGAAAGGCAGCTGGGCTGAGCGAGTGCGCAACGGCGGGGCAGAGGTGATGACAGGTAAGCTGCCAGAGCATGATAGAATTGCACAGCTAGAGCAAGAAAACGCGAGACTTACAAAATCAAATGAGAGGCTATCAGCTGAGTTAAAGGAAATAAAATTCTTCTCACTAAGCTAACCAGCGCGCAATCTTCACAGCCAATGCCTCAGCCAGTTGATGTCCCTGTGGCTGAAAACGTGGGGGACTCGAGAACCGCGAAAAAGAGGGCAGTCATGGCAGAACACGTGGAAGCCAACCAAACGGCCATGTCAGATATGAAAGAGGTGTTTGACACGCTCAGCAAAGTAGTAGCCAATCTTAGCGAGCAGATGGGTAGGCTACAATCAAGCGTGGCGGCACTGGAAGAGCATATGACTTTGCGCATTACAAAGCTCGAAGCAGATCTGCACAACACAGCAAGGCCTCCTCATGCACCAAGCTCACCCCTTCGGCCACCAATACTAGTGGTACCAAACCTGTCGACAGGAGCAGCATCAGGCTCCGGCCGCCCATGTAATAACCATGATGGCAGCGCTACGTGAAGCATTTCGTATCTGGCAATGGAACTGCAGAGGTTACCTTAAAAAGAAGGCAACCCTGCAGCAGTATATCAGGAGCAGCGAAGAAAAGCCTCATATTATATTATTACAAGAGACCCTTTCACCGCAAGCAACGTTGCCTGGATTCCGGCCTGTAATAGGGGATACTGAAGGGAGGGGAGTCTGCACCTTCGTATGCAACAAACTAACGCACGTAACCCATGACCTCAAGATAGAAGCAGGCCGATTGGAACACGTCTTGGTAGAGATCGTGCCAGGTACCAGCAACCGTCAGAGCATTTTCATTCTTAATATATACAGCAGTCCAAAGGAACAAAAGCAAGGCTTCAAGACGGTTCTAAAGAAAGCTGTTAATATCGCCGGGGAATGTCCACTCGTCATAGCAGGTGATTTCAACGCCCCTCATCATACATGGGGTTACAAGTACAACACTGGGAAAGGAAATCGACTTTGGCAAAGTGCCAGTGAACTTGATCTCACCCTAATCACAGACCCCAGCCTACCAACAAGGCTTGGTACATCTTGCTGCAGGGATTCCACCCCGGACCTTACATTTGTAAGGAACATCAAGAAGGCCCAGTGGACGAACCTTGCTGTAGACCTAGGGAGTGACCACTGCATTCTTGCCACTACCTTCTCCGTGGAGCGTAAAAGCAGAGAGAATTCCACTTCACAGACTGGGATAAGTTCAGGAAGATAAGGATGGAAAGGGAACAAGATGGCCACAGACAAGGCTTGGAGCAGTGGGTCAAACAGATTAAAGATGACATCAAATCCGTCTCCTCCACCATTACCACAGATCTTCCGGTTGAAAGAATGGATAGCCGGCTTGCTCATCTTCTTGAGGCAAAGCAAGCACTACTGAACCGTTGGAAGGGTCAGCGCCTGAACCGAAGACTGAGGAAGAAGATAGCTGAGGTAAACAGATCAGTCGAGGAACATTGTCGCGCACTATCGAGGCAGCAATGGGACGAAATCTGCAACTCCGTCGATGGTCAGATGCGCAATGGCAAGACATGGAATATGTTAAAGCATCTCCTCAACGAAAACACCACCAAAACAAATCAAAAGCATGTCATCGCTCGAATTTTGCATAAAGAGATAGGGCGCACTACAGAACAGCAAGTTGTCCAGCAGCTCGTGCATAAGTACCTCCCAATCAAAAGAGGATTGGCACCACCAAGTAGACAGTACCAGGGCACGCCAAATCCAGGTCTTGAGGGCGACTTTAACATCGAGGAGATCAGAAGAGCCTTGCATGATCTCAACGGCAGGTCGGCCCCTGGTCCGGACGGTATATCAAACAAGGCCCTGCGTAACCTTGATGACGATTCAATTGAAACCCTGAGGGATATGATCAATTCAGCATGGAAAGAAAGCAGGGTGCCAGAGCAGTGGAAGCTGGCCAGCACGATCCTTATTCCTAAGCCAGGAAAGCCCCCTAACTTGGACAACATGAGGCCAATATCCTTGACATCATGTATCGGCAAGGTCGCAGAACATGCCATACTGCACAGGATAAACAAGTACTTGGAAGATAACAACATATATACACACAATATGGTGTGATTCAGGGCAGGGCTATCCACACAAGATGCATTGAAGCTTATCAAACACCAGGTCATTGACAATGAAACCAGAGACGTGAGAGCCATTCTGTGCCTAGATCTAGAAAAAGCGTTTGACAACATCCACCACTCATTCATACTCGAAGCGATTTCCAAGCTTGGTCTAGGGAAAGCCTTCTATGACTACGTATGGTCCTTTCTTACAGATCGGAAAGCCGTGATGAAGATTGCAGATATCGAGACCGCAGAAATCGAACTAGAAGCAAGGGGCACGCCACAAGGGGCAGTGATTTCACCAATGCTGTTTAACATTGCCATGATTGGACTGTCAAAGAAATTATCGAGCATTGAAGGATTGAAGCACAGCATCTACGCAGATGACATTACCATCTGGTGCACAGGTGGAAGCGAGGGGCAGATTGAGAGCGCTCTGCAAGAGGCGATTGACACCGTAGAAGACTACCTTCGCCCTTCCGGGCTCAAGTGCTCCTCGAGTAAGTCAGAACTTTTGCTTTATCGGACTGCACGCCGGGGACCAAAGCCCAGGGGATGGAAGCCGTTAAACCAGATAGACATCCACCTCCGTACAAATCAAGGGGATGCCATCCAGAGGGTCGACTCCATCAAAGTCCTGGGAATGCTGATAGAGTCTACCGGCGCCAACAGCAAATCTATAGCCAAGTTAACTCGGAAAACAGACAGTGCGGTGCACCTCATACGCAGAGTGGCCAACAAAAGAAATGGGATCAAGGAAGACAACCTCATCAGGTTGATGCATGCGTTTGTTCTAAGTCACTTCACATACGAGGCAGCAATGCACAACTGGTCAAGAGCAGAGTCCGAGACACTGAATGTGCTCCTCAGGAAAGTTATCAAGAAGGTCCTGGGCCTACCCATACATACCAGCACCGAGCGTCTGCTTGAGCTTGGCATACACAACACGCTCGAAGAAATAGCAGAAGCCCAAGAGAGAGCACAGTTTGCAAGGTTATCTACTACAAGGTCGGGGAGAATGATCCTGCAGGAGCTGGGCCAAAACCCAATAGCAATCAGACGCAATTACAATGATATCCCTGACAACATCAGGGAGACTATCACGGTATCTCCTATACCGAGAAACATGCATCCAGAACACAACGTCGGAAGAAGAGTAGCGAGGGCCAGGACTATACTTCGTCAAGTCTCAAACGAGGAACGAGGGGTCGTATTTGTTGACGCGGCTTCCTACGCCAATGGGAAAGCGTTTGTGGCAGTGGTAGTCGATGGGGCTGGCCATGTCGTCAACTCAGCGACGGTCAGGACGAAAGACCCAATCATTGCGGAACAAGTGGCCATCGCCTTAGCACTCAAGATGGATAACATTGAAGTGGTCTACAGTGATTCCATGGCAGCACTACGGGCGTTCGCCAAGGGGACGGTCTGTGAACAAACGCTAAAAATACTGCAAGGCAAGAACATAACACATCATCTTCTGAGTTGGTTCCCAGCTCACCTTGGACAAATCAACGATTCCCCTCCCAATCTCAACGAAGCAGCACACGAGGCGGCGCGAGAACTCTCCAACCGCGCCTCCCCGGGGATGCGTTCTAGCGGTGAAGGGGATAACCGGGAAATTCTTACAACATATAACGAGCTCACTAAACATTTCTACCTGTCTAGAAGGATTTTTCCTCCACCTCACAAAAATCTAACCCGGCCCCAAGCACTTACATTAAGGCTTTTGCAAACGCGGATGTACCCTACTTTGAAAATGTTACACATCATGTACCCTGACCTATATCCAAGTAATCTTTGTCCACATTGTGGGGAAATAGCTTCATTAGAACACATGCTCTGGCAGTGCACCAAATTCGCTCATTTATCGCACATCACCTCTGCCAGATGGGAGGCGGCAATCCGCAGCTCATCCTTGGTAGATCAGCTCTGGGCTGTCCACCAAGCCCGCGAGGCGGCTGAGGAGCTTGGCATCTCAGTCCCCACGTGGGAGCTGCCCGCAACACAGTGATCTGTGTTTTGGAGGACCAAATAAAAGTTTATCCAATCCAATCCAATCGTTGCACAGACTCCGTTTGCGAAAAGGGCGCGCTTTCCAGACACAGCGAAGTAACAACTCAGACGCTTGTTGGCGTTCATCTGTGCCTGCGAGTACGTTTCGTGCGTCATTTGTGCGTGAGAAACGCGGGCCGCGTTTCAATCTGCTTGCCGTTCTGCGCGCGACCTTCCAATTTGTGGCTGTCACGTTAATTGGCTCGCCTTTGCAGCAAAGCTTTGACGTTTTTTTTTTTTTCTTGCTGCATCGCACAGCAGACGTGTCACTCAAAAATCACTTTCTTCTTAAATATGTGGAGCTTTCGTGAGTTCTCTGACAAGTGCATTCTCACTTACAATTTCAATTTCATTTTGTTCATTTCAGACATATATAGGAAATCCACAGTGTGAAATATGTCCACGAGGTAAGGCACGAGGAGACTCGTACGTCTCCTAGCCAGGCCTTTACCCTGGGAATACATTTTCGGGTTTACATATCTGGGGAACGTACATGTCTAAGATCCATCATTCAGGAGGCACGTTTCGTTATTTTTTATGGACGATTCCTGAGAAATATTAATCAAGAAGGTGCATACCCATCGTGAGCGTTGCGAAAGGCTAAACATTATGTAGGTGACCACATTCAACGTATGTGATGCTAAGCCGTGATATTTTCAGAAGTGTTCAACTTTTATGCTAGTGCAGTGCTGTACCAATACACAAAATGCTATAGAATTGCTCATACGTGCTCTACAGTTTTGCGTCTACAAGAGTACATCGCAGTGTGCCACCTGACGTTTTGGTACGTGTGTTCTTTCACTCTGAAGATTTCCTTAGTAGTATAGAAAGGCGCTGAGAGTCAGAGAAAGTTCCGGAAATTGTGGTGCTCTGTACTCTGTTTTATACGTCAAATGCAGCACTGTCGTAGCTATGCAAGAACTGCGGTCGACTTGATCGGCTGATTTAGTTGAGCATCCGCAACAGACTTTAGGATGCAGCCTGGCATTAGGAATGACTGGCGGGCTATGTTCGCCAAGTTGCTGCGGATGCCCAACTAAATCTGTGTAATATATCGATGTGCGTGCCTTGCACTTGGATATCGTTTTAAATGCTAGTTGCCAGTTCAAAGCCTGACAAGGCTGAAATCGTTGCGAGAGGCTCCAAATAAAATACGAATTGTGGCGTGGCAACTGCGATAGGGTATGGTGGCCGGGTATCTTGGAGGCCCATATAAAAAAAAAAAAGACGTCATAAGTGATCCAGAACAAGATTTTGACAACAGTATAAATAACGGTGCTTGTTTATGACTGAAGCATCTAGCATCTTTTATTATTCAGTGCGAAAACGAAAGAAGCGTTTAAGCTGCAGTTGACGACATGGCTGAACTTTTTTTTTTTGGCACGAACACATTTACTACAAAAAAATTAAAAAAATGGCCGGAAGAGGGAGATAAAAGCTTGCGCGGAAAAAAAATTTGTAAACAGGGTTCGTGGGCTCAAGCCGACATTCGGACAAGTGCACTTCAGTTCCTCAAGGCTACAACAGGTCTAGCTTTGAACGGTTGTAGCCGGAGATATACTGTCGAAAAGGACAAGTGAACCTGGCCTCAAGCACATAATCCCTGCCTACAAATTTGTCGTCTACTATGAAAAGCTTCCATAATAATCTAACTGATGTGTTCAACTGAGTACAACAATGCATGGTAATGCATTATCGACGAAGCTCACTCACGTCTTTTCCTCAACATTGCGCATGTGTGGATCCAGACCCTAGATGTCGGCCAACTTGTCAATGGCTTTTGGACAGGTCGACCTGGGAGTCGTCGACGTCGACAGCGTTGGCAGCATCGCTGCCACAGTGGCGACGGCCGTCTGCAACGTGACTGCAGATTTTGCCGAGCCCTCGACACTAGACGGTGTGAGTCGAAGAATGTCTTTGAGGCGTGAGCGCGTCAGCGATGTGTCCCCTAGTCCTCCGTCGGTGGCCATACAGGTGCTAGACTTCCTCAACGTGGTCTACATGCCGGCCGTTATCTACCTGGGGCTCGTGGGAAACGTCCTTTCTCTCATCACCTTCCTCTTCACCAAGCTTAGGAGTCGCCCGTCCAGCCTGTACATGGGAGCATTGGCGGTGTCGGATTCGGGCTTTCTCATCATACTTTCGTTCGCCTGGCTCAACGAACAAGGCATCAGTGTGAGTGAGACTCTAGTACTGGCTTTAATAGTAGAGTTCTTCGAAGCCGAGGTATAAATTCCTAGACACCTGTCGTCCGCACTTCCCAGCTGAGCTGCGACTGTGAAGAGAACGAGATGGTTAAACCTGAGTTGGTAGGAGGAGTGGAGAAAGAGTATAAATGACATGGAGATGGCGAGGCTGGTAGAAAGGGGGAGAACAAAGCCGAATTGTTTTACTAGTGGTTCAAGTGGTACGCATACAAAAAAAAAAGCTGAGACGCGGTGGACTGTGCTGTTAAGCAATGTACCGATAGCAGCATTCACTTTTGGCCGAGCGGCGCTAACTAGAGAGGAGAAAGGGTGAGCCAAACATTCATGAAAGCGGAACGAAGCTGCGCTGATGCAACCAGTTTTACTGTTATGACACTCAATCGTGATCCATTGTGCCCTGCAAGAGATCAGTGCCTTTTTATATCGTCTTGAGGACCATCACCACCACCACTTTTTAACGAATCCTCACGCCATTAGGTCAGTTAAAGAGGCGCAATTTTTGTTTTTAATTTAAAAACTTCGTGACCTGGAAATGTCAGAAGTGGTCACGGCCTCTACCAAAAAGATGAGATTGTCAAAAAAAGCTAATACAACAGCGTGAGAGATAACACTAAGAGAAAGGCAAGAAGATTCACCGAATATTTACATCTAGTACAATGGCGTTCTTTTATGCATTTCCTATAGTAACATTGGGTAATTTCATACGCCCCTCTACTCTTCCGATGCCTAAACTCTTTCAAAACTTTATAAACTTGTGGCTTAAGCATTATTTGTTTGTCATGTACTGAAAAATGACGCGCTGCTCTTCGCAAATCTGTGACGTAACAAAGTGCAAACGCCAAGTTTTCTACATATGACAATTTCGAGGTTATTATCTATTGAATAGCACATAAAATAGACACAAAAGTCTGTTTATGGAGTCACACGCGGACAAGAATTGTCCGTGCGGTTCTTAGGAACGCTGGGTTTGTAAATAATAACATGGAAATATTGAAAATTTGCCCGAGGCTATATACTTGCAACAGCAAATATCTTGAATTTTAAGCACTCTTTCAGCAACAGTGGCTTATAGGGTGATCGCTTTATAGATTATTGCCAAACAATTATTGCAAACGAGCGGCTACTTGGGCTGGTTGGTATTGCATTTGTGAAATGAATGTACTTCCTTAGTTCGCAGGGAACGATGTAGAAGGAAGATACAGCAGAGAGATATCTGCGCACTAAGGAAGTGTATTTCTTTCTAAAATGCCAAACAAGTACCAGTCGTAAAAAGGCTGCTTCACTAAGGGAGGAGAAAAAGAAAAATGGAGGGACAGGGAGATGAGCCACTTCTCAAACCGCCTGGCTCCACTGTCGTGTTGAAGAACGTGAGCAGAACCAAAGGACACAGAACATCGATGTTACACTGAGCACGGGCACCACATAAACTGTCCAACGGGCACCACATAAACTGTCCGTTTCGGCGCAGGTTCCTCAGCACGGGCTCTGCTTCGTCAGCGTATTTCTGACGTCCGTCTTCTCCTGCTGGTCCGTGTGGTTGACGGTGAGCTTCACGGCGGAGAGGTTTGTAGCAGTGCGCTACCCCCTCTGGAAGCTGCAGGCCAGCTCTCCAAGCCGGAGACCACGTCTCGTCATTGGCGCCAGTGCGTTTCTCAGCTTGGCGCTCAACGCTCCTTTGCTGCTGTTCGTGAGTGCCGGCGACAGCGAGCACTCCGACTGTGGCCTTCAACCCGAGTACGAGAGGTGAGCTTGACCTTGATGGCGTCACTTTCGTACACCGAGGGTTCTCTCGAACGAGAAACTCACAGTGTCTGTTATGCATTGACCTAGGATCACTCGAAGGCGAAAGCTCTATTTCTTTCTTTTTCTCAGTCAGTTGTGGTGACACAGTTTTCTGTGCTCGAAGGCTCCTGCGCTTAGCTTAGTTTTGCCTCCGGGATCAGCTCCGGGATCGGAGGTAGGGAGAAACCAAGTGATGATATCACGCGACTGACGTCATCACTCGAGTTGCTATGACACCAATATGACGTCGTACAGTGTGGTTAGCTGCGACAGTATGATGTCGTCACAAGGTGACGCTATCACATTAAGATTTTTCGCAACACCCACGCTGCCGATTACGCCTATGGTCACTACGTGTCTAACGAGGCACCTAGGAAGTTTGTCTCAAAAGGACCAACAACACTTTTACGGTGCCTTTTTTAAGCGTGTCAGAAACCTTCCCTGTCAGTGAGTTCCGTAACACGTACAGCGAAAAGAGCACTCATTATTGAAATCCGGCAACGTATTTGAAGGCAGTTGTACGTTTTTCAAGGTGGTGGTATCTTGAAAGAGCTTATGCTCTTTCAAGATGTAAAGGGGTAACCTGTAGGAAAGGCAATGCTCTTCAATGTGTTTGAGAACATTATGAAATACCCGATTATGGAAAACTCCATTAGGACTGCTCTGCATATATAATGTTTCTTAATGTTAACATAGATTTCAGAACGCGGGCCTCTAGCAACTCAGCCTATATCGTAACGCAGCCCTAATTAGATCCCACGAACTTAGGGTCAACCACCACAACCCCTGCACCGCGCGATGCTTGGCTGAAACCTAGATAGGCTACGTTGCTGGTAGTTTTAGATAACTGCGAACACGGCTTCCGTATGAAAACCGAAATGCCGTTTTCTCATTTTTTTATGTGTTAGGTGTACTTCCTTTCCTGCACCGCAGCCACAAGACAGCCATTGCTGTAAAATTTCGCATCTCTTAAGTGACGAACGTGTCACCAATAAAACTTTCTTAGATTCATTTGAAAGTTTTCATTCGATTCAATTGTTCAACAAATTATCAGCTGCACAATTCAACCGATAAACTCGTGAAGCTTTCATTTATAAATTTATGAAGTCCATAAGATTGCTAATGAATTAGTGAGTCTAGTCTTGCAAACGATTGAGGGGTGGCTAAGATGAAATAGGAGTTGAAAATAACGTTGAGATTACGACCGAGTAAGGACTAAACACGCCCATGCAGAAAGAAACACGTTCTAACAAAGCAAGTTGTGTAATTCTAAGAACAGTGGTAGTTCGCGAGATTGAGTTTGTTGAGTACGTTCGAAAAGAAGTGTTCGTAAAGTATGGGAATTAAGTACGTTTAACGGTCTCGAGTGAAGAAATGGGAACACTTCCAAGATGTCTGACAATTTTTCTTGAATAAACAACCGCAAATCAATTACTACATTCTCAGAGTAAAAATCCGTGCTTGTTCGAACTGAGCAAAACTTTTCAAGGCTCTTGCAAGATGATGAAGAGCCCGTGTTCGGAATCGAAGGGAACAGCCATATCATTTTAAGATTCGTTAATTGGTGCAAACGCCATGGGGGTGCCGCGCACCGTGTGTGGTGTAAGCGTGCGTGAAAAGGTATTTGTGTGCTGCACAGAATGCCGTGGTTTAATTTATATAAATAAACATGCCGTTACTCAGCTAATCTTTGTGTCTGTTCAGAAGGAAAGAAATTCGCCAGTAAATTGAAGCGGTCGTTTTCATTTCTCCCAGTTTTTTTTTCTCATCTGCGACATGTCGCAACTCTCAGATGAAGTTGGGCCTGAACGAACTTCATGTTTCATAAATAGGTAGCAGTGACCTGCAAGAGTTTCTGTATTCAAAGTATAATGAATGTTTTGCAAGTAGAAGCAAAAAGCATCGGTTTCTAAATTTGTAAAGCAGTACATGGCTGTTCAATGAGAAATAAGGGCTTTGGAAGGTTTTTTTTTTTCTCTGTGCTTTGACGGGAAAATATTCCATGTTTCTTTTTCACGTGGTTATTAGCGTGTAAGTCTCGACTGTGGGATGAAAAATAAGCTCTGCTCAACTTACGTTTGTCTTCGAACCGCGAGACACAGCCCCTGAAAGAAAACAAA
Source organism: Rhipicephalus microplus (assembly GCF_013339725.1). Lineage (NCBI taxonomy): Eukaryota > Metazoa > Arthropoda > Arachnida > Ixodida > Ixodidae > Rhipicephalus > Rhipicephalus microplus. The sequence goes on from NC_051167.1 coordinate 175,710,765, forward strand.
CCAGATTCAAAGGGTTCCCCAATCACTGAATCACAGTGCAAGCCAAGTGAACTTGTTTTAAGATTCATTGCTGAGTACGCGGTCACCATTCTGTATTGAAAAGGTTCATCCCCACAAGCCTCCTTACAATGATAGTACAATAATTGCATTCGAGTAAAAGACTGCAAATATTGAGGTTGTACTCGCATTGGTCTCACTGTCTATGAAGGAAGCATTCATGGCTTTCATCGAAGCCTAAATTTTTCGCCTTTCTTCTTGTAATTTCAGCTCACTATACTACCTGAACATCTTGGACACGGTGATCACCTTCATCCTACCATTTCTGCTGATCGCGTTCATGAATTTCATGATTTGCCGTGCCATATACCGATTCTACCTTCGCTACAGAAAGCAGCGTGTCATGTCTGCCGCCTATACAGACCGGCATGGCTCCATCGGTAAGTGCACGTAATAACAGACTGATAACAGCAATAATGGATAACTGATAATGATAAATAACAGGCTGATATAGTTACTACGAGACGCGGGAATAGATGGAGAATGATGACACATGGGCTAAACCAGATTCGTATTTACAGGCATAGTGAAACAACTGAGAAAATAGATTACGAGATACACGGCTAAACCCTGCTCACTAATTAGTCTGATACATCGCTTGGTTATACGTATGTACGTGATAGGTGATGAGGGATGACACGAGGTATGAATTTATGTCTCTTCAAACTACCGCAACTCTGCGCTACTCTACCGAGCTTTCGAAATATAGATAGGTTCAACCATCGAGCAGCTTGGGTGAGGTACCTGATACGACGGTTGATGTTATTAATAATGCAAAGCCGGCTCTCACATGGTGGTGGCTAAGCTTCTCGCACTTCTGGGCAAAATCTAAGCGAAGTGTTTAAGCTTAAACAAAACATCCCAGCATTGTGCTACCTCTGTTGCTTATTCTAAAAATGCGACTACCATTCCATTCTACCCTACTCCTGTCTTACTCAGCGCATTCACCCAGTAGGCTCAATGGGGAGACAATGGGCTCCAAGGACGGCACAATCGCGGCAACCAGTGGCGGGGGAATCGCCCACGCCACCCAAATCAGCGTGACGCGCATGCTCCTGCTCGTGTCCAGCGTCTTCATGCTCCTCAATCTGCCGAGCTACGTCATGAGAATCTACGTGTTCCTGCTCTCTCTGGGACACTCTGACCTTGCAGACGACGGCCAGAGCTCCCTGCCTTACGTGCTGCAGCGCTACTTCATGCTGCTATACTACACCAACTTCGCCATCAACTTCGTCCTCTACAACGCCAGCTCGCGGTTGTTCCGGGTCACGCTGTGCGATTACATGCAAAGCAGGTGGCTCGCGCTGCGCGAGTCGATGACCGGCGTTCGATCGAGCCTGGGCCTGTCTTCGGCTTCTCAGAATGAAGACATCGTCATTTGAACCGTGAAACGCGATACATCGACGCAGTGTTTAACTGTGCGTTACCTTTGAAACTGTTGCTCAGCTGTGAGTTCTGATTGCAGCCATATTTGAAGTCGATTGCGGTGGTAGTCAAGTGGCCCTGCTGTTTTTTTCAGACACGGGAGTGCTTTGGGCGAGGGTCCACGATGATTTCAGTGACGTATTTCTGTCACGGAAGGGAATTAAAAGGCGTCAACGTGGGTGGATTCATGGTAAACGGTGCTATAGCTGTCAAACACCAATTGTAATTCTTGTGCAGCTCTCTTATATCAATATGATTCATTGGGCGACTTGGTTATACATGATTGTTTTGAAATGAGTGCGCACTACTTTCCCTCTGCTTGTCTTTCTGTCCGCGTCTAAGTAGTGTGCTTTCATTTCAAAGCAATCTTTTACATCAATGTACAGTAAAAATTGGGCTAATTATTATTCTTTAAGCAAGCGCTTCACTTTCGTGTTTAGTGATTCCTATATTGAAGGAATCAACCATATGTTTTTAACGAACATTTGCTCATTAAGTATAACAATGAATGAAATGGGTGCTGTATTGTGGGTAGGAGATATCGCTTCAATATCGCTTGTAGGGCTGGCTTATTGACTGGTTGCAGAATGGCGGCTAATCAGTCAATCAATTCATTTGATGCACGAGATTCTGCGACATTCCAAGCGACTTGGGTGTCGAAAGCGAGCGCCCCGAATTCGCCCTCCATTCACGTGTGCTAGCACTCCAGGTCATGTGTTTTTGTTTGTCTGATACCACAAATACTTCTAAATCCAACGTAGTGCACTTAAAGCCTTTGGCGTGCTCGGTGTACGGTGCCAGCTCCCCGTAGATGCGATGAGAAGTGCCTTTTTTTATCGCAGCTCTGTGATATAGAGTGAGCGCCTATATTCAGTACCTGATATCTAATGGAAATGAACGGGGTTGAGGTCAATTTGCTGACTGAGAAACACCTATTAATGGAATCGTTCAGGTTTCAGAAATATGAACGGACACACTTAAATGACTCTTTGTAGGCCATATTCGCTTAACGTAGTTTTCAGGCTTTAATGTGTCTATAGCAATGCTCAAATTTTGTCCTCAAATTTCGAGTTATCGTTACTTGAGCACAGACTAAGTGTTCCCTCTCCTATTGTGCTAGGCTGTACATACGGCTGACAGCTTTCATTTCCTGCCTTGGACAACAATGCGTTGTCTATACCTTGTGAAGCAGGGTAATTCTGTATTACATAGGATCATGTGATGAGATTATTGAACACAATTTTTGTGTGATTCATGAATTGAATAGTAAGTTTTGCGCCTTTCGCAAGATCACGCATTGCCATAGGTCAATAGTTTACAATGTTATTTTCTATATGTTTTATCTCGATGTCGTGATGGTAATTTATGAACGAGTAAATGTGGAAAGTACTGATGGATTTAAACAGGTCATGAACTTTTTAGTATAAAAACGAAAATGCACCAATGCTCGAGATAAGTAAATATCTCGAAGTATCAGGTCCCTATAAATACAAATGCTCTAATCTGTGAATTTAAGTTTAAGTTACACTGATATGATCCGAACTGAACAAGGTGGTAACAGAACCATGTGCGTTACTTAGTCCTAAATTGTGCTATTTCAATCCATGTGTACTGTATATTTTCACCATGCTATTCATACAATGGGCTTTTCCGAATGTAGAAAAAACCAGCTCGTCAGATTAGGTTTAGAATGAAAAAAAATTAATTGGGAGTGAGCCATGGAATGAATGACTGAACAAGTGCAAAACGTGTTTAGGAAATGTTGTCCCAGGGAAAAACGCAATGCCTTAAACTTTGTTGTTGTGATGTGTGTGACCAAAATACTTTGCAGTGTACTGCAATAATCAGAGTTGCAGGTGAATTCGGGGAATCACAATATGTGTTGTTCCACAATTTATTGCATGAAAGGCAAATGCGTTGAACTGTTATGCAGTGGAAGGTCTATAGGCACGATGTTGACGGAACCCAGTGCTTGTAACACGTACCATGTGAAGTAAGGACTGTCCGGAAGTTGCGCGACACGTTCGACACCGCATGTTTTTTTTAACACGTGTCCTCACGGTGCTTAAGGGTCAAATTGAGCGAAGTGGAGCTCTAAGCTTCCTTCGTGATGTGAGGCTAGTGCTTGTTACATGATAAATAAACAATAGATCTGCACTTCTTGTTGCTTGTTGAGTTTAAACCTTCAGTCTCGAAGTGCTTAAAGTGAACATTGAACATCTCGAGACTTGTATGTAGGCAAGATACTCGGTTGCTATGTATCGCCATTGGATAATATTCATTGGCCACTGAAGTCCTATTTAATTTTGTGTATTGCAGCACACAACTGCCAGCTTCGAGTACGTGAGTGAAAATCCATTACTGAAATCATATTATCCAGATTCCAATGAATACGTTATCGCAATGATCGCATGCATACACGTTGGTGCCATAGCGCATCCGCTTTGAAACAACAAAAAAAGGTTATTTGAAAATATGAATCATGCGGATTAGTATAAGTTATCTTCGGCTGTAATAACTAGTAGTTATGGCTACGTTCAGTTTTGAATGATGACATTCCAAATTAAAGAGTATAAGCCATAATACTGAATTAAAAATTACCGTGTCTGCGTGAAACGCACAGTAAAGCCACAGCTAAAGCGGAAAGAGTGGTCTTTCAGAGTGTTTTTCCAAACACTGTTTGGGCGACTGCTAAAACACACTTGCAGAGTACCCACTCTAACGTAACATTAATAATTTTTTGTGTAGTAGGCTGGCATTCATTATGCTACTCTTCGTCATTATTCGAATAAGCATAATATCTCAGCCTCGCCGCGATGGTCTAGTGGGTAAGGTACTCGGCTGCTGATCCGCAGGTCACGGGATCGAATCCCAGCTGCGGCAGCTGCATTATCGATGGAGGCAGAAATGCTGTAGGCTCATGTGCTCAGATTCATGTGCACTTGAAAGAACCCCTGGTGGTCAAAATTTCCGGAGCCCTCCACTACGCCATCTCTGATAATCATAAGAGGGTTTTCGGACGTTAAACCTCACATATCAATGAAAAAATCGGCTATGTAACCACTACACGCCTGCAAAAAATCTTGTGCAATGTTTTTGTGCAATGTCTGACGACAATGAAGAAATATGCCTCAAGTGGGTATGCACCGCAGTTAATAGGTGATCAAGAACAAGATTTTGCAATCGTTTGGAACATTGGAAGACCCACGTGTTACACAATTCGCATTATGTGACGCCTGGTTGTTCCTTCGCTCTTCTGAAAAGGTGTATTTCTCATACTTACCTCGACGTTAACCCTACCTAAGGCAAGTTTGCAGCAGAGTTTTGAGCACCGGCATGGCTATATTGCAGACTATTAGACTGCCAGGCAGGGGACCCGAGTTCGAATCCGGCAGCATTCTTAGTGTTTGTATTAGCAAGATTTTTTTATTCTGCGTGACAGTGGTTAGAAACACCGATGAAGGTGGCGGCCCTGGCGGACAACTACGGTACCACACGCGACCCGTGTTGCGATCTCATAACAGCTGTCACTGTGAAACCGAAGGCTCTGCAAAAAAAAAAAAAAAAAAAAAGATTATGGGTGCTGCTGCAGATACTGCAAGTACATCTCTAATATCTGGACCAACACTTTGGAAGAATAGAACTTTATATTATATTTTTTATTAAGAAAAGCTTTCACCTGTACACATCTGTCATGTGATTGCGGCTCACAAGCGAGAAGTGCGTTCACTTGGTGAGTCACACATTTCTCACCCCCCCCCCCTTTTTTGTGGTGCTGTTTGTGCATGAAACCACTCATTTTGATGCAGACGTTGCCGAAAGACCAAGCAAGGTGTTCATTTCAGCTGCGAATTGTTTTTCCATCTCTTACAACGATGCTTAATAGTAGGTATTTTTTTTTTGCAGAGTTATGGTGTTGCTGCCTGGCATAGAAGTGTTCTAATGAAATACTTGGTTGATGAAAACACTACTACATCTCTTGACGAATTAGCACATCGACAAATTCACATTATTCTTGTTATTGAAGCTTTTGTAGCGATGGGCTAGTGGTCATTATTTTACTTAGAATGAATTCGAGTCATAATTTTGAGGCTAAAACACGTTTATCAGAAAATAAAAAGAGGTAACCAATTGTTGTAAGGTGCTACTTTAGGAAACTTCTCAATAAAACAGTTTCGTGTTGTCCGTAGGACTGTTAACATTTCGCCCCCAAATACTAAACTGTCATCATAATACTGAGGACCACATAACATTTTTATATTAGGACAAAAAAAAAAACAAAGCGAAGACGTAAGAAAAGTACTGGCACGCAAAAGCCGACTTTTGCAAAACATCACTACAATATCTATACATTGACAAAATGTAACATTTGGCAGCATCATCAGCGATTGAGGCATAAAACGGGTGATATAACAAAAGAACAAACCATTCGTCATACTTAAGAGGTAGTATACATTTAGGTTACAATCGAGTGCGATTACAAATCATTCAGTAATATTGATACAGGAAACAAAAATGCCTGTTCATTGATTATGAATTGACGGTCGCTTTGACCGTGAGGACATTGCATTTTCTTACACATATAACGCAGAACATTGAGTAAGTTAATGTCATGTGGGACCAGAGACAGAATTAAGCCACCGCAAACAAGTCTTTCTTTTTATCTTTAAAGGAGGCAGCAGGATATCATCAATGTGAACAATATAGTGAAGGTATTGTTAGTTCTCATTACGAACCGTTGCATTGATAAAAGCGACTGCTGTTGCTTCCTATTATGATCACAAGGCAACTTATTACAGTCGCCGTACAGGACTTTTTGACACTCGCCCATGTTGCCTGATTCTCGTGTTGTGTCTCGTGTTTGTTCATGCTGTTGGACAGTTCCTTGTAATAAATTAAATGCGTAAGTGTTACCTGTTGTTACTTCATCGACCCATCTCATCATACGAGCTCACACAATTTAGTGAACGTTGTGGTTTTGAATAATTGTGACGAATGCCATCAATTTTCAGTGACTACGTTCTTCAAGGGGAGGCAAGGACATTTTGTCAGAGTCAGAAGTGAACCAATTACGTGCCGCCATACACTTAGCCGCTAAACCAGATGCACTGAAGTGTGCTATGGGATGTGGCTCAAGTTGAGAGCAAATGATATTTTCGCTGTTAAACGACCTTAAACCAGGCTTGTCAAACAATAGGTTCTTTTTGCCTGCTCTGAGAAACGATGAGATCATTGGTTTGCAGAGACTCAACTTAGCCGCATGTGTTAATCGTGGTAGTCAGCGCTTTCTTGTAAGAGCAACTACCAGATCTACATTTGCAGCCCACACAGACACCAATACGTTAATGGTACGCTGCTGCCGTGAGCCACCGACGCCTTGCAGCCCAGTTATTGCACCTGGAAACAAAATGTTACTTTCTTCATCTCAAATCTTTTACGAAGTAGCTGCCATATTCTCGTTGGTACTCACTTGAGCACAAACCAAGTGATGATATGTCACTGTAACCGATGTTATCGGCCTTTGGCGCTATTACTTTATTTCATTTCACGTATTTCAAAGACAAATAATGTGTCCATTTTCCCTGTCTAGGAGGTGTGACATAAAGGCGCGAGTGCCTGACTGAGTGTCACATCCCTTCCTAGAGACACATAACTCAAACATCAGTGGCAGTTAGATAATCAAAAACACATACAAAAGATTACATATACTATACATCGTTAGTCAAAACATATGCAGGGCTCGTGAGGCAGTGGTAAGCCGCATCGTAGACCCTTTTCGGCGTTTTGTGAGAACTTGAACACAACAACACTGTGACGCTAAGGTAACTCAAGGAAGCTGGTGTCGCCAAATCTAAAGAATCTCTACAGATACTTGACAGCTAGCTCAATAGAGCCCCTATTCTTATCGGTACATCCTTCTTGTAACAAGTCGTCATCGAGATGCTGCAAAATCCATCAAATATCTCCCACCGTTACGCAACTTCAATATACCACGCGGGCTTAGGATAGCCTTTCCTAAAAGATACTCTTCTCTGATATAAATAACAGGCACCAAAATAATTCAGAAACGATAAGATGAAGAAGATGAAAGCTTGCAATAAAAAGTTCCTAAACAGGAGTTTTGTGTTCAAGCAGCGCAACCAACCCCTTTTTACGTATTTTTCAGGCGTCATAAAACGTGGCTCGAGCAGCAATTTGGAAACCTTGTGACATATGCCGTTCTTTTGTGATCCCGCTGTGAAAGAAAGAACGTTTTCGCTCTGTGCCGAGCAAAATATAGAGATTTTTTTTTTCAAAGTTCCTCTAACCATCACCGTAGACGCTCTAAGGCCTGCAAAGTGGCATGAACGTTATAACTGTTTCAGGTGCGTATCACTTTAGGCCCTTCGATTCTCACACGTCCACCGTCTCACATCTCGCATGGTCAACCAGTGGTGAATACGGGCATAAAACAACGCAGACAATATTCAAGATCGCTGCGAAATGAAATAACGAACAGAGCTGGGGTTTCAGCGCCTGTGTCATCTCTCCACTCTTTGTCTCTACATTTGCGCAGTTTTCTACTACCCTAGCATAAACTAACAAGGCCCAAAATATTGTAATCCATGCCAAGAAACAAAAAATGATGGCAACAATTTACCTAAATAGGCCAAAACCTTTCGCAAAGCCTGCGGACGATAGATGCGTGGCAGAAGAGATTGCTTTCCTACCTCAGCAAGCGTGTGATTGACGAGGTGGTAACAAGTGCCGAGAAATCACTTTCTTTCTCGTTCACGGACTTCTTGAGGTTTTGCAGCAGGGACGCTTCATTATGCACAATGTTTGTAGCTACACCTACTGCTTTCCTTCCGCTCCTATGCCACTCGATCACGCGGCGGTGGCATAGTAGCTGCCGTGACCACGCGAACAAACAGACATAAAAGAAGACAGGCCTACATTTCTGCTTTGAAGCAATGAAACAACAACTACCGTCTTTCATATCGTCTTGAAATAGATGGCACGTCACTTTGTGGACCAGAGAAGAAATGTGGAGCCCGCTGGAAATCTTTCGGCGCGATGTCGTCCATCGTAACCGTGCTTCTGTATTTGCTCAGAAGCCATCAATCTTGCGGGCAAGATAACGAGCTTCGAGAGCGTGAGCCGCAGCATCGTAGGCGTATTCGACAGTCGACTCCAAAGAAAGCGGCAAGAACGTTTCGAGCGGCAACATTGGCCTGCTTCCAAGCAAAAGGTGAAACGAGGAGTATCCAATAGTGCCGTGACTGAAAGAGTTGCACGCGAACGTCATTCATGGCAGTGCATGGTGCCAGTCATGAAGGTAGGTTGGCACCCATTTTGGTAGCATGTCTGCAGGAGCTGTTTTTAGGCGTCTGTAAACACGTATGTCGAGGAATAGTACGAAGTTTTGAGCTTGTGGTGAATGGCGCAATATCCTCAATCGCTTGGGCAAGGAAGGTACGGCCTCGACTGTCACCACTTGTCGGGGTGCATCGTACACTACCATAAGACCTCAAAGCAACAAATCAGTGACGTCTATAGCGTAGCTGATTGGCAGAGCTTACAGGTTTACATAGCGGATTGCACAATTGGTAGCAACAGCAACCCACTTGTTGCCTGAAGGGGATAATGAATTGAGGCCTATAAAGGCGAAACGGCTAGTAAGAAGAACTCCGGTTTGATGTTAATGGGCTGAAGATAGCCGGCAGGACATCTATGGCTTCTTGCAGCAGTCAGAAACTTTATAGGCGCTGACATAACGCTACACAGGGTATGTAAGGCCAGACCAGTACGAGTGGTGGCTGTACGTTCGAGAAAGGCCATGGTGATCAGGAGTTGCGGCGACATGACGCTCCTGGAGTTCTGTGGGGTGCAGCTGTTTTGATACGATGCTCAACCGAAAGATTGTCGTATCAAAGCAGGAAAGCGCAGAGGCAAGGAAGCGCAGAGAGGTGTCGTGCGGGGAGGGCTGCATACGTTGTATCAGTTCACTGAGGTATGGATCTCAACGCTTGTCATCGCTGAGGCGAAGGAGCTGGAAGAAAGAAAATGTCCAGTGGATGGAGGAGTGCTCGTATAGTCCCAGTCAGCGACAAGGTAGCGTGCTAAGCAGTGCGTAACTTGGTCTAGTCTTCCACTGTTCTACACTTCCGTGTAGGTATACTACTGTAGGCTGTGTGCCCAGTCAGTGAGAAGACCTATGGCATCTTTCAGAAAGGCGGACACTGTAAAAAAGCCGCCGGTATAGGTCAGGGCAAAGTTATCCAACTGCCCTCATTGCAGCAATCCGTTCGATCTCTATTATCGAATAATTTCACTATGATGCGAAAAGCAGGCTGCTGGCATAAGCTCACATGCGATTCTGTCCAGTGGCGTAGAAAGTAGGGCGAGTTGGTGACAGTTCATATTTACTTCCGAAGCAGCGCGAGGAGGCAAGAAACAAGAGGGAGGAAAAGAGCGGTTGTCTGTTTTCCGTATCATATTGTGCCTTGTCTCCGTGCGCTGCTTCACAAGTAAACCCGATTCTGTCCTCTTTGTCACTGGACTAGGACAGTGTCAATTGCATAACCACTGGCTTCAATGCTGACTTCCATCAGTGCTGGAGGGTTGAAGTAGGCGAGAACAGGGGAAGATGTGAGGAAAGTGGCGAGCTTGGTCAAAGCCAATGCTTGAGAAGTACCGCAGTTAAAAGGCGTGTCTTGTTTTATCAGGTCTGTCAGTGATCTACTAATTTCGGAAAAGTGCTCCACACACCACTAAAAGGAAGAACAAAGCCTTGCAAAGATGCGAGTGTTCTTGGCAGTTGTCAGCCCAGAGAAGTCCTTCGCGGCTCGTACATTTTTCCCATCGGGCTATACACCAGAAGCATCAGCAATAGCTCCCTAGATCGTTGTGGAACGGTGGCCGAACTGGTACTCGGACAAATTCAGCTGATGTCAGGTGACAAAAACACTTCAAGAATATCCCTCTAAAGGTGAGTTTGGAACACGGGCGAAAACACAATGGCGTCGTCTAAATAACACACAACCGTCGACCACCTCAATAAGACGAAATGCAATGAACATGAACTGATGGAGGCCATCAGGTGTTACAAAGATTACCCTCTATTGTTCCGTGGAATGTACACCAATCTGCCAATATCATGAACGATGGTCGTTGCAAAGAAGTGTACACCACAATGCAGATAATGAGGGCAGCGTCAATTCACGGTAGAGAGTAGGAGTCTTTTTTTACGGTGTTGTTAGGTGGCGATAGCACACATAAAAGGGCCACGATTCATTCTTCTTTTTAGCTAACACTACTGGAGACGCCAAGGAACTGGAGAATGGTGTTAAGTCATTCGCTAGCAGCCTGTTTATTTCCTAATGGACAGCGCTCCGCTCAGATACAGACACTCTGTAGAGGAGCAGAAGCGGGTTGCTGTCACCAGCGTGTATGCGATGCTGGACAGCAGACGTCTGCCCTATAGGTCGATGACCAAAATGAAAAATGTCCTTGTAGGAACCGAGAATCTGCCGCAAACCTTCCACTGGCTGCAAAAGTAACGAGTAATTCTGGCCTGAACGGTCAGACTGAAAGCAGATTGGCTTAGCATCTGCGGCTAGACATTCGGTTGGGTTCCTGGAAAGATGACGGTACTGACGGTGGCGTGTTGTCTTTATAGAGGCTATGGAGGCATCAATATTGTTCGTGGTACATACAGTGGATAACAGACCCATGATAGCGACTCCCTTGCAGGCAATGGCCTTAATGAGGGCGACAGCAGCTGCAAGTGTCTCGGCCAGCGTTGGTCTGTCGGCAGTCGGGCATACGGCGTCAAGCTCGCGTTAGACGATGCGCGACACATCTTCAGGCCTGCACGCCTGACAAGAAATTTCTTTGCAAGACGACATTGCAGAACGTGAACTGCTGCGGAACGCGCAGACTTTTTGGTGGTTAGGTCACGATAATTCTTAACCATGGCCTCGATGGTCTTGACGTTGGTGAAGACTGAACACTTCGTCTGCAGTGCCTTTCAAACTGTGCCGTATCTTGTCAGCCTCGGACATGTTGTATTCAGTCTTTTGGAACAAGGCTAGCACTTTTTCAACACAAGTTAGACTCTGCTGACGCCTGAGTACGTAAGGTCCATTGTTTCCAGACAGCAAGCTGTTGACCAAATTATTCGAGAGTAAGGTCGCGGAGCAGTTGTACGAACATGTCGCAGCATGTAACCTGGTGCCTGTGGGTGATGTCTCACCTTGTGTTTGTGAACGAGATGCAAGAAGTTTTGTAAAGGCAGAATATGACATTTTCCAACATAAGGGTTAGATCCCAGCCACATCACTTGCTGATGTGCTCATACATGCTGCATCACTTCTCCACATCAATGTTGTTCACCCCATAAAAGGTGCCGGCATCCCGTGGTTACGTCATAGTAACGTACTGTGTTGTTCTCGGTGTTGATGCTGACATAATTAACGAAGCTACGTCTTCACCTGGAGCCAGAAGGCATCCACGGCCAGAGCACCGTCTTCAAAGTACCCCACAGTCTTACTGCTACAAGGTGGCTTGTAGACTAGCAGTAGTAGGCAGCCATTAAGAGCTCGATAACAAATACGACACGGCACTACGAGACGCGAAAACGATCGGACTCTTTATTTTTCAGCATCCAATCTCCCGGAATCTCATGCGTGACACTCAAACATAAACGAGAACAGCGCCTCGCGAGTGCATTGTATTTTTAGCTGTTAACATAGTGATACCTACCGAAAATGTTACTTGGCAATAAAACTCAGTCAGTAGCAAGCCACAGTACGGATCACACACGAATGTCAACTTCTTAATCTTTCTAGGAAGCATCTTTTAGGGTAAATTCAATTACATTCTGTTAAGGTTGGTGAGAACCACATGGCAAAATCGAAACTGCAAAGGGTTTTTGCGTATGGTGAACTTAAATTTTCCAATTTGACACAACCGCCAAACTTCGCCAATATTTTTTTTCACTTATTTGTTCAATGCTCTACCAAATGATGTCCTTGGTCATCTTAAAATGGCTTCGGCTACAAATAAAGAAAGTGAGGAGGCACCAAGGAAAGTGTCTGATGCATGCAAACAGACCACTACTATAAGGACGTGAATCAAAGACGTACAGACAATGTACGCTTTTAAACACACGTGACAGGGCGTAGCGAAAGACGCGGACAAAGAAAGACTAAGTACACAAGACAGCTGACCATCCTCTGTCATACTTTTCTCTTTTAATTCATTTTTTTTGCAGGTCTGCACTATCTGCTCTAGGAAGCGTCAGCTAGTCCAACGAAGCACTTCACTGTAGGCCCGAACTGCTCCTTTTATGAAACATTATCGCCGTCCATCTGGAAGTTATTCTCGATTTGTGAACACCGAAATGGCGAATGAGAAAGAGGTGGTACTCTGGATACGAGTTCGCATAAGTGTCCAAAGCTCTCCGAGTGCTGATGCGCTCTTTGCTATTTACTACCGCTCCAACCAGTGCCACGTAATTTTCGTGGATGCGCCATAATCGAATGCTCAGTGAAATTCCCCAGAAAACTTTATGATCTGCCCAGAAAAGGGCAGCGAGTCGGAATCATTATCGGCTCCTATTTGGCTCTTTCGCTGTGCCATACTTTTGTGGCAAAGGAAGACAGACATTCAGAGCCAATTTTGAATGAAATGCGTGCAAAAAATTGCTTTAGATAAGTCTATGATCTTCCGTTTTGTGTACCAGATGAAAGAGCGAATTGTGTTAACAAGGATAAAAATTTACTTAGGTTCCGACAAGTTTTTTTTCTCGATTAGAACTCAGGTAATAATTGCCTGCAAAGGCACTGCAAAAGTTGCTGTATTTATATCAGTCACAGCTGCAGTGATTACGTTATACGTGCAGAGTTGGTCAGTGTGTGTCGTAAGCATACGTTCAAATTAGTTGGGCGAGTAAAACTCTGAAGGTGAATAGAGAAGTCAAAATAGAACTATTCAGATTAGCAATGCGTCGCAGCTAACGCATGAATCAAAGGCTGCTTTCAAATCTTAAGCAAAATGCTGAACGTGGCAGGGCTGTTGAACAACGATTCACATCAGCTGTCGTGAGCCGTGATTGTAACGTGAGCGTAGTATGAGAGCTGCGCGTAACACGGGAGTCGCATGGCCACTGTCAATCGCTATCTAGCTCGATTCAGTTGAAGACTATAAAACTTAAGGTGGCTTCCTCACACAGTTATCGAGTGAGCTTAATGCGACGAAAAAAATTTAATATCTAACTGGCTCGATCACGATTAAAACTGCTAGAATAATTTGATATCTTTGTATGGAACAAACAGCGAAAAAGAGGGCGAAGCTAATGTGTAACTATAAATATATATATCTTACTGGTTCAACAAGCTGTGGACGTTAAACCCCACAAATCATCATCACCGAGCTGTGCACTTTTTTAATTAATACATACCAAGAAGGTGAACCTAAAATCAAGGCTGCCAGGTGTGACTGGGGCAATTGAGGTATTCCGGTAGCTTGATAACAAATTGAAAAAAAAAGCGAAAACCAATGCCGCCTGCATCTTCCCACGGAAGGTAACTCGAGTAATTGCGTCGCAGAGGGATGGAGGTATTCCGTGAACGTTGCGCAATTGTATATTATTTGGGAATCCTCAATGGTTATTTCGTCGTTATTATTTTCATTTATCGAATGAAGGAAGAGTTGCCTTCAACGAGTTGTGGGAAGCTGATGTTAGGTTGTACCCTGCTACTGAGTGAACATACTGCAGAGCGCACGCCCTCCCCCCCCCTACAGTGGTCTAGTGGCTAAGGTACTCGGCTAATGACCCGCAGGTCGCGGGATCAAATCACGGCTGCGGCGGCTGCATTTCCGATGGAGGCGGAAATGGTGTAGGCCCGTGTGCTCAGATCTGGGTGCACGTTAAAGAATTCCAGGTGTTCGAAATCTCCAGAGCACTTCACTACGGCGTCTCTCATAACTGTATGGTGGTTTTGGGACGTTAAATCCCACATATCCTGCTCCTCCTCCCCCTCATCGTCATCATCATCATCATCATCATCATCAAGTCAAACGGAACGTCAAGTTCCGAACGCGCGCTCCGCCACCTATATACCACCCGGCCGCGTTCTAGGCAGAGGAGCACGGTGTAGAGGTCCCCCCCTTTGCACATGCTCGGCATGCTTAACACCCGGTGGTGTCTTATTCTTTAAGGACTCCTGGAGCGACAGTTGTGCGGATGTCTTGCAGGGCTGGCACGAGACGCAAACATGCGCATTGAAGGTGTGGAGGGTGCTACCGACGCTGAAGCAAGAAATCGTGCCACTAATAAATGCTGCACCCTTAAAGTAGGAAAAGCAACGCTAACACCCTGGAGCACGGACGCTGATCCAACGCGGGCGTTGAGTGACTTTCCCGCAAGACATTTGAACCCAATATGGCGTACTTTGACGGAAAGGTACCGTGTTCTAGAAATATTGGGTAGTGGCCAAAGAAGTGGCCTAGACATGATGCATCGTGCGCGCGCTTATCTCACGGTGGGGAGAATCGTACATCTAGCACTTTACGAGAACGAAGGGCGCACAAATGTCACTTCGCTCGCTGCACGGTCCCTACTGGCGAAAAGGGCGCGCTTTTCAAACACACCGAAGTAACAACTGTGACACTTGTTCACGTTCATCTGTACCTGTGAGTATGTCTCGTGCGTCACTTTCGCGTGAGGAACACGCTGCACGTTTCGATACACCTGTCATTCATCGAGTGGCATTCAAATTGGTTGCTATCGCATTCATTGCTTCTCCCTTGCGACAAAACTGTTATTTTTTCCTTGACCGAACTTCTCAATAAATATCGCTTATTTGTGACTCATGCGATGCATGGCTGCCCTTTGTTTGCACATTTTTTCTTCTGTTGTATGGCATACTTTGTGCCTGCTGGACTGAGAGCTGGCTTACGTTCCTACCCTTCCTATCCACCTGCTCCTCCTCCTCCTCCTCCTTCATTGGTTTTATATCGCATATTTTGTTTGCTGAATAGAAAAAGAGTTGCCGCTGTCACCATAAATGCACCAGCTACTATTCACCACTTAGATTGCAAAATAAATATTAACAACACAAACTCAGTACCCTGAGTCTTTCTTCAGTACCCTGTAATTCTGAGAAGCAGTTCAGGTGCTAACTCGTCTCACACGTGTACGTTCAAACTCGGCCAACCCCAATACAGGCTCACACATAACGGCTCTAGAATTCCCATGAGCGTTTCCCATCACTCCAGTATAGAAACGGCGTATTTGGTGGGCTGTTGTGCCACGTCTTAACAGATTCGATCAATTTGGCCACGCCTTTACATTATGTGGTCAACGCATGTCAGGCGAATTCATATCATGAATGGCATGTCTATGCCGTGGTTAGATTATTGATTGATTGATGGATATGAGGGACTTAACGTCCCAAAACCACCATATGATCATGAGAGACGCGGTAGCGGAAGGCTGTGGAAATTTTGACCACCTGGGGTTTTTCGACGGGTGCCCAAATATGAGCACATGGGCTTACACCATTTCCTCCACCATTGGAAATGGAGCCGCCACAGCCGGGATTAAATCCCGCAATCTGCGGGTCAGCAGCCGAGTACCTTAGCCACTAGACCACTACGGCACGGGTGGTTAGAGGTTATATGATTTTTTGTTGTTGATAGGAGTGGAAATAGCAGAGTTTTCAAAGAAATAAAAAAAACGTCCAGGAAATAAAAGCAAAATCTAGTGGACAGCTTTCGTGGTGAGACCGATAGACTCTTCAATACACCAATTCCTCTGTTTGCTTGCTTTTTTTCTTTCTTTTTCTTTCTTCATTTCATTCTTTCTTTCTTTTCTCTATCTTCTTCTCTTTTTTATTTCTCTTTCTTTGTTGCTCTATTTTTTCTTTCATGCATTTTCCTCCTCTGTATCTTTCAATTTTCTGCTGCTCGTTCTTCACCTCCGGAAATTTCAGCCCTTCGTGTGTACTGAAATCAAACACCACCTCCGGAAATTGCGGCCTTTCGTGTGTACGGAAATCACACACTACGAACGAGCCTCTAGTGTTTTGCCCGCATAGCAATTTGACCACCGCGGTTGATATTAAAAGCAAAACCTTTGAGTCAGCGTGAACGAAGTGAGGTAATGACGAAGGAAGATAAAAAAAGTGCTCATTCGTATTCGCGACGGAGCTTTCTTAAGGCTCATCCGTTTACTCTGGTTTGATGGATAGAGTGATATGTGTGGTTTGTCGTCCCAGAACCATTATGTGAATATGACAAACACCGTAGTGGAGGGATCCGGAAATTTCGACCACCTGGGGTTCCTTAACGTGCACTCAAATCTGAGCATCCGGGACTACAGCATTTGCACCTGCATCGAAATTGAAGCTGCCGCAGCCAGGATTTGTTCCCGCGACCTGCGGGTCAGCAGCCGAGTACTTTAGCCACTAGACCACCGCGGCGGGGCTACTAGGTTTCATGGAACTGGTTCAACTGTTTTGTATGTTTCTCCTTTTCTATGTGTTTTTTGTGTGTGGTACAATGCTGCAGTTGTTTTTGTTCGCATGCATGACTGGCCCACATATAACCTGGGTGATTTTCCAGAAAACGAATACATTAAAAAAATTCAAAACCTGTCAATCGTATTGTCTGTTGGGAAATCGCCGAATAACAGTAGTGCCGATTTTCGTATTCCTAGAGAAAACAGCCCCTACTCCTACTTCAATGACATGCAAGCTGAACGCTTTGTCTTCGTGTTCTCATGTCTGGTGTCATCGTGATCGTCGTAAAATCTGGTCATTTTACCCGCGAAGGACCTTTCTAATCACCAAAGAAGGCACCAAAGTCACCCCAATACTGTTGCTTTTTCGGACCTATGCCACCGAGATATAAAAAGGTAGGTTCCTGTTAGCCACGCGCCAAGCCAACCGAAATGGATGATTGGCGAGGTTCGACCACCTCACTTCAGAATCATAACCACGCAGCTTTTTCGATAATAGTGGTAAAGAGCCCTCAATGCTCCATTGCAGGAACTGTACAGATTCCACATTTGCGGCAGATAGCCAGGAACCGTGAGCGGGACACTGTGAGAGAAGCGTGCCATCGCTTCATTTTCCATTTTTTATCTATCTCGAAGCTCGGTTTACTTCAAGCTCAATCGACGAAAGGGCCGGGCGGGAAGTGAGGGGGCACAGTGGTATCACCTGACCCTTCTAATGAAAAATTCCCACGCACAGATATGCCAGAAGCTGCCTCTCCAGTCCCGTAATGTTCGAGTTCGACGGCATACGTTATGACAATAAAGTGTAGGAAGAAGCTTAGAAGCTTTCGCCATTGCTGTCGAGAAAAATTTTAAATGGCGGACAACCTAAACCCCCGCCACTCGTCGGTAAGTGCACAAAGCTTGCCCTTCATTCTCGAGGCGCACGTTCCTGGAAGCAGGTACATGATACCGTTCCGGAATGCTTTCCCAAGATTGCTTTGCGCAAAAGATTCGTGGCGTGTGTGCACCTGCGCTTTGAGAACTATACTGCATTTTCAGCGGGGGCGACGCATAACTGAAGTTCTCGCCGTCTTCCATCGAGTGCTTTCACTGTATGCTATGAGCATTTTTACCAGTTGTCTGAACTCATAAAGAACCTCTCAAGCCAGCACAGATTTCACCGGTTGAATTGGGTCTGAAGGGGCTCCAGAGAAGCACTAGACGATCGGCCTTTGTCGGAACAAAGGATTCTGGGTCATTGGCCGAGCCCATCCTCAGCCCAGAAGGCTTTGAAAGCTTTGCTGCGCTTTTTGCGGACAACTGGCCTCAGAGACAGACGTTAGTGTCTTATACTCTTTGATGTTGCCTTTCCTCTCTCGCAATTTTTTTGTAATTTCTCTTTCTTTTCGCAACGTTTCTTTTTAACATCTTTAATTCCCCTCACCCCTTTCCCCAGCACAGGATAGCCAGCCGGTCTAAGAACTGGCTAACCTCCCTGTCTTTCCCCTTGAACTTTCTTCCTTCTTCCTTCGTCCCTAGCGAAGTTTGCGAAACCCTCCCGCAGAAAGGAAAGTTAAGCAAAACAGGACCAAGAGAAAAACAGAATGAATAAAGACCTTTGCATATTCACCTTACGTACATAAGGTATCTCGCAAATTAAAGAAAATAGTGAGAAGATATGACATCAATTTGTTGTTGCCCCGCCGCGGTGGTCTACACTCTAAGCCGAAATTCGGCAAAGTTGGACTAACTGCAGTCGTTAAACCAATGGACGAACGGTTCGTCCAACAGGGACTAAATGTGTGACAATGCGTGTCTTGCGCAAACGCCCGGCAATGAAGGGACCAACGGGGAGGGCAACTGCGCCACGATCGCCTCCTGTCGATGCTGCACTGCAATGCTCGGCGTGGTCGGCGATCATGAAAACAAGTTAAATAGGCTATACGCCACTTTGAAAGTGAAGCACTATGAAACGAATAGAAGATGTTATTAGAGGAAAGTAGTACAACACGCTGTCAGTGCACACAGCAAGTGCCCTCGCGTTTCCACCATGCCGGCACGGGCGAGCCGAAGCCAAGTGAAAGTCTCCGAAAACACGGGCAATGCCGAGAACTCGCTTTAATGTGCTGAATAAGTTCGAACTACGGTGAACACTGACAATGCTAATAAAGGTAAGCTGTTCATCAGCGGTCGTGTACCCACACAGTGACCACAAGTTCAAAGCGATATATAGGAAAAGTAGGCTTCGTAGGTCATCGGTATCAAGCGGGCTGCCGGTGTGAGTGCATTGCCGGCACAAGCGAAGGAAACGTCGCGTACAAGTTCACAAAAATAGTAGCTCAGGCAAACTTATGTCTTTTTATCCATGCGACAATCGTTATCAAAAATCCAACGTGTAGGCGATCGCGGATACGACTAATCGTGCGGCCAGCGGTACACAGGTTGTGCCTTACCAGCACGATGAAAGAACCGTGCCTGCGAACGGCCGCATGTTGCGATCGCCGGCGGTCGTTTAGCCGTACTCGTCGTAAGCCTAGCGACGCCGTCGGCAAGCCGACACGGTATGGCCGCGGCGGGGCGCCTGCGGCTGCTTCGCCGGCTTTCTCGCACAAGCGCCGCTGCTATGTTTGTGTTTGCGGACTCGTGCGCCAGCACTGCGAACGCTGGTTCGGCCGACAAGATCGAATACCAGCTGATAATTCGTATTCTCGGGCTGGAGGCATGTTGAAGATTAGATGGATCCATATTAAAAGATCGATGCGCATCGGTGCTACGAATAAGCCCATGTAAATTTTCGCGTTACGGTGTCAATATTTATTGTTTTCTTAAGCAGAGTAAAAGTCGCCCACTGGCACTAGATGGGAGGTCAAAATACTGCGCTATATATACCCGAGAGTCTGTTATCTGTAGTACAGCGCGGGCAGTCAGCGTTTGCGGTGTTTTACTTTGAAATGATAGTGCGTATGTATGAATGTGTGTGTGTGTGTTGCATGAATAACATACTATGATCTTCAGTGCTGATTAAATTGGAATAAACATAAAATATACTGCACAAACGCAGTGTCGCCATTTTTTTTTTTGCCATTAGTCCAGACGGTTCAACTGTTAGTCCCGCTGGAGCATTCTACTGGGGCCAACATTTAAACCAAGTGGAGTAAGTGCTTGGGGTAGCAGTTGAGCCCTTGCAGTTACGCCTGCAGTTAGTCCAAAATTGGTTCAAAATCTGTGGCAGCGCATTTAGACCCCTAAAGGACCAATGGCATACCCCACTTTAGTCTTTTTCAGCTTAGAGTGCAGTGGTTAAGGTACTCGGCTCCTGACCCGCAGGTCGCGGGGTCGAATCCTGGCTGCGGCGGCTGCATTTTCGATGGAGGCGGAAATGTTGGAGGCCCGTGTGCTTAGATTTGGGTGCACGTTAAAGAACCCCAGTTGGTCCAAATTTCCGGAGTCCTTCACTACGGCGTGTCTCATAATCATATGGTGGTTATGGGACGTTAAACCCTACATATCTATCAAATTAATGTGTTGTTTTCCGCCCCTTGCAAGCTTTCGAAAGTGTGTGTATTAAACAGCAACCGGAGTAGTCAATCATGAAAGATTCGTCTCGACAATAGGTTCACTGAATGCCAATGAGATACTGCTGAAATGTGCAAAAATTTACATAGGACAAACTGGGCAATGCTTCAATGAGCGAGCAAGACAGCGCGCTTTAAATTTTAAAAATGTCTATGGTAGCCTCATGGCTCTACACAGCAAAAAGTGTAAGTGCAGGTGTGTAAAGCATAAACACAGTTTTCTCACAAAACACAGTTTTTGAAAAAAAAAACAGAACGAACATGAAAGAGAGCCTATCGAAGGATTTTTTCATCAGGAAGACCAACGATCAATGCATCAGTACACCATCACTTCTTTTTTCGGAGAGAGAGTATTCTTTTCTCAGTAAAAATGTTTTTTCATGCTCCCACATCTGTCGTCGGACAAGAGCACTGTTTTTGCACTCCGTATTAAAGTCGTCGTAGCACCTTCAATAAATTCAGTTGACAGTCAGCGCTATTTCCTGTACATTTTGCCTCTTCTTACAGTTGTCGCGCTGTTACTACAATACAACCACGATTAACCAACTCACATGAATTCATCTCTTGTTACTGATAGAGCATTCTGGTACGAAGATTCGCCACATCTGGCCACGGCTCTCATGCTCCGTTTTCTAGCTTTGGAGCACCTATATACTGTTGAAGCTTTCTATACTATCGAGTGAGCGTCGACCTGAAAGTACGGTGGTTCCTAGTATTGCTGAAAAAAAAATCAGCGATACCGCTATGAATGTCGCAGCTGCTTCCAGTAAAAGTTATCGCACAGACAAGGCTGCTATTAAGCGCACCACTGTGAAAACAAAGCCAGACGGCGCTCTCACACTGATGAGCTCTCTGCGCCTGCGCGTCATGCCGGAAAGCTCGTTACTTCTCTCCTATACTGAGCGCCGCCTTGTCCATGAATCAAGGTTGGCGCGATATGATGAAAGAACAAGCAGTTCTTCTGTGTAGGAATGCAACAGACGAGCGAAGCTCGTTTAAAATGGGATGCAAGCCGATGTAGGCGCGGTCTCGCTGCTGACTTTCATGAGAGCGGCAGAGTGGGGAGCGGTAGGGGAGAGCGTCTGCTGCGCTTGGTGGCGGCAATGACTGAGCTGGTGAGCGTGCAGCAAGCGCGGCGCAGAGGGAGTCATCTCCCGCCGCGCCGCGCTCGCCGGGAGCGTGCACCTGTTTCCTCGGCGCGCTTGCCCTGTGTTGGGAGCTTCGACGGCGACGGCGGTGGCAACCATGGTGGAGAGCGCCACTGCCGCGAGGATCCTGGTGTTGGTGCTGCGGAAAGGTGAAGACGTCGCTGCCCGGAAACGTAAGCGTGTGTATGTGTCCAATTTATTGTTCATGTGCAGCAATATCACTGCAACTAAGCATAGGTGCCAAACTTTTGCACCACGGAGCATCTTAACTGGCGATGAACTTTCTTTCCTCATATGGCGTCAATATAGCTTCACGTCCGCCATGTTAGTACAACCATACTGTGCGTGACTGCTCAATAGAAGGACTAATTGCGAACCCTGCCGTGGCAGTCGCATTTGCGTAGGGGCGAAATTTTTGAGGCCCGCGAACTGTGCGATATTAGTGCACGCCAAAGAACCATAGTGTTCGTTATTATCACGAGCCCTACGTAGAGGGCTCCCGAGGGTCAACAATAATGATTCATTTATATGTGGGGTTTAACGTCCCAAAACCACCATATGTTTACGAGAGACTCCGTAGTTGAGTGCTCCGGAAATTTCGACCACCTGGGGTTCTTTAACGTGCACCCAAACGTGAGCACATGGGTGTACAGCATTTCCGCCTCCATCGGAAATGCAGTCGCCGCAGCTGAAATTTGATCCCGCGACCTGCGGGTCAGCAGACGAGTACCATAGCCGCTAGAACACAGCGGCGGGGAATAATTAACAATAACGATACAATCGTAGTGCAGCACTTGTGTTTAGGTGTTCTTTTAGCACGCGTGAATGTTTCGTTTGTGTGATTCTTTATCAATATAATACTACGTGTGTTTACGGAAAGCTTGCAGAGACGTCGCTGAAAACGCCGTGTAAGGGCACCAAATGGCACAAAAAAGGTTTGTGACAACATGCACTAATGTTACCGTTATATCACTTGTAAGTTATTTCGTTATTGACAAACAAAGGTGAAGAAAGTTCTGGTCACATCCTTGTTGTATTGCAAAGCAGCTCAAGGTTGATGCAATTACGCTGCCTCTACGCCATTGAGGCCGCCATGTTGACACCAGTACGCGTTGCACTTGTGACAATGTCATGTGAGGGCTATCTATTGCCCATTTTTATGTATTCGGTTTTCACCGACAGAGACAGCAATTGTTGTCGTAGACCACGTTACAGCGTTACTGAAACTGTTTGAGAGCATACATGCTAGGTTCCACGAAGGAAACGAATATGCCACAGCTCACGGGAGCATCAGGCATAACGCTGGAAGGCTCGATCACCGATCGAGCACGTTTAACCGATGATTAGATTTCTGTACGGCCGACAACTGTTGTCGTCACTATCAGTGTGTATCCTTTCTATATTGCACTTTCATTGTTGAAGGTCCAAGGTTACGCAAATAATAACACCATTTCGAAAGTTTATTCGAGTGCAAACACACGACACATTCACACACACACACACACACCCAGACATCAAGCACGCACAGCGCTCATTTGCTCATTTCCAAATGCTTTATTCATAGCACTAAGGCTTGGATATGTATATTGGGCATATGCGCACATTGACATCATAGAATTTCAGCAGCATACACTATTAAGACGTACTATATCGTATCACAGCCTAGAACCAATACAACAGGCATTCACCTGGGAAGAAAGATTGCGAAGGGGCGCTTACACAGTAAGCCTTACTTTTTTCTACGAAAAACTTCACAGCTTTGGCGCTAAGGTGAAGCAAAGAACGTGATAGCAACAAATTGGAAGGTCACGCGCAGAATGGTAAGCAGATCGAAACGTACCCCGTCCTTCTCGCGCACAAATGACGCAAGAAACGTATTCACGGGTACAGATGAACACAAATAAGCGTCTCAGTTGTTACTTCGCTGTGTCTGAAAAGCGCGCCCTTTTCTCAAATGGAGGCTGCGCAAAGATTGCAGTGACCTTTGTGCGCCCCGAAACTACAACAGAATCGTTCAGTGCAAGACCTACGACAGCCAAGACGTATGATTCTCCCCACCGGGAGATAAGGAAGCGTGAGAGATTGCCCCCGCCTCCCTTACCTCCTCTCTACGGGCCAAAGTGTATGTGAGAGATGAGAGCCACCGCGCGCTCATTGCGCCATCTTGCTGATAATGTTGAAAACATGATAGTTCCCCCTAACCGCCAACCCGGGTATGTGGTAGATATGAATAGCTTCCTGTTTGAACGTTGAAAGAAGTGCCTCTCGGTGGCTCAGTGGTTGACGTCACGCCTTCATGACGCGAAGGTCCCACGTTCGATATTGCGCACCGGAGTCCTTTTCCAGATTTTTTCTTTCTTGCGTTTATTATATATATATATATATATATATATATATATATATATATATATATATATATATATATATATATATATATATATATATATATATATATTGTGACTGACGGCGACGCCGGCGGCAAAATTCAGCCGAGAGTGTCCATAGAATTGCTATCGCAATAAAAGGCCTCTAACACGTCCCGTTCAGTTTTTGTCTCTGTTCTGCCTAGAATCTTTGTCCCGGACAATCACGCCTCACAGCCACACAAAATTACATGCGCAACGAGGCGCGCATACTTGTCACACGCAGAGCAACTGCGTAGGAGGAACTGTACAACGAGGAGCAACTGGTAGGTGACAGCACCATTTCTTTTTAGCGATACGCATTTCTTTATATAGAAACACACTGCGTAATACTCACGTACTGCTGTTGCGCCCAAATATGCGCAATATTTGCTTCTTGATTGACAGACGGACAAACGAAAAAGCAGAGACACAAAAATTTCTGAGTTGAAGTATCGGAAGTAAGGCTACCATCTTTCTTATTTTCTTTAAAACTATGCATCAGGTGGTTGAACTTCACTCTATGGACAGAATATAGCTGTCGCGTTCAATACTTAAAGGTGAAGCTTAAGAGTCCTCCAAATGTTCGCCCCCCCCCCCCCCTTACTTCCCGAGGCGACCTATTCCCACTATATAAAGAAGCTAACGTTTGGATGGAAAAACTAAATTTATGGTTAAACGCAAATAAACTTCAATTGAATATCGCTAAAACAAAGTACATGTTTTTCAAGCCTAAAGGAGTAGCTCATATACCATGCACTCCAAATCACTTCCAGAGCACCGAGATTCAGCGCGCAACAACAATAAAATTTCTAGGAGTTCTATTCCAAGAACAACTTTCTTGGTCTCCTCACATTGACGCGATAAAAAAAGATCTTTCCAGGAAAATCGGCATTTTAAATAGACTGAGGTACTACGTCCCAACAAATGTCAAGCTGCAAATTTACTACGCACTAGTACATTCACGGCTAACATACTGCTCCTTGGTGTGGCTAACAACAACCACCACAAACCTTAATTCTCTGTTGATATTACAAAAGCGTGCTATGCGGGCTATATCTAACACTCCCCTTTACGAAAGCGCTCGACCATATTTTAAAATGTACAAAGTATTGCCTATAAAACTGCTATACAGACATGAGCTATGTCTAGAGATATTACACCAGTATAAACTAAACACATGACTATTCTTTGACACATATTATGTGAAACAAACACCATACGAGCTGAGAAAGCTGAGAAAGAACCTAATATACAAATATAGATCACGCACGAACTACGGTGACCAACGATTAGCGTCACAAATTCCAAACATTCTAAACAAACACCCAACTATATTACATTTACTGGAAGACGGAATTTCAGCTAGATCATTTAAAAAAATAACGAAAGAGTTTCTAGTGAATGAAAGCGATGCTTTTCTTGATTTTTGAAATTTGTAGTTAATGATGTTTTTGTATTCGTTGCACCTTGTTCATTATTGTCCCCTTGCCTGTTGTTTATTATACTCTACTTTGTCTTGTAGAGCAACTCGATTTCCTAGTCAAGATGTCTCTTGTTAATTTATTTAATAGAAAACATGCATTTGTTTGTATTTGCCACCACTCGAATAAGGACTGTTTATACTTCTAAGCTTTTATTCACGCTTCTGGCAGTTCCTGTTCGACTATGGTACCCGTGTAAGATAACACGTAATGTTGTAATTTTCTGCGTACTGTACTTGCGGTATGTTGCTGCCAGTGTGGCACGACCAAGTCAAGCACTTACTTAGCCTTTAGTCGTGTCCCCCAAGGCAATCTTGTTCAATTTTGCCTTGAATAAAGCAAACCAAACCAAAGATGTCCCCGTCCAGCAGTCAGTGATAAATGGTGTCTTAGTAAAGTCTACAGCCTCGCCAGCTGGTGATCGATGATCGTTTCGTGTGGGCTGAAGCAGCGTGCGGGGCGCGAAAACACCGTGCGATAAACCAGCTAGTGTTGCGTTTTCTTGTATGCTTCTTAGCTTTACAGCCCTGTCCCGCCGCCGTGGTTTAATGGCTAAGGTACTCGGCTGCTGACCCACATATTGTGGAATCGAATCCCGGTGGCTGCTTTTCCGATGGAGGCGGAAATGTTGTAGACCCGTGTGCTCAGATTTGACTGCCCGTTAAAGAACCCCAGGTGGTCGAAGTTTCCGGTACCCTCCAATACGGCGTCTCTCATAATCATATGGTAGTTTTGGGAAGTTAACCCCCCCCCCCCATATCAATCAATGAAGCCTTACAGCTCCGCGCACTGTATAACCCACGCAGAATAGATATACTGGTATCTGCTGCAACTCACCCCGTGGCATGTAAATTGATTTCCAGGCTGTGCTTTGATTGAGCATAGAACGTAGTTACAGCTTCAGAAAGGAATCTAGTGCTGCATAGAGTATTTCAACTAATTTTCGCAGCGCAACATCGTTATGAATTGGCATAACTGAGAGCCAAAAAAATCCACGTAATTCCTATCGCTTTTTCGTTTCTGGGAATCGGGACAACTATTTCTGCGCACCACATCTTCGAACAAGTCGCAAGATGGAGTACCTACACAATATCGGATTTTTTTTTTGTTACAGAGTTCCAACTTGGATTGAGATGTGTCTCTGTTCTTCGTGCACAAGCTTGACCTTTAGCGAGAACTGTAACAGTCGAGATGCGTAAGCACGTCATTGTGGTCTTTAAATAGACTCAAATAATCAAAAGTTTGATCGCACCGGGTGTGAAATATCAAGGAAACCTATGGTGTGCGGTCACGCAAATGAAAGCTGCACTGAATCTACATTGCGTAATAGCCGATGCTCGAATAAAATAGATGATGCAAGCAGGGTTATGCTTTCGTACTAAATTTCATTACCGTTCAAGATTATACTGTGTTGCGCGTTGAATCGAGAGCTTCCTTAGCTTTCATGCTTTATAAGAGCTATATTTGTGTAGCAGAATTGACGTTCGAGAAATAATTCACTAGATGGACGGCAAACATTTTCGATCCATACAGCTTCCGTTTCGTTGCTGCCACTGATTGTTTAATTTCGCCAGGAGATGAACAACTTCTAACGATCGCTTCGGATACTATAGTTAATGGTGTCGTGTTCATAGCTCCATCAGTTCGCTCCAAACCTGCAGGGCTTACCATAGCACCCGGCCTTGTGTGGTTTAACGACGGTAAAGCATTGGTCACTGCCTTGAATCCAACTTCTTCGCCAGTGATGCTGCCCCAGGGCACTGCTGTGAGCTGCTTCGCTGACAGAGAGCCCTTTTCGCTGGTTCCCCTTCACGCAGAATCACCACCTTTGTCTGCTACTACTGATATCAAGGCTACCACTGTTACCCTAAATAACACCATAAGTCCTCACCTCACTGCCGAGCAAAAGAGAGGACCTCTTAGACCTTCTCCAAAAGCACAGCTTTCGTTTGTTGTACATGCAAAGTTCTGGGCCGCACCTCCGTTGCAGAGCACAGCATCGAAACCGAAGGCAGCTCCATTGTACGCCCGCCGCCCATACCGTCTCTCTTCGGCAGAACGGCAAATCATTGAGGAGAACGTCGCCGACATGCTTAAACGGGATATTATTCGACCTTCATCCAGCTCCTGGTCGTCTCCTGTGGTGTTGGTCCGGAAAAAGGATGGCTCTGTCCACTTTTGTGTTGATTACAGAGCGCTCAATAAGATCACGAAAAAAGACGTATATCCGTTGCCACGCATAGATGATGCCCTGGACTCCCTACAAGGCGCAGAATATTTCTCCAGCCTCGACCTCCGATGCGGGTATTGGCAAATACCTATGCGCGAAGCAGACAAGGAGAAAACAGCGTTTGCGACGCCTGACGGGCTTTACGAATTTAAACGTCATGCCCTTTGGCTTATGCAACGCTCCAGCAACATTCGAGCGCATGATAGATACCGTCTTACGTGGTCTCAAATGGAAAACCTGTTTATGTTATTTAGACGACATCGTCATTTATTCATCTACTTTTTCTCAGCACCTTAAGCGATTGGACGAAGTTCTAACGTGAATTTCGAACGCTGGCCTACAGCTCAATACAAAAAAGTGCCACTTCGCCAGCACAAGCATCAAAGTATTGGGTCACCTTGTGAGCAAAGACGGCGTTCGACCCGACCCCGACAAGGTTGCTGCCGTAATTAGTTTTCCATGTCCGCGCAATCAAAAACAATTGCGAAGTTTCATGGGCCTGGCGTCTTACTTCCGCCGCTTCATCCGTCACTTTGCTGACATTGCGGGGCCGTTACACAAGCTTCTGACGTCAGGGACGGATTTCACGTGGACTGACGAGTGCGAGTGTGCTTTCCAAACCCTTAAGCGTGCTCTGACATCAGACCCCGTCCTCCGTCACTTCGATGAGAGTGCACCCACTTTCCTGCACACAGATGCCAGCGGCCACGGAATCGGTGCTGTCCTCCTCCAGCGCGACGACACTTCACGTGAGAGAGTAGTTGCGTATGCCAGCCGCGCACTAACACCTGCAGAGCAAAACTACTCGATAACAGAGCAGGAATGTCTCGCTGTCGTTTGGGCCATCCAGAAATTTCGACCTTATCTGTATGGACGCCACTTCACTGTGGTTACCGACCACCATGCCCTATGCTGGTTGTCCTCGCAGAAGAATTCGTCTGGGCGCCTCGGTCGCTGGATACTGCGTTTGCAAGAATACACTTTTGACGTTGTGTACAGACCCGGCAAACAGCATCAGGATGCTGACGCTCTCTCTCGCTGCCCTCTGCCACTTTCACCTCCAACCACGCATCCTGAATGCCCCTCAGGTGATCAAGCGGCTTCCTCTTCACTCACGTTATCACCCCTGGCAGTTGCTGGGTCGCTACCTTTAAACAACAGCGCCCAGTTTGCCGCGTACCAACGTGACGACCCCTACTGTAACCGCATCATCGGATACTTGAATGGCTCGCCTTCTCCACCTAATGCCAGACTACGTCGTCAGCTACGGCTGTTCAAGCTAGAGAACAATGTCCTGCAGCACTATACTTACAATGCGGATGGGCATCGGTGGGTGCCAGTACTTCCCCGTTCGCTGCGAAAACAAGTTCTCGAAGCATTGCACGACGAACCATCAGCTGGACACTTGGGATTTCAAAAGACCTACAACCGCGTTAGGAGCCGTTTCTTCTGGCCTGGTCTTTCTACCTTTGTGGCAAATTATATCGCTTCTTGCGCACTTTGTCAACGCCGGAAACGACCAACTTCAGCTCCTGCTGGCTTACTACAACCCATTCCATGTCCCGACACACCTTTTGCCGTTGTTGGAATAGACCTCGTCGGGCCACTTCCCGTAACGCCAGCGGGCCACCGCTGGATCGTCACAGCCGTCGACCACCTCACACGATACGCGGAGACCGCTCCTCTACGCACTAGCTCCGCCTCAGACGTTGCCGCCTTCTTTTTAGAAGCCATTGTGTTGCGCCATGGTGCACCTCGCACGTTGTTAAGGGACCGAGGAAAGGCCTTCATGTCGACAATTCTGGACGAAATTCTAAAACATGTGGCACAGTTCATAAGACCACATCCGCTTACCACCCGCAGACAAATGGGCTGACAGAGCGATTCCACCGGACTCTAATCGACATGATATCCATGCACATCGGACCGAACCACGATAACGGGGACAATATCTTGCCGTTCGTAACATTTGCACACAACACCGCTGTTCAACGAACCACCGGGTATTCACCTTTCTTCCTCGTCTATGGTCGTGCGCCGACATTCACCATTGACGCCTCTTTCTTCAATGCAATGACAAAAACGTCGACGACTACGCCAGAACATTTCGTCTCCAGGCTTGCTGAGGCCCGGCAACGTGCTCAACTCAACACGGAGGCCAGTCAACAAGACCGCAAGCAACGCTATGACAGCTTTCGTCGAGACGTCACCTTCCGTCCTGGAGATGAAGTACTACTTTGGACGCCTGTTCGCACACCCGGATTGTGTGAAAAGTTTCAGTCTCGCTTTCTAGGACCTTACGTTGTTTGCGAACAAACATCTCCTGTCAATTACCTTGTCACTCCCGTCGAGGGTTCCTCGGACCGTCGTTACCGTGCCTCCGAGATAGTCCACGTTTCACGTCTTAAACCATTTGTGCGCCGTACCTTTCCCGCCTAAGTCTCGGCCGGGCCGGCCGCTCAAGTGCGCGGGGAAAATAAGTGTGAGCATTATTTATGCGTCCCATCTTTTCATCTGTACATACTCATCATCACCAGTCAAGTTTAGGTTGTGGGGCTCATACTCGGGTCAATAAAGGAGAGTCTTGAGTGTACTCGACGCCATCTTACAATATATATATATATATATATATATATATATATATATATATATATATATATATATATATATATATATATATATATATATACGGTGACTGACGGCGACGCCGGCGGCAAAATTCAGCCGAGAGTGTCCATAGAATTGCTATCGCAATAAAAGGCCTCTAACACGTCCTGTTCAGTTTTTCTCTCTGTTCTGTCTAGAATCTTTGTCCCGGACAATTGTGCCTCACAGCCACACAAAAGTACATGCGCAACGAGGCGCGCATACTTGTCATACGCAGAGCAACTGCGTAGGAGCAACTGTACAACGAAGAGCAACTGGTAGGTGTCAGCACGATTTCTTTTTAGCGATACGCATTTCTTTAAATAGAAACACACTACCTAATGCTCACGTACTGCTGTTGCGCCCAAATATGCGCAATATTTGCCTCTTGATTGACAGACGGGCAAACGAAAGAGCAGAGACACAAAAATTGAGTTGAAGTATCGGAAGTAAGGCTACCATCTTTCTTATCTTCTTTAAAACTATGCACCAGGTGGTTGAACTTCACTCTATGGACAGATTATAGCTATCGCGTTCAATACTTAAAGGTGAAGCTTAAGGGTCCCCAAAATTTTCGCACCCCCCCCCCACCCCTTTCTGAGGCGACCTATTTCCAGACGTACCCGTCCAGCAGTCATTGATAAATGGTGTCTTAGTAAAGTGTACAGCGGCGCCAACTGGTGATCAATGATCATTTCGCGTGGGCTGAAGCAGCGTGTGGGGCGCGTAAAAACCGCGTTATAAACCAGCTAGTGTTGTGTTTTCTTGTATGCTTCTTAGCCTTACAGCCCTGCCCCACCGCGGTGGTTTAATGGCTAAGGTACTCGGCTCCTGACCCACATATCGTGGAATCGAATCCCGGTGGCTGCTTTTCTGATGGAGGCGGAAATGTTGTAGGCCCATGTACTCAGATTTGGGCGCACGTTAAAGAACCCCAGGTGGTTGAAATTGCCGGAGCCCTCCACTACGGCGTCCCTCGTAACCATATGGTAATTTCGGGACGTTAAACCCCCTCATATCAATCAATGAAGCCTTGCAGCCCTGCGCACTGCATCACCCACGCAGAATAGGTATACTGGTATCTGCTGCAACTCACCCCGTGGCATGTAAATTGATTTCCAGGCTGTGCTTTGATTGAGCATAGAACGTAGTTACAGCTTCAGAAAGGAATCTAGTGCTGCATAGAGTATTTCAACTAATTTTCGCAGCGCAACATCATTATGAATTGGCATGACTGAGAGCCAAAAAAAATCCACGTAATTCCTATCGCTTTTTCGTTTCTGGGAATCGGGACAACTATTTCCGCGCACCACATCTTCGAACAAGTCGCAAGATGGAGTACCTACACAATATCGGTTTTTTTTTGTTACAGAGTTCCAACTTGGATTGAGATGTGTCTCTGTGCTTCGTGCACAAGCTTGACCTTTAGCGAGAACTGTAACAGTCGAGATGCGTAAGTGCGTCATTGGGCTCTTTAAATAGACCCAAATAATCAAAAGTTCGATCGCAACGGGTTTGAAATAATAAGGAAACCTATGGTGTGCGGATACGAAAATGCACTGAATCTGCATTGTGTAATAGCCGATGCTCGAATAAAATAGATGATGCAAGCAGTGCTATGCTTTCGTATGAAATTTCATTACCATTCAAGATTATACTGTGTTGCGCGTTCAATCGAGAGCTTCCTTAGTTTTCATGCTACTCTATAAGAGCTATACTTGTGTAGCAGAATTGACGTTCGAGAAATAATTCACTAGATGGACGGCAAAAATTTTCTATAGCACTGAAGATAGCCTACTTTTCAAGGCACGATTCTATACTGCATGAATTCGTTATTTACTGTATGCATATATGTTGAAAAATCTGTAAGCAGGGGTCTTGTCGAGCCAACGTTGTGACGAGCAGGCTTGTCTTCCTCAAGTCTATAGAGCAGAACTGATTTTTTTAGCTCTTGCGGAAGACAATTTTTCAAGCATTTAGCCTTGAGGAAGATAAGTCCGCTTGTCAAAACGTCGGCTCGACAAAACCCCTGTTCACGGATTTTTAGTCGCAAGCTTACATTTTCGCCTTTTTGCCGTTCATGCTTATATGTTCTATGTATTCGTCTTTCGAGATGAAGGTCGTCTTTGAAGATTTATCCTAGATATTTTGAGATATTATGTATGTCTTTAGATAAATGTTGCTCTCTTTATATCGCCCTCGAACGTTTGTGTCAGTGCACCTTATTCATCAATTGAAATAATTTATTAAGGTCCTGAGGGGACCGCTCTAACAAGCACTGGGAAACTCTCACGTTGGAACCACCAGGCCAAGCCTGTCGGCCGCTTCCAAGTGCTTCTTTATGGCACAAGAAATCAAGGACATTTTGTGCGCCATGGTAAAGTTGTTATACGACACTTACTAGTACTTAGGCAACAACTTCAAGTTCTTCGCACTTAAGTGTAGTAGTGGATCGTTTGGCGACGCTTCAAGTTGCTTGTGCCATGCAAGTGTCGTGTTTTTGTTGAGCGCATTTAGTGCCATGCTAGGTCCTTAGTTTCGCAGAGTTAGCACACAGCATGCATTAACCCCAATGTTGAAATATGGAAACATATAAACATAACAGTTTGCAAAAAAAGCGTTGAAAATACCAAGCTAGCCTCAACGTGTTTTTTTATGCGAAACACATAAAGTCAACGTCCCGTAAAGGATTATCATATCCGAAAAGCATAACTGGCAAAAGTGCTTGGCAGTGTTTTTACTAGATAACCTCCAACATTCCTGACATCAATGAACCATTTGTTGTTTGAAACTCTGAATGGATGTTAGATTGTCGGTAAGAGTGCCGAAAAAAGAATGAAAGCTTTCTCGACAGATTTAAAGGACCTCTATTATTCACTTCCTATACCCAAGTAATGGCCTGCATTCACGTGTCCAGCCCCGCCGCGCTGGTCTAGTGGCTCAGGTACTCGACTGCGGACTCGCATGTCCCGGGGTCGAATCCCGTTTGCGGCGGCGGCATTTTCGATGGAGGTGAAAATGCTCTAAGCGTGTGTGCTCATATTTTGGTTCGCGTTAATGAACCACAGGTTGTAGAAATTCGTTTTCAATCTACCAACTCTCACATTTCTCACTTTAAAAGACAAAAGTCCTTTTTTGGGGGGATACTTGAACGCAAGAATTTTGGTTTGTCTCTCTGTTATTGTCTTTTCAATGACTCCCACCCGGCGAAAGTTTAACCCCCTTGTTCAACGCCCACTCATTTTGGTTTGGTGGCTGCGCTCATGCATGTGAACATTGTCACTCACAAATGGAATATTAAAATAAAAAGCAATTTAAACCGCCTACCATCATCCATTAAACCGTCATCAAAAAGTTGGACAGCTGATGCACCAAAACCGTCTTTTGACTTGTTTTCTTGCGAAGCAGACTATCTGTACGATTAGAATGGCAGGCGGTTCAACTTGGTTTTTATCTTGCTTGACAACCAGGCAATGCTATTGGTATCGCATGGTTTCTCGGCTTTATGTGTGCAATGAACGCAAAAATAAAGCTTAGTTGCGAGTGCGCTTCTTTCCTGTCAACTGCTTTTTCTTACAATTTTTTACGTGGTGCTACACCCACTTCTTGCTTTCAGCATGCACCTGATGCATATGTGTAATGCAGCCGAGTCTTTAGCAGAAGACTTGTCGTAATAAAAATAATCTTGCCTCCCCCACGAAGTGAATTATGATGAGTGGGGCGAAGCTGCAATGCTTATTGGTGAAGCCTTGAGGCTTTTCCCTACATATCACACAAACTAGACACGTTGTTTAGGAGTGACCGCATATACATTTGCATACATGATGTTAATTATTTATTTATCCATGCAATCACATATACTTATATGCACACTACGCAGTATGTATTTATTTACATATTGATAAAATTATACACGAAGATTACATTGGTGATCAGCTATGGGGAGCGTTTTTAAAGATTTAAATTGCGTGTTTCGAGAAGTACGTGGCGAGAGTATCTCGGATGAGTGGCTGTAGCGTTTGCACGGGGGCTGGTCGTTGCGGATGTAGGCGATAGTCTTGCGGTTGTTGTCAAACCACAAGCTGCCACGTACCTTACAGCTGTGTCTGAATGATCGGACGAGGAAATCGTGCTAGAACCGCTTTCCGCACTTGACCGCTGCTTCCGGCACTGATTCGAGATACTCTTGCCGCCTCTGCTTCGCGGGCCGTCACTCCGAGATCCACTTCTCGACGAGCTCGTTTAGCTTAGGCTGCGCGAGGCCTCGTCACTGCCACCGCCGTCGAATCGATGCTGGTGCTGGCTTGCGATTACTGCCGAAGCTGGCGTCCTTCGTCTCGCGAGCTCTCACTTCGGGGTCTTGGCGACGGGTACCCATTGCAGCCGCTTTGGGAGCTCTCCGCGCCTCTGCCTTTACTTCTAAGGTGTTCATGATGAGTAGCTGTGTGGAGATGTGCACTGACTGAGCTCCCGGCGATGAGAAAGGAAGCGCGCCAAGCCTGTCGGCCGCTTCCAAGTGCTTCTTTATGGCACTAAGAAATCAAGGACATTTTGTGCGCCCATGTAAAATTGTTATACGACACTTACTAGTACTTAGCAACAACTTCAAGTTCTTCGCACTTAGTGTAGTAGTGGATCGTTTGGCGACGCTTCAAGTTGCTTGTGCCATGCAAGTGTCGTGTTTTTGTTGAGCTCATTTAGTGCCATGCTAGGTCCTTAGTTTCGCAGAGTTAGCACACAGCATGCATTAACCCCAATGTTGAAATATGGAAACATATAAACATAACAGGTTTGCAAAAAAGCGTTGAAAATACCAAGAAGCTTAGCCTCAACGTGTTTTTTAGTGCGAAAACACATAAAGTCAACGTCCCGTAAAGGATTATCATATCCGAAAAGCATAACTGGCAAAAGTGCTTGGCAGTGTTTTTACTAGATAACCTCTAACATTCCTGACATCAATGAACCATTTGTTGTTTTAAACTCTGAATGGATGTTAGATTGTCGGTAAGAGTGCCGAAAAAAGAATGAAAGCTTTCTCGGCAGATTTAAAGGACCTCTATTATTCACTTCCTATACCCAAGTAATGGCCTGCATTCACGTGTCCAGCCCCGCCGCGCTGGTCTAGTGGCTCAGGTACTCGACTGCGGACCCGCATGTCACGGGGTCGAATCCCGTCTGTGGCGGTGGCATTTTCGATGGAGGTGAAAATGCTCTAAGCCTGTGTGCTCATATTTTGGTGCGCGTTAATGAACGCCAGGTTGAAAAAAATTTTTTTTTCAATCTACCCACTCTCACATTTCTCACTTTAAAAGACAAAAGTCCTTTGTCGGGGGGATACTT
The DNA here is from genome assembly GCF_013339725.1 of Rhipicephalus microplus. NCBI lineage: Eukaryota > Metazoa > Arthropoda > Arachnida > Ixodida > Ixodidae > Rhipicephalus > Rhipicephalus microplus. The sequence goes on from NC_051167.1 coordinate 175,746,562, forward strand.
GAACGCAAGAATTTTGGTCTGTCTGTCTGTTGGCGTCTTTTCAATGTCTCTGCCACCCGGCGAATGTTTAACCCCTTGTTCAACGCCCACTCATTTTGGTCTTGTGGCTGCGCTCATGCATGTGAAAATTGTCACTCACAAAGAGAATATTAAAATAAAAAAACAATTTAAACCACCCACCATCATCCGTTAAACCGTCATCAAAAAGTTGGGCAGCTGATGCACCAAAACCGTCTGTGTACTTGTTTTCTTGCGAAGCAGTCTATCTGTACGATTAGAATGGCAGGCAAAGTTCAACTTGGTTTTTATCTTCTTTGACAACGAGGCAGTGCTATTGGAATCGCATGTTGGGCACGTCTCACTCAGAAACTAACTCACATAGCCACAGGAACTTCGCACCTAAAAAAAGAAGTGATTGAAGCATCCCCGGGATCAGAATCATAAACCGTAGCACCGATGCTTCCTACGGAGTGGTCTGCGTCAGACATTATAACGGCTTCACACTGCGGGCAGTTCAAGTTCACACACGTCATCGGAAAAGTGCATTGAGAAAACAAGTCGTCAAACTACTGAAAAGTGAAGAAAGTGTTTGAAGTTCTTTGAAGGGTAGGAACGGTCACATAAGTATTCACCGGAAAAAAATCGGCTGAACTTCCCAGAAGAGAAGCAGCCGAGCATTTGCATATCACCGCCTATATACAATTTTTTCTTGTTGGTGACATGAATATCAAAGTTATCGAGAATTCCCCAAGACGCACACAGTTGTTGCTTTTAGATGAGTTTTACCTGCTTCAAAATGGTATCACTTTGCCGACTCATGTTACCTCATCAACTGCAACTGCAACTGACTTACTGATCACTAGTGAATCTGTTGAATGTGTTTCTGCAGGGGTTATCAACATAGCATTGAATGGTCACCTCTTTTTGTTTTCGTTATGCAACGTCTATTTGGTCACCAGTAAAATTATGCAGGACCTGCTTTTTCGGGCAAAGAATAATAAACCAGCTCGTTAGAAGGATTTTGTTGCATTTTATGAATTTTTATTGGTCGTCTTTGTATATTCAGGCGACTGCAGACAAGGCGTTTATTTTTTTTTTCTAAAAGACTTCACAACGTTTTACAGCAAGGCATTCCCATATAGGATTACTAAAATACCAAAGAAGGCGCGTAAGCCATGCATGACGTGTCGCATTCTGAAAATATTTTTTAAGGAAACCAAGTTAAACTCGAAGTTCTCACAGGGTTGTGAACACCGCGATTCTGTCACATTTGAGAAACTTTCCAATAAATTGAATGTTTTGATAGGAAAATGTAAAAACGAATATTACTTTCGCTTATTTGCTGACATCAGTGATCAAAACGTTCTCTGGAGTAGACTAGACATGCTGCTTAAGCCTGAAAGATTATGCTCCCCTGTTTCGCTTACAGTTGATTGTGTCAGCTATGTTGGGAAAGATCTAACAGACAAGTTCAATGAATAATTTACATCTTTTGTTCAAATTGAGCATGACCCAAGCACTCTTGACTACGTGAAAAATTGAGTGCTTGATACCATGGCACTTATTAAGTGCGATTACAATGAAGTATCAGCCGCATATAGACGCACGACATTTGGAAAATGCGGGGACGCTTTGGTCTGACAATCAGACCTGTATTACGTGTCATTGATGGAGTTTGTCTACTTCTAACACATACTTACAATTTGCTCCTCCGCACCGGTGCTTTTTCAGCAGAAATGAAAAAAGATGAAAGTGATTATTCTCCATAAAGGAGGCGCCAAAGAGACCCTCGGTAATTATGGGCCCATATATGTTTTAGCAGTTTTTCTAATTAATTAGAGCAAGTAGCTCATCTGCGTACTTCGGACTTCTTTGAAAAATGTAGCCTAATAAGCAGCAGACATTTTGGTTTCAGGAAAGGATCGTCTAAGAAAGTTGCAATACTAAAATAAAAAGAACAAATTCTTCATAATATAAAAAGAAGGTAAAGACTTAAGAAATATTTATAAAATTTTTTTAAAGCCTTCGACAGAATTAGTCATAAAACTCTTCTCTTAATACTTTCAGAAAATGGTGTCCAAGGTGTTTCATTGGATCTAATATTGAGTTATTCGTGGGATCACACTGAGTATGTCATCATAGATAACTACCACTCATCCTGTAATAAAGTCGAACGTGATGTTCCTCAAGGTAGCCTCCTTGGCCCGTTGCAGTTCATTATCTATAATATTTATCTGATAGAAATTGACACTAGTGTCCAATGTAATATATATTGGGATGACACTAACATATTCTTATAGGATCCGAATTTCAAATACAGACGATTTAGGGGAATCAAGACAATATCGTTTTAAATGACTTACATTCTTGGTCTCTTAAAATTCTCTTCCTATTCACCCCGGTAAAACTAAGGCTGCATTTTTCAGAGCTAAGCTAAGGAAACAGCTAAGAAAACTAAGCTGTTTCCGTTGGTGCTACCCTTACGCCAGAATAAAATACCATTAAAATTACTAACACCCTTGGAACACGTGGAGCCTATTTTATTAAATTCATGTTCTGGGACGCTCACATTGAGCATCTTCTAAGTAAGCTTGCACGTACGGTTGGCGTCTTGAGAAAATTACAGCATTTATTGCCAGAGAAAACGAAGCTTGCATTGTACCATCCATTGTTCAAATTACAGGTAATATGTTGTGCAACGTAATGGGGAAATCAACACAGACCAATATAGGAAAACCGATAGTATATATCAGTTTAGAGCGATTGCCAATGCGCTTAGAGCGATTGCCAATGTTCCTTACAGTACGCACTCTGAACAATTGTTTGCAGCATATCGCATCATACACTTGTCAAACTCGACTAGCATCGTCTTTTACAGCTCTACAAATCACAGAATGTAAGTGACATTTTTTCTCTTCTGTGAAGTCACTAACATCCACAATTATATTCTTCATCACCCAACAAGGCACCATGAATATTGGTCGGGCTTCACACACGCACTAATAATGGCTTTCAAACCATAAGCCAAACTTGCCTTCTCTGCTTAACACGTTCGGCTTTTATCACACCTCGATACGCGAAATCTTTTAGATGCGGAAGCATCTTATACTCGCGCCTTGTAGTGCGCCGTCCGCGCCGTCCGCGCCGTCCGCACCGCTTCTCGAACATTCGACAGCTGACGCGCGCGCATGCGCCGTCGCGCCGTCGCCCACTCTTCCACCATCTGTGCATCCCTTCCTCCTCTACACACCGCGCGCGCTTCACTCCTCCACCATCTGTGCACCCTTCCTCCTCTACACACCGCGTTCGACATCTACAATTCTCCTGATTCTCCAGTGGACGCGCATGTGGCGTCGCGCTTCGAGAACATTCAACAGCTGACAGTGCATGCGCCGTCGCGCTGTATATATACTCAAGGTCGGCGCTCGCTCGCTCAGTTGCCGCTCGTCGGTTGGTTTGTACGGCGCGTCGACGTCCAAGGTCGCGGTGAAATGAATTCCAACGAATCCACAAACACAATGATCGACGTCCCTTCGACCAGCGCCGCCCTTTCGCATACGTGTGTACGTGTTCACTCATTTAACACCCCCTCCTACAACCACGTTAACCAATTTAGCCATCGACCCAAGTAAGTCGCAATTTAACACCCCATTTCACAACCACGTTAACCAATTTAGCCATCGACCCAAGTAAGTCGCACTTTAACACCCCGTTAACCAATGATATGGTCCGCATCCTCCTCAGTGTTCCCCCGAGGGAAGCTGCGGGCAATTTTTTTTCAACCCTTTTCGAAACCTATTTATTTAATGATTGCGCTGCCCGATATTCTAATTCTTTTTGTGACCACAACGTTCTTTGAATGTACTCGGAAAGATGGTGTACTTGTATTAGTGGCTATTTTTATTGCACACCATGTCTCGCTTGCTTGTTTCCTCTATTTGTTTTTTTTTCATGTCCGTTCCATTTCTACAGCGTGTATACCGCTCTACCGATGCGTGTGGGGAAAAGGGAGCTCCATCAAGCCGCGAATGAGTGGCTTTTTTACGCTTCTCCTAGTCATGTTTTTTTTATTTATGCATGTCCGAAGTAAAGATTTATTCATTCATTCACTGAAGTAGTTGTCAGTTTGTAAGAACGAAACTTTGCTCTTCGAGCCTATCGATCGCGCTGAAGTGGTAAAAGGCGTCATTTGTATTTATGTTGGCGTTCTTTCAACCGGAAGAGTTTGGGGAAAAAACAAACAAGCTAGTGACATAAACGTTACTGCGCTTCATTATCAGTTAAGAAGGTGTCTACAGATTTCAGTCAGAATAAATAAAAAGCATTACTTATAAGCAGTTGGCTGAATAGCGCTGTAGCAGATAATACAGCTTTAAGTTCAAGTTCATTGATGATAAAAATATATATGCCATTATTTGAAGGGTAGGAACGGTCATATACGCATTTGCTGGAACAAGTTCGGGGGAACTTCGCTGAGGAGAAGCAACCAAGCAAGTAGATGTCTGTTTGCAAGAACTAAGTTCTGCTCTCCGAAGCTATCGATCAGGCCGAAGCCGTAAAAAGCATCGTTTATTTTTATGTTGGCATTCGTTCTACCAGAAGCGTTGGAGGGAAACAACAAAACAAGCAAGTGTCATAAATCCTACTGTGCAGCACTATTTTGCAGTAAGAAGGTTCCTACGGGTTTCAGTCGAAATAAATCGAAACCATTTCTGACACCAAGTTGGCTGAATAGAGCTGGAGCAGGTAACGCAGTTTTAAGGTCAAGGTCATTGAAGTTAAAAAGAGTGAGCAAAAAAGTGAGTGTTGACGATGATTCGAAGATGGATTAATACCAAGCAAGTCATGCACGCAGGTATGTTGAATGTGTGGTCAGTGCTGCATACGCCGTAACTCGGACATCTGGCTATGCATACATGGTACAAAAAGGAATTCCTATTCATAACGCTCTTACAAACAAGAACGTTCGTGAACGAGAGACGAGCGAGCAGAAATTCTGTCGTCTATTACTTTTGGTGAAACTCTGAAGGAACTGACACTTGATTTGCATGAACCACAGAAAAAAAAACTATTCTGAAATAAACTGTGCGAAAAACGTAAATACAGGAAAAAACAGAGAACAACGTGCCTGTGTTGTTCGCATTTTCTCATGTCAGCATTTTTCGCGCGTTTTAATTCAGAATGAATGACCAACTCACCGAACCGTCTATTCTGAAAAGGAACTCAATGTGATGCGTATTGACTGAACAGCATCAAAAGCGTTTACATCGTTCTTGTACGTATGTGCCATGTGCATCACCTTCTCTCTTTTTCTCTCTCTCACACTTCCTTATTTCCCTCTCTACCCTCCCTAGCTTTCGTCATTTAACTTCTCTCCCTCCCCTGAGCTTTCCAAACTCAATACTATAGTATATTCTCTCAAACATTTTGTTTTTAATCTCACAACAAAATGAGAAAGAGTAGCTGACTCCGAGAAGCTGTCATGACTGAAACGCCTAAAGCGGGGATTGACACACACCCCAAATCAAATTCTCTACAGCCTAAAGTTAGCTTGATAAGGCGAACGGCTTCAATGCCTAATTCAATTCGAAGATTCACCATTGCCATCGACGTCCACAGAAGTGCTGCAAGACGTGATCATAGCGTGATGACCTCGCCACATGAAATCAAATGATGACGTCATCACGCTGCATCGCTGATTGGTTAAAGCCAGGCCGATCATGAAGGCAACGTGGAACCACGTTAGGAGTGTGCGCCTTCTTGTTAAGGGTGTCCACTGATCATAGGCGCTGAGCCCGGTCCCATGGGAACCTTGTGAAGAGCCATCGCCTGCGGGAGTCGGGAGATTGAGTACTACGCTCGTTGAGTCCATATTATGTCAGTAAGCCGAGATCCCGAAAGTGTTGCAGACACTATAGTGACGCCTTAATAATATATTTCTCCATAAAAAAAAACACCAAACTACGCAGAGACCATGGGAATACAAGACGGAGATGCAACAAACGCTGCTCGTGTTTGTACCTAATTTTCTACAATGCCTTTCTCTCAGCTACACTATTGTTTTATGAACTTTATGGCCACTGTGTCGTGAGGAACATTTATTCATGCTTTCGTACTAATGAATACAACATAGCCGTCAGAAGTTCAGCTTTTACATAGTTTGGCACAGTAAAAAAAAAAAAAGAACATTGGCAGAATAGGCTGGATTCTTTGATCCCAAGTCTGGCGAAAAGTACATAGGGAGCGCTCGGTCCAATTTTGGCGTCCGCCGCGGTGGTGTAGTGGTTACAATACCCGGCAGCTAAAACAGTTACCGGTTCTATTGAGGTCGTAATAGTCACATCTCAATGTGGGCAAAATGATGGAGGCCCGGGAGTTGTTCATTGTCTGTGCGCGTTGAAAAACACCAGATGGTAAAAATTTCCGGAGCCATCAACTACAGCGTCTCTCACGACGATGTCGTGGTTTTGGGGCGTAAAATTCCAGGTGCCATTGTTCGTCCGTCTTTCTCACAGTAGATGTACTGCGGTTTGAGCAGCTTCTCGTTTTCTGAAAGCATTACACCAAGATGCCCAAACAAGCACTATTCTGCCGGTAACTTATCCGCGACGGCACAGCATATACGCAATATACGCTGCCTTACAACAGAACACGCACAGAACTCCTGCCGATGAACGTGGCGCGAAACACAATGTTATTACGCCGGCGTCGTCGCTACGAGCCCAACAAAAGGCAGCTAACGTTCGCAATCACAGCGCGAGGCGTACCAAGTTGGAACTTCGTTTGTTAGAGTGCGCAATTCACAATTCCGCCCTGCAGGAACACGTGTGGCAATAAACGTACGCTGGCCCACAGTTGTGCGCGAGTTGCGGCAGCTCAACAAGAAAGGTAGGCCGTTTCGCAAGCCGAGACAGATAAGATAGAAAAAAGGAAAAAAACTTCTGCTTTCGGGAATGGAGAACTTGCAGACGCGTAGCCCGAGGCTAGACTCCGGATACTCAGTCTGGTTCGTTCTCGTCCAAGTAGGGAAACCTTACTTTGACGTGGTCACTAAGCAGTGCATAAAAAGGTTCCAGGGTGGAAAGGCCATCATGTGGGGTATCGGGCTGCTGCCAGAATTATGAAAAAAAAAAACTCATTACAATCAAGTAGGCAAGCTCGTTGCTTTGGGAAAATTGCAGGAAAAATGTGCTTTTTTTCGAGTAGATGGCGAAAAAATCATTACCGGCTTGTCATCTGGCATCGGCCTTTCTTTTCAGTCTTCGCACTTTATATGCATGCAGTCAATGAACCCGCAAGTATTGTCTTTGCTTACGAAAAAAACCTGTTCTTGTAATATGCATCATTAGGTATATATACACTTCGTGTTATGTAAAGGGCATGCATTTTGTATTACGGCAAGTGTCTTAGATGCTTCGTCGAACGCCAAGCTCGAACGTCGGCATCGACACGATTCACGAGAAAAATTCTCACGACGCAATAACGTCGCCAATGACGTTCCTAAGAAGTTTTGGATTGTCATAATTTGTGACGTCATATTGACGTTTCCAAGCATCCAAAAAAACTGAACGAGTATTCCCGCAAAAAAAAGCCTTTAAAAACTCATTTTTTCCGCGCACTGTCACTAATTGAAATACTCTTGCTGCCGATCTGGTGAACTGCAAGACCGTTCAGTCGTTCATGGGAAAAACTTAAAACACCAGCAACCCACTTGACTTTGATCTTTCTTTGCGCTTCGCCCTCTATTATTCCACCGCGAATCTTGAACAGGCTTCCATTTATGTTCCATTCTCTCTATCACTTTTTTCATATCAATGCGTTGTATTTTGAATTGTTGCCCATTTTTGAACCGTTATATGATGATTTTTTAGTTGTGTTTGAACAGATGTCTGTCATTATAGTTTTTGTGTTTTCTTCTTTCTTTTCTGTACGTGTACGCGTAAACCACTACAATTGTGTAAGTACTGGCGTTTTACTTTGATGCACTAGTTCTTGATGGTGTAGCTCTGCGTGATATGTTTCCTTTCCTGTTGTATTTTCATATTTGTTTCCTTTTTTGTATCACCCACCCATGCCTAAGGCCTCATGTGTGAGGCTGGCAGTACTTCCGAAATAAATAAATAAATAAATAAATAAATAAATAAATAAATAAATAAATAAATAAATAAATAAATAAGACGTCGCGTGATAGCATCATGACATGGCATCGCCGCTTCGTCAAAGGAGGGCCGATCTCAAAGGCAATGCAAAGCCATGTCCGGTGCAGGAATGTTGCAATGCCTGTAATCTTGGAGGCAGAAGGAAACCTCGTTAGATGCAGAAAGCTTTTGAAGGGGTACGGGGGTGTGGGATCAAAGACATCGTATGAGGAGAAGAGGAAGAAGGAAAAAAATGAGAGGATGGGAAGATGTAAGAATCTCGCGGGCTTTTAAATCTGGTTGCATTATTCCGTAGCTTTACACCTTTTTCACTCAAGTCTCCCCGGGTGCCGCTATAGTCCTCTCTAGGCTATTTTTAGTACGCGCGACTCCACAAAAAGTGCACCGCTGAGGCTTTGAAGTCGGCGTCTCTACTCTCCTGCAACAGGCCACAAAAGGAGAAAATACTCCTCTCCGTAAAAACAGGTTTATAGAGAGATAAGTCTATGGAGTAGAACCACCCACTTTCTTTACGGCGTACTTCTGAATGTAGTTCTCTAACGCTAACTTTTATTGATTACGCCGCATAAAAGAAAAATACAAAGGTAAAGGAAATGGGTACCACGTTCGCGATTACGTGGTAAATATAAATTCTGGCTATGTCGAGCATTTTTCATTTCTCGCTTGTTGTTGCTCGCGGGTGCTGATTTCACGTTTGCTTGCCTCCTAAACAAGTTGGCATTGATCGACTGCGGTATATCGAGATGGAATCTCTTAAGTGAGCGTGAGTGTGTATTTGTGACTTGACTTTATTCGTTCTCAACAAAGAAATGACGGGAGTGAATGGCGCGTTCTGAAGTGTTATAGAGGCAGAAAATAATCACGTGAAAAGTTATGGAGAGTTTGTACAAATGGCAGCACAATATTTTGTCAGTGATTATTTGTGAAAGTCACATTGAACTCTGCAACTTAATAATCTTCAACAAGACTGGCCACTTGAAAGAAAAAACCTGAAATTTAACTGCGTTTGATAAATGGTCGGTGTTTCAGTCGCAAACTACTGGTGATACATTTACGCTGAATATTGCATGCTGTAACACTGCGACTTTTGCTGTCTGCGGTCTGAGGTGTTTTTGGAGAACGTAAAGACCTCTTTACGTTGATGAAATCACTCCAATTTTCAGCTGGGGCAACAAGCGCATACAGGTTCATTATGCGAGGGTCAGTACGCTTTTCTTTGTGCGAAAGTATTGTTTGGCTAGTAAGAAGATTGTTTCACCTGTTGTAATTATCAACAAAAGCGGCCCGCTCCCGACCAGTCATAGCGAGTATTTCGGTTACCCGTCTATCCATTCGTATCTCCAGTTAAAGTAGCACTCATGCCTCCGCAAAAACATAGCGCCCCCAAAACTAGGAACAACACAATGCCTACCATGTGTGCACCGAAATATGAGAAATGGTTTGTTGAGGGGGCGTATCATTTCTAAATGGGCAGTTCTTTCTTGGATGTGCCCTCTTTTGCCTTAATACTTGAAGCGAACCACTTCAATACAGATACCACATGCATTCCTACGCAACACAAGGTGATAGTGATTTAAAAAATGTAAACATACTTTAACAGATAAAAGAATATATTAACAAGATGTGATTTCAGCAGTTTCAGCAAGAACATTTAAGCAATTCCTCGCGTTTTCTGCATCCATCGGTGTATCAAAGCCTGTGGGAGCATTCGATTAAAACTACATATAACCAATTTTTCTTAAAAGCCTGAAAGTAACAACAAAAGCTGTGAGATTCTTTCGAGAAAGTTCTTACCGGATGAGCGTGTGGAAGTAAAACCAATACCGCCAACTAGCAGAATATTTAGCGTGGTAACGCTTGTACAAAAGCTCGACGCAAGTATCTTTGGCTGTCTTGATGCCGAAAGCTGTCGCCAGGTAGACCTGCTTCAGGTAGACCTGCTTCAGGTGAATGTACAACAAGCCGTGTGAGTCATTTTCTTCAAGACCACAGAATACTGTTGTTTGTAACTGGGTGAACGAAAAGGAAAGCACCCTATATTTGAACATTTGTAAGTGTATATATGTACAGATGTTTCACTTTAATATAACGGACTTCATGTACCCATAAAACAGGTGGAAAAGCACGCAAGCCATGCTTACCCCTTCGCCGAACTTCAATTACACAAGATTAGTAGGATCTCGCACATGGAAATCCATCATTTAGGAAGTCTAGGTGGGCTTAATGAAGCGGCTCAGGGAAAATCTAAAGCTGGAGAACGAGCCCCCTGAAAGACATTAGTTACTCCGTCGGGAACATCGATCAAGAGCATGGATTTTCTTAAGTACGCGCACCTGTTTCTGTTTATTGATCCTCCTTCACAAAGAATATGGAACTGTATGGGCTATCCTGAAATGTGCATGCTATTGCAGCAAAACTACTTCTGTAAATGTTGCGAGAAGAACAGACACGTGAGCAAATTACCACAAAGTAGCTGTCACCCGACAGCGCTCAGCGTCTGACAACAGGAAGACCTTTTCTGTGTGGAATAGAAACTCGCCAATATAGCCAGAAAAGCATAGGTTTGTGAAAAAATGATTATAGAGCTAAAATGAAGATTAAACTTTTGTGAAAGGTACCACCGATGAGGTCGGTCTGTGGAAAAAAGTGAGGTTGTAATTTTCAAGCAGTATGTGTCATGCTAATAAATATTAGTTTTCAGAAAGAATATTTTGAGTCCCGAGTGCGGCAGTAAGTTCGAGAAGGCAGAACACTTGGTTGTTTGTTTTATTGCGATAGCAATTATATGGACACTCTCGGCTAGATTGCGCCACCGGTGTCGGCGTCGAGGTGGATGTCATGCACCGTATATGTATACGTAACTATCTATCTATCTATCTATCTATCTATCTATCTATCTATCTATCTATCTATCTATCTATCTATCTATCTATCTATCTATCTATCTATCTATCTATCTATCTATCTATATATATATATATATATATATATATATATATATATATATATATATATATATATATATATATATATATATATATATATATATAGAGGAGAGAGAGAGAGAGAGAGAGAGAGAGAGAGAGAAAGAAAAAAATCTAGAAAAAGACTCCGGCGTGCAAAATCGAACGTGGGACCTCCGCGTCGTGAATGGAAGGCGTTAATCACTGAGCCGCCGAGTGGCACCTCCTTCAATGTTGAAACGGCAAGCCATTCATATATGTAGCCCTTACCGCTGTTAGCGGGCTTCTCGGGGGGAGGGAGTGATCTATTGTGTTTTCAGCGTTATCAGCAAGGTAGCACAGTGAGCACGCGATGGCTCTTATCTCTCACACGTACATTAGCCGGCGTAGAGAATAAGAGAGTGTATGCTCGATCGCGCGCTCTTATCTCGCAGTTGGGAGAATAGTACGTCTTGACTAGCCTTTGAGTTTCGTCGGAACGATTCTGCTGTAGTTACCGGGCGGACAAAGGTCACTGCAATCGTTGCCCAGCCTCCGTTTTCGAAAAGGCGTGCTTTTGAGACACAGCGAAGTAACAACTGAGAGGCTTATTTGCGCTAATCTGTACCTGTTAGTACGTTTCGTGCATCTTTTGTGCGTGAGAAATGCCGGGCACGTTTCAATCTGCGTGACATTCTGCGCGTGGCCTTCCAATTTGTTGCTATCGCGTTCATTGCCTCGCCTTTGCGACAAAGCTGTGATTTCTTTTTTCTTGTTGGCGTTTGTCTTGAAAGGTTTAGTGAAAGGAAAAAATACAAAGCGTAGCTCACACATATGGCATAATCGGTAAAAGACGGCTGATCTGATGGGCATATGGGCAAATTGGCTTGTTCCACAGAATTTTTTAGTGATCATTCTTTTTTCTTCCACATATGTCTTCTCATTTTTTTTATGTTTTTCATTGTGTTCATTTCCGCTGCTTGTTTTGTCTCCCTGCTTTTTCCTTTGTTGTTCTTTTATATTTTACCGATTCAATTTCTTTTTTCCTCTACCATTCACTTTAATTCCTGATTCTAGTTTTGTTGACCTCCAATCTTTCTTTCTCTGTCCCGAGTTTTTCTCTTCCCTTTCCTGTCTTTCTGGCTGTTTTCGTGCTTTGCTTTTTTGTGCTTTTTTTTCTTCTACCCACTTTTTACCACGACTCAATTGTACTAAAATAACTGAAAATTATACAAGTGTGATGCGTTGCTCGCGTACCTGGCTAGCTGAGTGATTAGGTTGCTCTATTTGAGTTCGAACATATTGGGGTTTCAATCTTTCTACGTGAAGAAGCCTATTTTTCAGCAAAAGTTTCTCTCATTAGCTCTTGCTTATTTCCTCTCTACTTATGCTACTTCACCCATCGAGGATATTATGGGTAGGCCCGACTGGAGGCCGTGTTTTGGGAGTGAAGTTCTATAATGATGAGGTTTGTGAGCGAATAGTTTTGTGAGCGAATAGTTTTGTGAAAGAGTACTTTTGTGGTTGAAAAGTTTTGTGAGTAAAGGTTATTGTGAGACAGATTTTTGTGAGTAAAGAGTTTTGTGAGTAAAGAGTTTTGTGAGGAAAGAATTTTGTGAGGGAAAACCTTCGTGAGTAAAGGGTTTTGTGAGCGAAGTGTTCTGTGAGTGCAGTGTTTTGATAGTGAAGTGTCTTGATAGCGAAGATTTCTGGGAGCGAAGGATAAGATGAAGAAGAGTACAAAGAGAAGACGCGTCGCTTCATGATTACGAGAGTTCTGGGTCACGAAGACATTTTAGGCTAGAACAACATCGCTGCTAAAAAAAGCTAGGAACACATCTGTGAAGCCCCGAAGTCTTGCAGGAAAGCTTGTATCGTTCTTTTCACAGCAATTAATTTACACTTCGTGTTTTGTGGCGAGTTACGAGCCAAGACTGAGATACTTATCATTAGCCGACTCCTAGGGGTGGGTATTGGAAAATTTCACCATCTGTGTTCTTAACCTGCACTAACACCACGTAATGCGTAGCCTACAACAATATCACGTACATCAAAACCGACTCCCTCAGCTAGTACCAAACCTAGAAATGTTTCGTTCGCGCCAAATTATCGTAACGACTGTACTAGACTCTGAAAGATTCCCAGAATTATAATTTGTAGTATGGCAATCATTGTTTTCTTTGATTTAGGCGTGAGAAATTTACCTATGCAAGAGAGATTTGCCAAGTTCTGTTTTGTGAGAATCACGAACGAGCATTGTTTATCTTGAATATTCGCATGCACAAGATCAGAGAAAATTTTTAGTTCCTATAAGAAGATTACTCCCGCCACAGTTAATGAAGTGTAAATAAATTCTGGGAAAGGCGTACTGATTCTGTGAGCCTGCGCACTAAGAAACGTATCAAGAGCCACTTTTTCTCAACTGTCCATCAGTTAGCCTAAGCATCAGAGCTACCTGCATACATCTTTCGTATTTATTTTCACTTTGGGCGACAACACACGCTCCCAACAACGAAAAACAGGAGCTACAGCCTGCTATGCATAAACAACTGAAGTTATAATAATATTGATTATGGAACAAAGAATAAAAAAAAGTATTGATCCATGATCAAGTGAAAAAGCGCTCTATTATTTGTTACCTCATGGCGGTGGCTTTGCACGAAGCGTTCATATATTTTACACATAGTCCATTCGACTATCTTCCAATGTTATATAACGTACCTTTCGAAAAAACGCGAAAGGATTGATATCGCAATATCTTATTAGACTACATTGCTGAATGTAAAAGCATTGAATACAAAACAAGCATTGCAAGCTGTCATTCATCATAACAACGTCTCGTCTCATTTCGATGTCAGTCACCAGCATGGGCACAGCAGCGTAATACCGTGTTTACCCGATTCTAACATGGGCCAAATTTCAACGCACACCCAATTGGAGCGAAAAACACATGACCGAAGGAAAAGAGGGGTACTGCCAGCCCTTATTCCAACGCGAAATCACTATATTTGGGTGAAGAACAAGAAATTAAATAATCTGTAAGCACCATTCCAAGCAAGTATGCCTTTTCGAGGAAGCGGCGGAAATTTCGAACATTTTGTTCAATAGCCAGCTTACCTCCAAGATTCGACAATTTCCACGCTTCTCAACCTGTGGCGGCCTTTGCGAGAAAACTTGCACTTGAAGATCGACGTTTCTGCTTTCGTCAACAGTAAACGCAAGTCTCCGACACGTCCGGCGAATATAAATGATGCGTTTCACTACTATTGCCACTTTCTTCCATAGGCAAAATGGCCTGACTTTAAAAGCATTTTTTTAGCCAGAAGAAGAGCTTTTAAGGCTCTTTTATCGTGGTGAATGCTGCACCTATTTATAGAAGGAGATGGCTGAGAGATGGCAAAATGCACAGTGACAGGACTAAACGGCGTAAAATGGCACCGAAGATGCAGAAAGTGACAAGCAAACGTGCTACAGTGGTTACCAGTGAAGTGAGTGGTCGCACTTCATAATGCCGATGACGATGGACAGTGATGGGCAGTTTCTGTTTTTACTGAAGTCTAATGCGCACGCAATATTAAGGCTTATTCTACCCCAAAAAAGAGCTCGCGTTGAAATTAGGTAAATGCAGTAATCAAAGTAATTACTCAACTAAGGGGAGCAGCATTATTCGTATAGTATCAACACATATCGCAGCTATTTGGCCAAACCGACTTAGCCGTTGTCCAAGGTAGCGCACACATGTTACGCTCAAGCAATGAGGTAAACCCTCTTCTTTTCTGTCTCTTTCCGTTCTATTATTCTCCTTTTCCCCCAACCCAAGTGTAGGGTAGCCAACCGAGCCAAGCTTGGTTAACCTCCCTGCCTTTCCTCTCTATTTATCTCTCTCTCTCTCTCCCCTTAGCGATCGACCTTGAACGTGATCGAGCCCGTCACTTCTTTGAAAGCAACGGTGGCCTAAGCTGCTTTTCGTCACACATTGGGCACCTTCTGCTTAACTGCTGCTATTTATAGCGGCAAAAAAATAAGCTAGATTTGTTTCTAGGAGCTTTTTAGCGCACAGTTTACGCAAAGGGCAAAGGGAACATGGAACTATACATATACAAATATACAATACATCACAGAATACATATACAAATAGAACTTTAGAGGCGCATTCGTTTCCTTTCAAGAAAGTACCTGCAAACGGTGTCAGAAACGTTGCTGTGGTAGGAGCCCAGAGCTGAAACAGCGAAGGTAAGCATACTGTCAACGGTGAAGGTCAGCCCTAGGTTAGCGAGGGGGTGAGAAGGAGTCGTTTTCTTAACAATCTGTAACAGTGACATGATGAAAGAGTGCTCTATCAATTCCATATCTAAAAAAAGACTATATAGTGGAGGTATCACCGAACCAGCCCTGCGGGATATACATTCAACGGTGGCACACGACATCGCAATCTATTTCGCATGACTTCCAGTTGTCTAGTATGAAAACTCTGTTTTCTATTGAACAATATATATATAAAATGTGTGCATGGTGTTTCTTATTTTATGACATGATGTGCACAGAGTGAAAATTGTTTATATGTTATCGCAGTTAGCTGGCCACTTCCGGAAATACAGAAAGTATTGACCCATTCAATGCCACTCGAGCGAATCAATTCGCAATTACATTAGCTATAATCCACAGTCGATCAGGCCCTCTTTCTCTTCGGTTCTCCTTTCCTGCCTCTGACGATTAGCAGTGACTTTACTGATTGGAAACACCGGCGTGCGCTGCCTGCTTGAGCTCTCCTCGGGATTCCCGTTAGTACAGCTGGAAACACCCTTCCTTATTTGCTTTTGTTCTTTCTTTACCTGCGCCTGCTTTCTCTTCGGGAACGACGTTAGGGCCCAACGGGTGTTCTCAGGCGTAACAGTCAAGACTGTGTCCACTCTCACCGCAACATCTGTGGTCGACATCTCGGACGCCATCATGCTGGAGATATCAAGCGGATACCTCTACGCGGCATAGTCAGAGACGACGAATCGCTGTAGTGGTCTCGTGGCGCGCCATGGGAAATCGTGGTGAGGCTGAAGGCGTAATCACGCTTTTTGTTAGCTAGAAAAAATGATAATAGAATAGTTAGTTTTTCTTTGTTAGAAAAAGACTCAATGATAACCGTCCAACAAAATGCGAAGGAATGTACAAAAGACGTTTCTTGCGACACCAAACTGCGGCCATATACAACAGCTTCCGCGTGAAAAAGAAAAAAAAAACCTTGCGCAGTTTGAATAGCGTTTCAACAATAGCGTTGGCGAATTACGAAAGGCACCCGACTCGGTGAAAGTACGAACACTCGTTGGACAACGTTCTCGCCTGTGGTACTATAAATTGTGACTGCGGCCCGTTCTGTAAGTAACAAAGGCTTGCTTTGTATAGTGCAAGCCGGTGTGAGGCCGTTACGTTCGAAATCAGTCCCTCTATTCCACCCTTTACATGTCTCATTCAATACAACTAACACATTCACCCCAATGGGAATACCTTGCCGCTCACGCTACTTCGAGCGACGAATTTTTCGATGTGTGTGTACGCAGCGCAACAACTACTGTCTGCTTGACAGGCTAAGCTCTATAAACTACCCATACAATCGTCTTTCAAATAATTAATTTTTTGCACAACATCATTAATTATATATTAACCGTTTCCTTTTGGGCACGTTTCGCGATGTTGGCATATCGTTTTCGAATGGCTTCGGAAGTGCGACGAAAAAGTTTGCGCTTATTTATTCTACTAACACGTACTTTTTTCGTCAAAGCGCACTCTATTTTCGTGTCGTGCATGGTGTACTAAATCGCGGATTAGCAGTAAGCTCTGGCAATCTGAAGAGCGAGTTCAAGCACTGGGAACAAGTGCACAACGCGGGACGTGAGGTTTGCTTTTACCGCCCTTTTAACCGTCCTGTGTTCGACCCACGAGCGTGATCACTGCTTGAATAATAAAAGATCTGAATACAAAAATGAGCGATTAGTGATAAAATGCTAAAGGCGTTCAAACACAGTCCAAAAAGAGAATTCAGGACAACGCAAACTTGTTTGAGTAGTGCTGACTTCTCTCGGTGTGTGTTTGCCTGGCTGCCGTCTTCTGTCTTGAATAACTATCATCAAAGGTCTTTCTTGAAAACACGAAGGAAACAACTGCACAGTTTTGTGTAGATAGTATTGACGCCGTGAAGCAAACTATCTTTCTTGTCCCTCGCTGTGCTCAGTTTCCATTTGTAACGCTGTGCGAGGAAACTGCAACTACATAACAAAATAAGAAAAAAAAAACTAGTTTAAGTGCAGAGTACAGACTTGCAAATCTCGCCAGGCAACACAACTGTTCTGCACTTGTGCCAGCCTTTGAAGTCGCACCCATGTTGAAAGGCCGTCAAGAACAAGTTCGCTAAATTAAACTGCCACTAAAAACTTTCACCATTTGTTTTTGACGGTAGTCAGGCGCGCCCTGTCGTCTTATTTTTGTCTTTCATCGGGCTAATGAAAAACTCAAGTCAACACTACTCAGAGGGCCGCCGCAGTGGTCTAGTGGCTAAGGTACATGGCTACTGACTTACACGTCGCGGGATTGAATCCCGGCTGCGGCGGCTGCATTTTCGATGGAGGCAGAAATGCTGTAGGCCCATGCGCTCAGGCTTGGGGGCACGCTAAATAACTCCGGGCAGTCGAAATTTCCGGAGCCTTCCACTACGGCGTCTGTTATAATCATACGGTGGTGTTGGGACGTTAAACCCCACATATCCATCTACCACTCATAGGGGTTCTCTACAAGTGGACATTCACTGCTACGCTAAAGAGCTTCCTCTGATATTCCACTGACTCAGCTAGTGCTACGCCTATTTGTCTCAAAATAAACTTAAAGCGAAGCTTCATGTCGTCATCTTATTACTCTCTCTTCCTGACATTTTCATATTGACTGTTCGCGCAGATATCCTCAGCAATGACGTTGTAAGCGGGAGACCGACGATCATCTGTGGAATAATTAGGCACTGTGAATATGCGTACATTAAGAGTTACAGATATACATCTTCTCTTATAACGAGGTGATTAGAGAAGCCTTGCTTGAATGCTGTTGGTTTTCTCAGAGAATGGTTGCCATTGACATTATAGAAGTTCCGTATGTTTTGTCTTTGTTTTTCATGTTTTAGTAACGCGTTTTACTTAGTGCATTTCAATGTGTTCGTATTATTTAAGTGAAGTTGGTTTATTATAATTGACAGTGACAATTTATAATAAAGTAATACCATTTATTGCGCTTGGAGCAGGTTTTCACAAGCCATGCAAAAATTGTACCTATGCTTAGGAAGGCGAAATGTAGTCTCCAAGAATGAGAGGAGAAAATTCGCGACGACTGTCGGCAGGCAACCTTTCTTGAAAGCCGAAGAAACTTTGTTACTTTAAATTGAAACGTTAGGATATGCTTGAAAAAAAGTTGCAAGAACGAAGTAATCAGTGCTTGAGCAATAAATTTTAATTTTATGCGTGGTAAAGTAAGCAGCTAACTGTAGTCAATTGTACAAAAAGGAGAAAAAAAAAGAAGAAAGGAACCTCTAGTTCTCAGATAAAAAAAAATGCTTGCATAATGTTATCGAAACGCTCCAGCGAAATAAGCGGTCTTCCAGCTACCCATTGCATCAACATGAAGTAGGCGGTTAGCACACAGCGCATACAAAGGTATGAACGGCCTTCGGATATCTATGTATATATCGGATGGTTCCCGACCAACTACTGTCTGTCTGTCCATCCGTATGCTTTATGTATGTATGTATGTATGTATGTATGTATGTATGTATGTATGTATGTATGTATGTATGTATGTATGTATGTATGTATGTATGTATGTATGTATGTATGTATGTATGTATGTATGTATGTACGCACGCACGCACGCACGTACGCACGTACGCACGTACGTACGCACGTACGTACGTACGTACGTACGTATGTATGTATGTATGTATGTATGTAGTATGTATGTAGTATGTATGTATGTATGTATGTATGTATGTATGTATGTATGTATGTATGTATGTATGTATGTATGTATGTATGTATGTATGTATGTATGTATGTATGTATGTATGTATGTATGTATGTATGTATGTATGTATGTATGTATGTATGTATGTACGCACGCACGCACGCACGTACGCACGTACGTACGCACTGCCACGTTCCATTTCCCAAGTTTTTGTTATCGTCCCAAAACACCACACGATTCTCAGCGCAAACCGCGCCTGTAGTTTTTTAGAGGGTTCCGGACTGTATTAGATCATTTCGATAAGATCACGCCCACTGTGCGAATGGTACAGATTGTTCTGGAACGCACGCCGCCGCCAGCGATAGCGCTCGAACATTCGACGGCAAGGGTATAAATGCCGACGCGCTTCGCCGCTTGTCAGTTGTTGATCGAAGGCCGACGCTCCGTTCGCCGCTATCAGTCCGAGACTGCTATCTGTGCGAGACTGCTGCTGTAATTAGACTTTCAGTTTACCGGGCACAGGTTCGCCCAAATAAACAGTTAAATCCTAACACGAAGTCTCCTGTCTTCGGCCACGTCACGACCCCGTGACATCTGGTGGAGGTGCTGCTTCGTTCATGTACCGGACGCCCCCGTCAAGCCGTGAACCCAGCCCACGTCGCGGAGAAGACACCGACACCAACCAGGAGCAGCGAACAAGCCGCCGACAGCAAGGGCTACCACCGGAGTACGGGCTTCTACCAGACAAGGCGCGGAAGACGAAGACCATGACCGCGACTGCAGCGACAATGACAACCGCAGCGTCCCAGCCCACGATGGTCATGCATCAACCCAGGGAACCACCAATTTTCCATGGGTCATCGTTCGAAGACCCGGAGTCCTGGCTGGAAACATACGACCGTGTGGCCTCCCTCAACCACTGGGACCATGAAGAAAAGCTGCGTCGTGTGTTCTTCTATTTGGAAGACACCGCAAGGACCTGGTTCGAAAATCGGGAGTCCACGCTCCGAACGTGGGATGTTTTCTGCGGCGCATTCCTTCAAACGTTCACGAGCGTCGCTCGCAAAGAGAGGGCCGCTGCTCTACTAGAGACCCGGGTACAGCTACCAAACGAAAAGGTTGGAATTTTTACAGAGGAGATGACCCGCCTATTTCGTCACGCTGACCCAGACATGCCTGAGGAGAAGAAAGTTCGTTTCCTCATGCGAGGAGTCAAACAGGAGCTCTTCGCGGGACTAATGAGGAATCCACCGAACACCGTCCAAGAATTTGTATCCGAGGCGACCACCATCGAAAAAACCCTGGACATGCGCACCAGACAATATAATCGTCGCCTGACTCCAGAATGCGCTGCTGCTCAAGCCAGTGACTCCGACAACCTGCGTGAAACGATCCGAGCGATCGTGCGGGAAGAGCTGCGAAAACTGTTGCCTTCGGCGCAACCTCAAGTGGATTCGATCGCCGACATTGTGCGAGAAGAAGTTCGGCAATCGCTTCAATTTCCCCACGCACCGCTGCCCGAGCCGGAAGCCATGAGCTACGCCGCTGCACTGCGCCACAACGCTCCTCCCCGTCCACGCCAAACCGCCGCCCCATCGCACTTCCGTCGACAGACGCCACCGCCGCCACCACCCCCACCGACGTCATACCGTTCGCCAGCGGCCCAGCGCAGTGCACCGAGGAAGACTGACGTCTGGCGCACCCCTGACCATCGCCCGCTCTGCTACCACTGCGGCGAGGCCGGACACACATACCGCCGTTGCCAGTACCGACAGATGGGATTGCGTGGCTTCGCCGTCAATGCACCGCGCCCACAGCCAGGAGAACGACCACGTGACATCGCCGACTACCTGACAGGATCTCGGTGGACACCACGAAGCCCTTCGCGTTCGCCGTCGCCCAGCCGCCGCACGTCACCGCACCACCGACAGTACTCTGGCCCAATGCGGGGCCGGTCTCCTAGCCCGTATCCGGGAAACTAAGGGCAGCAACCGGTGGAGGTGCGGTTGCTGTGCGACGAACTACCGAAGATCCTCCGACGACGACGACGCCGCGACGGAGCTTTCCGAACACAAGGCCAACCAGGCAAAGCCCTGATGGCGAAAGCTCACTTACCGAAGGTGGCCTGACGACGAAACATGCAAGCAGCGGAACAAGCCGACGCAGCCGTGACCCGACGCCACGCCCTAACTGTAATGCGAGACGGCGAACTAGCGACCTCGACGTTTTTATCGACGGCCACAGTGTGACCGCTCTCGTCGATACTGGAGCCGACTATTCTGTCATCAGTGGGTCGTTCGCCGCGAAGTTAAGGAAAGTTAGGACAGCTTGGAAAGGCCCTGAAATCCGCACAGCCGGAGGTCATCTCGTAACGCCTGCAGGAATCTGCACAGCCAGAGTCACCATTAACGGCCGTATTTATCCAACAGACTTCGTAGTCCTACAGCGTTGCTCGAGAGATGTCATCCTTGGCATGGACTTCTTATGCCTCCATGGTGCTGTCATCAACCTAAAAACAAAGTCGATAACGTTATCCACAGAAGAAGCACTACCACCGCGCACGCCGTCTGGACACCATGCCTTGAATATGCTGGAAGAACAAGTCACCATTCCGCCTCGCTCAAGCGTCATTATTTCAGTCGGCGCTCCTGAATCACCTGACTTCGAAGGCGTCGTTGAAGGCAATCAGCATCTGTTGGTCACCCGAAATATTTGCGTCGCAAGAGGAATTGCAGAGTTGCGGGGAGGCAAAGCAACAGTTATGCTCACAAATTTCAGCAATGAGTATAAACATGTGAACAAAGGAACAACGGTCGCATACATCGAAGAAATTGTCGAAGCCACCAGTGCTTTCGCCCTCGCCGATTCTGCGGAACCTGCTCAGAGGAACCAAGCCCCTCCCATAGCTTTCGACGTCAATCCCAGACTTCCGAACGATAAGCAAGAGCAGCTCAAGGCCCTGCTTCTGCAATACGAAGATTGCTTTTCGTCGTCATCGAAAATTCGGCAGACCCCAATCACGAAACATCGCATCATAACCGAAGAAAATGCCAGACCACTCCGTCAGAGTCCGTACAGGGTTTCGACGCGAGAACGTGAGGCCATGAAGAGACAAGTTGATGAAATGCTGCGGGATGACATTATCCAGCCGTCCAAGAGCCCATGGGCATCCCCCGTGGTGTTAGTGAAGAAAAAGGATGGGACCCTACGTTTCTGCGTCGATTATCGCCGCCTGAACAAAATCACAAGAAAGGACGTGTATCCTCTCCCACGAATAGACGACGCACTTGATCGGCTCCATAACGCCAAGTACTTTTCGTCAATGGACCTCAAGACTGGCTATTGGCAAATCGAAGTCGACGAAAGAGACCGAGAAAAGACGGCGTTTATAACACCGGACGGCCTCTTCGAGTTTAAAGTGATGCCCTTCGGCCTTTGCTCAGCGCCTGCAACTTTTCAACGCGTTATGGATACAGTACTGGCAGGATTGAAGTGGCAGACTTGCCTTGTGTACTTGGACGACGTCGTCGTGTTTTCCTCGAGTTTCGACGAGCATCTTCGGCGCCTTGAAGCTGTACTTCAAGCCATCAAGACTTCCGGACTTACACTGAAGCCAGAAAAGTGCAGATTTGCGTATGAAGAGCTCTTGTTTCTGGGGCACGTTATCAGCAAGTCTGGAGTTCGTCCTGATCCACGGAAAACAGCCGCCGCAAGACACCACCGACAAGGCCAGCGGGACTTCTGCAGCCAATTGATCCACCTTGCCGACCTTTCCAGCAGATTGGTATGGACCTACTGGGGCCGTTCCCGACGTCGGCTTTCGGAAAAAAGTGGATCGTGGTAGCTACCGACTACCTCACCCGCTACGCCGAGACAAAAGCCCTGCCAAAAGGCAGTGCATCCGAGGTAGCTAAGTTCTTCGTCGAAAATATCGTCCTACGTCACGGCGCCCCGGAGGTCCTTATCACCGACAGAGGAACGGCATTCACTGCCGACTTAACTCAAGCGATCTTGGCATACAGCCAAACAAACCACCGCCGGACGACAGCGTACCACCCACAGACCAACGGCCTCACCGAGCGGCTTAACAAGACGATCGCCGACATGCTGTCAATGTACGTCGATGTCGAACACAAGACGTGGGATGCCATTCTTCCGTATGTGACCTTCGCATACAACACGGCGGTGCAGGAGACGACGCAGATATCTCCATACAAATTGGTCTACGGAAGGAGCCCGGCAACGACGCTCGATGCCATGTTACCCAACGTCACCGACGAAGAAAACATCGATGTGAGCGAGTACCTTCATCGCGCCGAAGAAGCCCGACAACTTGCGCGGCTCCGTATCAAGAATCAACAGACGACCGACAGCCACCGCTACAACCTTCGACGACGCTTTGTGGAATACCAGCCCGGTGAACGTGTTTGGGTGTGGACGCCGATACGCCGACGTGGACTAAGTGAAAAGCTTCTGCGACGGTACTTCGGACCGTACAGGGTGGTTCGACGTCTCGGCCCACTTGATTACGAGGTTGTCCCCGACGGCATTACGAACTCTCAACGACGCCGATCGCGACCTGAAGTCGTCCATGTCGCGCGCCTCAAGCCGTTTCATGCGCGTTAACTGTATTATTGTTGTATCGTAATTTATTCATTGTACTTTCTTGCATTATTATTGTACCTTCATCTTTAGTTAAAGCATCGAGACGATGCCTTTTTCAGAGGGGGGCAATGCCACGTTCCATTTCCCAAGTTTTTGTTATCGTCCCAAAACACCACACGATTCTCAGCGCAAACCGCGCCTGTGGTTTTTTAGAGGGTTCCGGACTGTATTAGATCATTTCGATAAGATCACGCCCACTGTGCGAATGGTACAGATTGTTCTGGAACGCACGCCGCCGCCAGCGATAGCGCTCGAACATTCGACGGCAAGGGTATAAATGCCGACGCGCTTCGCCGCTTGTCAGTTGTTGATCGAAGGCCGACGCTCCGTTCGCCGCTATCAGTCCGAGACTGCTATCTGTGCGAGACTGCTGCTGTAATTAGACTTTCAGTTTACCGGGCACAGGTTCGCCCAAATAAACAGTTAAATCCCAACAAGAAGTCTCCTGTCTTCGGCCACGTCACGACCCCGTGACAGCACGTACGTACGTACGTACGTACGTACGTACGTATGTACGTATGTATGTATGTATGTATGTATGTATGTATGTATGTATGTATGTATGTATGTATGTATGTATGTATGTATGTATGTATGTATGTATGTACGTACGTATGTATGTATGTATGTATGTATGTATGTGTGTATATGTGTCTGCCTGTTTGTCAGTCTCTCTGTCTAACTGCTTACGTCTGGGTAGATGGATAGATAAATATATAGATAGATAATGCACATTTCACCTTCACACATGATTATCTCGACACATACTTTAATTAGATATGTTCCTTTATCTTGGAAACAGACCACAGTATCTAAATTCATAGATTTTGGCCAGTGTTTAGATAACGTAACAGGCCGTATGCCGAAGCAGAAGTATTGTTGTGAGAAGAAATGCTCTTCTTCAGCACAACATCTAATATTTATTACCGAGTGATAATTAGGCAAATGACGTAAAAATTTACAATTGATTGTTACATTTGGCAGTGCTAGGTCTGAGTCCGTAATAAAAGGAATGGTTTATGATCACCATAAAGGTAAAACAATTACTGTAACTCCTATGGTTATGAAGAAAAACGTGCATAGAGTTCGCGTTATATGCATAGTGGGTATATGGTTCACCCTGTTTCCTTAAGAGCTCAATAAATGCAGTGCGCAAGCATTGTTCACTCCTGCACCTTATGTGACACAGAAATTTGCAAAACCACCACGCTAAATGTGACAGATTGCGAGACAAACTTCCCCCGAAGTTATCTCAGATTATACTCGTAAACGCTCATAACAACTACTAGGATTCATATCGGTTGCGGCTTTTTGCGATAACTCCTAAAAGCCCTGGATTTGCTGAAAACCATCGTCTTCACCAAATACGTGAGGATCCACAGTTCAAAAACGTACCTGTAGATACGGAAACAATGTATAGTGAATGAAGAATAGCCATGTTGTCACGTGGTTATGACGGTGAACAAGGGGGCAGCAAGTCCCTGAAATATAGAATGCTTTTTTTTTGTGCGAACTTGTACCCGGGGAATCTCAAGTCAACGTGTTTGACGCTATATTTACTCTGCATATAGATAGTGACAAGAACGATCGGTGGTCGTCCAGTAATCTGAATTGTAGTGAGTCGCGTCGGCACTATGTTCGAATATCAAAGCTTTTTCGTTGGTGACAACGTTAGTTCCAGAATAGTCATCTCCTATTCGTGTTTCGCACTGATCTAATTGAATTTAGTGTTCAGCATGCCGGTGCAGTACGCGGTAGGAGACGGTGATAAGTGCAGAGAGTGCACATGTATTTTCCTCAGTCTCTCTCCCTCTCTCTCTCAATATATATATATATATATATATATATATATATATATATATATATATGAGAGTTTCTCCCGGCTACCGTAATAAAAGTTATAAACTTCGAGAGCAGTGCAGTATAGGAAACAAAACAATACAATAAAGTATTTATTTATTTATTGAATAATAAATAAATATTAAATTATAAATAAATATTTTATTGTTTTGGTTCCTATACTGCACTACTCTCGAAGTTTATAACTATATATATATATATATATATATATATCTATATATATATATATATATATAAAGAGAGAGAGAGAGAGAGAGCTCAGAGGTTATTCAGCTTCTCACTGGTTAGTCGAGTGTTCGTCCCATGAAGAAGCGCCCTCTTAATTTTGATCAGTGAGAGGGGGCAACTTTCTAATCTCAAATTCCTCCAAACTCGATAGCAGTTCAGATTACACCAAACACGATAGCAGTGCGATGCAGAAAGCTTGAGCGAGGAATCAGTACTAATTGATGCAAAAATATAAAAACAACAAAGATGGTTTTGTTCATCCGGTCACGATTGGCGAATGCGTAGGAGACAGTGTGAATTTTTTTTCGCTTCCTTCTTTGACGTATGCAAACAGAACTCCCAACTATTCCTTCTTTCAACTACAATCCGAGGCACAAAATCAACAGTCGGTAAACTACGCGACCTCAGTCTCGTTTGGTGGTTGCAACGCTTTTTGTGGATTTCACGCTGCAAGCGCTGACAAGTTGAACGAGTATCCGTCAGAGAAGGCGCGGACAGAGTCACATTAGGAATCACCAAGAAAGTTCTTCAATATACATATGCACAAAGAAGTCTTAGAGTCTAGGAGGCTCATGGCAGCTGCAATATTCTGTCTATCTCTCTCTGGAGAAGCTCGAGTAAGCGCAGACTTTTGAACAGTAGAGTATTTCGATTAGACCAGATCCTGGTAATGCTGAAACACCGAGTCTCTTCCTGCGAATAAAAAATTCTACAAGGCGGAGGCATTTAAATTACCTTTCGGTAGTCTAAGAAGTATAAGATTTAGGTCTAGTGGCGCGGGGATGAAAAAACACACGAGAGCAATGGAACTCCTCACATTTCCGCTTTATTATGGTTTTTTCTTGCTGAACGGTGAAACAATTTTTGCACTAATCTTCTGCGATCTCAGCAATTCTAAGAAGTCCTAGCCACCGGTTTCTCCTTTCACAGAAGTTTGAACAGCCCTGAATGCCTTGTATTCCAGGGAAAAGCCTTAGTGGATTCCTCTCCTTTCCACGAAGTATGAAGCAACAAGTGCGTTTTTCGAGCGACATATGTTCACACTGATGTTTTACGCAGCGGAGAACCCGGGTTTCTCTCAAAACTGATATGTAGGCACAGATTCAGCTTTTAGGGTGTTTCACACCGGTGCGAAAACAGCTATGACGTCAGTGTTGCTAGCGTTCTTGCGAGCAAACAATATCACTTGAATGTTGGAATGTGGATTTTTCACAATTTTCTTCTGAAAGAATTCATTCAGAGTCTCTTCATCGCAGGCAACGTTCCATAAGGTGTGCTGCTTGACATCAGCGTTACTGTACGTGTATGTGAAAATAATTACACTCGACTCGGCTCTTTTTTTATGCACTCTATTTTTGTTGAGACAGACAGACAGACAGACAGACAGACAGACAGACAGACAGACAGACAGACAGACAGACAGACAGACAGACAGACAGACAGACAGACAGACAGACAGACAGACAGACAGACAGACAGACAGACAGATAGATAGATAGATAGATAGATAGATAGATAGATAGATAGATAGATAGATAGATAGATAGATAGATAGATAGATAGATAGATAGATAGATAGATAGATAGATAGATAGATAGATAGATAGATAGATAGATAGATAGATAGATAGATAGATAGATAGATAGATAGATAGATAGATAGATAGATAGATAGATAGATAGATAGATAGATAGCAAATAATTTGTTTATATTTATTTATTTATTTCTAATGATGTGTGCCAATTCAGTGCTACTTCATGGTTTTGGTAGATAAATACAACAGCAGCGAATAACAACAATATCACATGTTCTTTACAGTAAAAATATCATCACCTCCTTAGCACAACCACGTATAAAATAAAGGGAAAAACATTAACGTCGCTCAAACGACTTTCGAAATTTTCATATATTCAATTGACGAACAAAACCAGGTGCATTATTCCAGTAAACAAGTGTCCTTGGAAAAAAACCGTATTTGAACATGTTAGTAAGTGCAGAAAATGGCTTAATGTTAAGATCGTCACCTCTACTCGTTAGTAGAGCACTAGCATACATGACGTAATTTTCGTTAGCTAAGCGAAATGATGATTGAACGAAAGAGTGCAATAGTGTCAGAGTCGATATCATGCCAAATCCACAATGGTGATAACTTCAAAGATTCAAAGATTGCAGATGACGGAGAAAAATCACGGCGATAGCGATGAAAAGTGAAAAGAACCGATTTAATTTGTACAGATTAAATTTTACCTACATCGCACACGTGGTGTGGATTCCATACGCACGAAGCGTACTCTACTGTAGGACGATTCAATGCTTCGTAGATTAGCAATTTCGTGAATTCTTGAGATGTATTTGATGTACGTCTAAATAGTAACCTGATTTCGTTATGTTTTAGATGTAACGTGGTTCATGTGGTGTGATCATTGCGTGTTGTGTGTAAAGATAACGCCAAGATATTTTTTTATGTCTGAACCGGGGGAACTGTAATATTGTTGATTCAGAGCAAGCTTGATATTTAATCAAGCTTGCTGTGCATAACACCAAAAATGAATTCGAAAAATCTATAAATAAGGCATCAATCTGATAACCATTGTAAAAATTCTTCGTAATACCACGTCAAAATTCCACAACCTCCATTATTGTGCTGAAGCCACGATGAAATTCATGTTGTATGCGGTTCAAACTTTTATTTGGTTCGAGAAACTCAGTGATGAGTTTATGAATGATGTGTTAGAGCAGCTTTCCGGAATTGAAAGTGAGTTGTATGGATCTCTTATTTGGGCGCAGTGGTGTGTTTCCTGGCTTTCGCAGAGGGAGGACCTTGGCTAACTTCCAGGAATCAGCAATTGTATTTGAATACAATTATTTGTTAAAAATGATGGTAAAATAATGTGAGCACCACAAAATGTACCACGCGTGAAGGCTGTTTGAAATATTATCAGGGCCAGTACACTCGTTCGTATCCAACTTAAGAATCAAGTTAAGTATAACATCTGTGCTAAAAACCAGATGATTGACAGACGGCTCTGCTTTGGAACTTCTAAATTCTAAACGAGATATCTATGAACATAAACATGCTCAAAGAATTTTCCCATGTGGAATTGTGTAGAAACACGACTGCCTCTAACATTCCAACGTAGACATACCCGCTTCTTTTAGTTACTAAAATTTCAATATTCTGAGTTGATTGGGCAACTGACAGCATTATTTTCTTTCTTTGTGTCCCCTTGGGCACAACTTATCTGGCAAGGTGTTTTTTCCGCTCTTGGAGCTGAATTTCACTTCAACTACGAAGCAAATTTCTGAATGTATCAGTGCTACTTACTAAGCTCTTTAATGCATATTTAGTTTTTCAAAAATCTACTGAGTGAGATGCCCTCCAGATTCGCATGCCATGTTTTAATATATGTCTTATGTGCAATGAGCCGTTTTAACAACACTTTTTGTATTGTGATAAAACAGTAGCACAATAATTATTTTATTTTCACTGTAACATTCACTGAACATTTCATTTTAATACGTAACCTTAGGTACTTCATTGTTTTTGGTAAGTTCATTTCATAGGTACAATAAATTGATTTCATATTGTCATATTTCATACTTCATTATACCTATTTTTGGCAATACCTAACCATGTGGGATATTTCACAGTGATACATACTCATGTTGAACATTGTTATGATAACTGATAGAAGGCATCCCGTAATATTGTAACTTGAGTCCATAATTTGCGGGGGGGGGGGGGGGGGTGAATGGTGAACTTTTTTAACTACAATGTAATGTCTAATTACCTTATTTTTTGTGAAGTGTGAAGTGCAACCACGATATGATTGCCAGTAGAGACCGGAACTTTAGGCACGAAAAAATAATGTTTTAGGTGCCTATAATGGGCCCTAAAAACTGCCGTTTATGCATAAATGAGCATTAAAAATTATCGTTGAGGCATAGATAGGCACAATTCATAATTACTTCAGTAGCGTGCTCAGGACAATTATTCAGCTTCTAACAAACACAGCAGGCGAATTCTGTGCTTTGCGAAAGCTAAATTTATATTTTTCATGAAAAGGAATAGCAAGAAGCATATTTATTTGAACAGATTTAGGTGAAAGCTGGGTTAATTTTACATTGTGGGAAAGGCTGAGAAAACAGTGACAAATCTGCATTATCTCAAGGTTTTCGGCCAGAAGTCGTGCTTGATTTGAGTCAGTATTTGCGTTTATGCGAAAAAAAAAAAACGCTTGACGTCCACTGAAGTCAGTGAAGCGTACTTGTGGCCTAGCACTTTGAATGTTTTAATTGCATCCAGAAATTTTGAATCAGCACCACTCGAAACTTTAGACATTTGCTTTAGCACATACAATCTGGGATTTCGTTCAAGGCAGATTCAAGCTTTGAGGCAAGCCTGTCAGCGACGGTTCTATTGAAGACGAGGTGAACCTTTCCTGCATGCCCGAAAAAAGTGATGGTTATTCTTAAGATTTACCTTTAGGCGTTGAACGCTATAGCGATCCTGTCTCTGATGCATACTTCCACCCTTTAGTGCACCCCTTTATTGCGGGATGTTACTCGACAAAGTTCTAATTATGGATGACTGTGCAGTATGATCGAAAAGTTAAACGTGGCATGTGTCAGTGAAGCTTTCACATATGGCTGCATGCTGTGCAATAGGTGCGTGGTAGTTCTGTACATGCGAGTTCACAGATGTGGACATAAAGATAACAAAATAAATCTCTGTACTCTTAGAATGAACATGAAGTACGTGTTATTCGCGCAGATTCCGGGGTGATTTAAAAGAAATCGGCAATCGCGTGAACATTTTTGGAAGCTTTATGCCTATGCGTGCTTCAGAGTGCAAATCAAACTTAAAATATTGTTGACTTTTCCGATTTCTTCTCCCCGGCTTCTCACATGGACCGTTTCTCGATTGACGTAGTTGCACTGTGATTTACTGGTTCATTGCCTGAGAAGGACATTTTACGGCTTCTCTTTATTCCGCATTGCTCGGCAGACTTCTGACAGCTGCCATTATGAAAAACATAAATGCCAACTAAACACACATGTAGGCTGCAGTCGGCAACGCTAGGCTAGCATAGTTTCGGCTGACTAGCGTACGTTCTAGATACACTGTACTCTAGCCTCCCAAACGCAACCGCCGAGCTGCACTACTCACGAACCTAGGGATGGGGATCTTCAAAGCTGAGTGGATACACTAGCGTTAGCCTCTCCTCGCTTCGCTGCAGTACACTCTAGCCACGCTCACGCTAACATGCTGCACTACTCTCGAACCAAGCGACGGCAATCTTTTAGGGGGGCCTGCTAGCCTCGCTTGTCCTCGCTGGGGTACAAGCCCCGCTTACGAACAAGCGCGTTTAAATTGCGATGTTATCGGAGCGTTGGCAAACGTCACGTGTGTCGGAGCACATTGACCGTGTGTAGATATACGTTGGCTATCGCAGTGCGTCGATTTATGATCTGTTTTTGCCGATACAACACAGTGTATGCGCGTGTCAACCCTACGCCGAACCGTAATCGCCCCTCACTACTAGCTGAAAACATCAACAAAAAAACTAGCACGCTACGCACGTGTTGTCGTTATTATGGCCACATCAAGTACTTCTTGTTTTCCTCCATATGAAGAGCTCATTCAAGCAAAACGTTTACTCGATGAATGTGAAAAGGCATTTTTAGGTACTGAAAAGCTCATATAGGCAAGAACTTCAAAATAGGCACTTATAGACACAGTGAATATGTGATTAAAATGTTTCCCATCCCCTGTTTGTATTTACATGTGAAATAGGCTTGAAACAGACTCCAGAAAAAAATCGGCATTTTGTTTAAAGTTCTGGCCTTTAACTGACAGGGACGCTGTACTAGAGGGCTTCAGAAATTTTGACCACCTGGGGTTCTTTTAAAATACGCCCATGTCTAAGCAGACCCGTCTCAACCATTTCTTCTTTGATTGAAATTGCCGCCACAGCCAGCGTTTGATTCTACGGCCTTCAGTTCAGTATTCAAGGGTTACGTGAAAGGTATACTGGTTATGGCTTTAGTCTTGCTTCCAAAGACGCATGTTAAGTAGAGCTGTTTGTCGCCGACCAGGCATCTCTGCTAGTGTTCTGATGTTGTGTGTGTCACACTCCTAATTTACTGCAATATTTATATATTTTCGCATCCACGTGTTTTTCAGCAGCTCTGGTTAGTGTGTGCTGAAGTTGTTTATCACATTCCTGATTTTTTGCAACATTTATTGACGGTCGCATGTAATCTAAGTTAGTTGTGAAGTTATGATTGTTCCTTCATTTGTTGTCTGTAAGGCTGTATACATTTATTATTAACCTGTAAAGCCCAACAAGTCACTGCGATACACTTTGCATATCGTACATGAAATGGCTAATTTGGGCGTGCAGGTCCTATCTAAGTAGCCCATAGTGTTTCAAATGCCTTGAAAATTGTCTTGTGATCAGGAGTTACCGTTGTGAAGAGCGTGTTATTGAGAAATGAATGTAGTCTCAATTACCTAGAAAGATAGTGCAAAATTAAAACTTAAAATGTTAATGATGTGCTGAAGCTTCATGAGGCCAAGGCAGGTCTTTTTTTATCTTTCTTCAGCCACCGACATATGTACATTACCTGTTTGAATATTGCCGGCAAAATGCTCTAAACTGTAGTGTAAACGATAATAAATCAATAATTTACCAGTTTCGTATACATGTTGATGTACATTTCAATTACAGCAGCCGTATTATGGCGCACCATGCAGATGGTGCAACGGGCCTATATTCTGGCCTGCATAAAAGGTGGCTATTTACAGGACACATCCAGGATGGAGACTTTGAGGCGACATAAAAGGGGCGGCAAAATCGTGACAGCTGGAAGACATACAGAATGGTCACAGATGGGAAACATACAGGATGATACCTTGGGGCAACATAAAAGCGGCGGCCAAATTGCGACAGTTGCGAAAGATAAAGGTTACGTCCTCATGTTTCCTCGGGGAACCATACAGTACACTTACAGTACGTTGCCATTTTCATATGAATAATAGTAAAATGACTTATTTACAGTGAATGTATGACATTAAAGAGCTGTCACTCATGCACAGTCAGTGAATGTTAATGCAGTCTCACTAACACAAGTGAAAACCTAAAAACAGAGGTATAGAAGAAATTGTGAATGTGCAAAGTATTTTTGTGTGGATGACATGAACTAGCCCGAGCTCGGTTGTCTCTGCTTATTTCTTGTGGACAATGCAGGGTTCTGACACAGTTCACATCACTCACATGCATAGAACTTAGTACGGACCGAAATTCTGGCTCAGCAACTATTCACATAAGCCAAAGCGGTGAACAGGAAGAACATCTAAATTTGGCCTTCTGCACTCTGAGGCTCTTCTCAGCGGCCAATTTTTGTAGCTCTATGCAGCACGCTACGGTGCCCACACTGCAAGGGCGTGGATATAGAAGACATGTTTGTGGAACATTAGCTTAGCTATTCAACGAAATGCTCTCAGAGGACAGGCAGTTCATGGTCTACAAATAGCTTGAGGCATGAATTCATTTGTTGTTTGACGATAGATCGTTGGATAAATGGTTTGAAGGTGGTTGATAGAGTGCTGAAAAATTGTTTTTATACTGTCTTTAGTACCGTCGGCAGGCTCTATAGACTTTTCCCGATAAAATGTTTATTGATGGTTGGTAAAAATATTTGTAAGGGAGGGGCGATATTTGCAGCGCTTTGTGATCAGAACTGTCATTCATTACGGGGTATTGAAATGCAATTTCAATTCAGTTTTCGCTAAAGCGTGCGGCCCTGGTGGGTTCAACCCACCCAAGGGCGTAGCAGTGGATTCAACCGAATACTGCACTGATGCCTTTCACAAATATTTGTGTCATGGTTGTGATTCTTAATGAGGTTCGACACATCTTTGGCGTGGGCTTACCACAGTGTTTATTTCACATGCCGCACATTGCACCTCGCATTATCACGGTCAAGAAGAAGTGTAATCAGTGCTTACAGGTCTTTCGCAATTCGTTAATCGTAGTGGTTCTTGAACCACGGGCGATCACAGACTTCGCAGCTGAAACCCAAGGCAACTGGTGCGAGAGAGAAACTTCTTATTTGAATCATAAAGAAATGTCGGGTCATGGAGCTGTCAGTTCAGAGCTTCAACAGCCGCTGCTGCGTCCTGTACCCGACGAACCAGCGTCCGCTGGCCAATCGATTGATTGATTTAGTCATTCTAGAGATTGATTGAGTGATTCTGCATCTTGGCCGACATGGCACCGAATGCGCTCTGGAGTAAGTCCCGCCAAAAGCGTGCGTTCGCCCGGACGAACGCACTCTCGGAATCATGACGTCGACGCTGTTATGCCCGCAACGTGTGGCGTTGTTGCAAGCGTTCGACATCGCGAGCTAACTCGGAAGCGTGGTTGGCAGGATTTGCCCACCACCACTGCTTGCATTCCTGTTCTATTTAGCACGGCTTGGAAGGCTGCCGGATCATCAGTACGCAGTTGATGCCGGCACTCGGCCTCCCAGAACTGTTTCAAATGCGAATGCATCTCTTTGTCGGGCTATGTCAGGCGTCCGTCGGGATCCGTCCACAACGCTCTCACATAGCAACAGCCGCGCGCGCGCGCGTCCCTAGTTACCGGAGCCTCCTCGATATCCCGCTTTCGCGTAGGCAGCTGTCAGCAACAGCAGCTGGCGCGCACGCTTACCCCCGCATTCAGGAACGCTCCTCGACTCGACTTTCACCCTTCACTTGACAGAGTTGAGCACTGCGCCACTGCTCGGCAGAAAATGTTGCTGCGCTATACTCAAGAATCGCAGCAGATTATCGCTGATGTGCAGTGACCTGCCATACCTAGAGACGGCGCTCCCATAGGCTTTCTCAAGTAGAGGTGAAGCGTTGAATGAAGGGACGTTCTAGAATACGAGGGTTATACTCACCCCTATCTCTCAGCGCCCCTATTTCCTTGACTTTAACCTGACTTTCCACCGCCTGAGGGCAATGCGTTTGAAACGCGTTTGTAGCGTTTGTGTAGCTTTTGTGTTGATAAGAAGCTGACATTATGGCTGTCAGGTAGTGAAAGGTGCCGTGCTTCGCCACTCTTTTTCCCGCCATTCGCTCTCTCCTCCTACTCTCCAATCTATCGTTTATATATACATATATACTTCATGTATATATACATATAAACAAAGTGAAACGCAAGCCTCACTCTCAACCGTTCGCTGGCTGATGAAGGCATAAATAAATGCTAAGGGTACAAATCCTCCTCTCATGATTAATTTACGCCATTAAAATTCCTTCGCCATGTACTCACGGTGCAAGAAACGCATTCGCATTTTTTTACAAATCCCTTCAGGGAATAGGGGGGAGGGGAGTTTTTTGTGTCCGGACGGGCTTCGCCATCGGCCCGGCGATGATGAGCTCCCTTAAGTTTTCCCCGTCGACACTCTTCTACAGTTGTCCGTGGCTTACCCGTGTTGAAGTTTTCAGTATGGACTGACGCGTGGGTGCTTGGAGATATTTCCAGCCACCCTAGCTCGGCGTCGATGCTGTTGGATGACGTCAGTCACAGAGCAGGCAATGACGCACGTGCTCCGGTGCGACGCTGTGAATGACGTCACTAATAGTCCAGCCAATGGAGACCGCTCGGAGGCAAAGCAAACTGGTGGTCTCGTTTCAGCTTCTCTTAACAGAATGTCTTGCTAGTGACAGAGCACGCGTCAGTTCGTGAGAATGCTAATTTGCCATATACGTCACGTGCCATACCTTTCATTAAATCCCAAAGGCAGACACTGATCAACTTTTTTCGGCTCTGGGTGGAGCAATCACTTTCCAATGAAAGATTGGGAACGTGAATTACCTGTTCCAATGGCAGATTGAGAGCAACCTTAGACCACGGATTTCTCCGTTGAGCCACAATCATTGCTCCGCCGAAATCGGTGGATTTGACCGGCAGTTCGCGTGCCGTATTCTGTGCGCCTGCCTTTCAACTAATCACTGCTGGAGGCTTATCGGCCGCCGTGAACGAGCTGCGAAACGCTTCGTGCCCTCTGACACCCTCTCGCGTTTCCACGTCATATACTTCCGATCGCCAACTGTTCCCTTCGAGGCACGTGCATTCGAATCGGAGATTAGGCCACAGCAATCCCGCTCGGATCTACACGCTCCATTCGTAATCCGGCCGAGCACTCGCAATCTGTCGTCGAAATTAAACAATGGCGATAACTTCTGCCGTAAAAATAGTTGGCTCTCCGAAACATTTGACTCTGGGGCGAGTTAGTGGTTCGCAATTGAAGCCATTGGCTTTCATACGTGTCTCGGTTTGGAACAGTACTGGTAGAAACATTGATCAATGCTAACCGTACATTGGGACACATAAGTCGTAATTTTAGCAAACCCCGATTTTCTTCAAGGTGCTTCTTTATAAAAACCTTGTGCACTCGAAATTGGAATATACTGCTGCAATATGAAGCCGCACCACGAAGACCTGTGCATTTATTTTTAGCTAATTCAAAATGACGCTGCACGCTTTATTCTATCGGATTAGCACCGTAAATGAAGCGTAACAGCAATGAAACATTATTTGTCACTGCCACCTTTATCACTACGTTGTAAATACTTCCACCTTCGCCTTTTCCGTAAGACCTACCATCATCCAGTACTGCGTAGTGGGCTCGTTATGCCTCCCACATATCATTCCTCTCGCATTGGCCACAAACAAAAGGTCAAAGGTACTTTCGCTACACAAACACATTTTCTTGCTGCTTCATATGGGTCACATCAAATGATTGGAATAATCTACCAGGTGACATCGTTTTCATCTCTAATCACTCCCTCTTTCACCATCCTTTATCAGCTGACCTATTTCCCAATAGCTCTCCCTATTCATCCCACCTATTTCGCCTCCCCACGACTTTTTGTCTACACTTGCCAAGATGGCGCCGTTTTCCAGCAGGTTCTTGATTTTTTTTTGGGGGGGGGTCACTTCTTTTAATTTTACATTTTTTTGCTAGTATTGTATAACTTTACCACATTCACTATTTTTCTTTCTGATTCTCCGATTTCTATCTCTTTTTTACGTTTACCTTTTGTTCCGTTTCATGCAATATAGATGTGGTATTTCGCTTTGGTCTTGTTCATATATAAAGCACGTTTTGTTTTGTTGTTTTGTATTTTTCATGCTGTAACGCGCTCCCCATTTTGCTTCGCTGATTGAGGTTAACAAAAATAAATAAATAAATAAATAAATACATGAATAACCAGACTTCAGTAATGACCTTCACAAACGCTTCAGTCGCTTCGGTTGCCATGATACTCGCCAAAAACCGCCACCAGCCCTGACACGTCAGGCACGTGTGGCCTCACATTGACTCTCGAAAGGCCGGCTCGCGCATAGCAACTGTAGAAGTACTTCGAACGTTTCACATTGCTCAGAAAAAAAGCACATTCTGGACGTTCTTTGTGCCAGGACACAACAGGCGTCATCCATTGGGTGCGCCTTTTCATCGCGTTATGGGCACTTCCAGGTTACGAATAGCATGCTTACGGCGTGCGCGCTGGGGGCATGAAATGCATTCTTGGCATCTTCAATGTAACACTAAAAAAGAAAAAAAAATGCTTGAGACATGACTTAACAAGCGCTGTATGAAGAAAAAAAATTGAATCCTCCCCAAGTCCCTCGGCAAGACCTTCTTACACAAAACCGTTCGTTTAGAAAAGACCGAGCTCGCAGTCTTCGAGAAAAACAAACTGGCGTGCTTCTTGCTAGCTGCGAGTAAGCAGGTGGGATTATTTTGATTGATCGACGGCTTTTTAAGTCGTAAAACAGCAATTACAATTTAAAATATGGCGTGGTACTTGGGCGTTCACGCTAAGCGCCGTCTTAGACAGATTCTGAAATCGCTAGGAGGCATCTTCCGCATGAAATCGCGTAATGGGGTCTTTTTTTTTTTTCAGAAACAGAGCAAGTGTTCTCGATGAGGTTGGTGTTGGTTTGCTTGTTTGTTTTCCTTCAATATATGACAAGTCCACACTTTGGGAGATTGGCCAAGAATGCGATGTTGATACTTTTAAATGTTAATTTAGCAGTATATGGTGGCCTACACTTTCTTTCAAGCACATTAGCATTTCAAGCGGGAAATAACGCCGCGGAATATTCGCAGAAAAAACGTCGCAGAGCAATGAAGTCTCCATACATCGCCCAACAACGCATCATGATAATGAAAGGAAGAGGAGAAGAGAACTGTAAAGGAGGAGAACTGTAAAGGAGGAGAACTAGAACAAATAAATAAAAATATTATTGCTCTGTTGCAAGAGAGCCTGGATTTGAAGACGGGCACTCCGCATCTGAAGGCTGGCGTTTAGATTACCTCGCTCGGACCGTTTGCCAAAAACGAAATTATTTAACCCATGCAATTCCCGCATATGGGCGAAATAAGCAGGAAGAGATAAAGATAAAAAGAGCGAAGATGGCTGTCAGCGTTACAGGCATCTAAACTAGTGACAAAGAAAGTCATAACTTGATGACGTCACCTTACGACTTCCGGCCATCATTGGTCACTAAATCTTGTGATATTTTCATGACGTCGCCCTTACGTCATACGGCGTCACCGCATGCTCACAGGTGGTCCAAGCACGCTAATAGTGCGAACCCAGGGGTGACGTGACGATGGCCGACAATGCCTGCGATTCTGAACACAGCAGCTAAAACCACAACCGGTGCGAAAAGCTTTCGCAAGTGGGGCTAGAATCAATAAATCGATTGAGAGCAAAAAGAATAAGATGGTTACCGCTGCTTTCGAGTTGTCTTAGCGATTGCATAAATGTATCTGCAGCGTATCATGAGGAGCCTTCATGTTCTGTCGCAACCAGGACAAGACAGCAGCAAATCGGCCAAATGGAAGTGATGTTGAATGCAATACTACTAATTGAATAATAGCAGCACAGCCTCAAACACCGCCACACTAAGCTCCATACACGAGAACCTTTGAACTGTACCCGAAAACTGATTACGGCTCTCAACCCGACAATTTCACTGCAGTGGGGCAGTATAGTTGTGAATGCGAAATAAAGATGCAATACGTTGTGATTGGCACTGACAAAAGGAGCTCTCGCATTCTGCTTAGCACCCATCCCGCCATCCTTTTATTCTTCAGTCACTCCATTCATCCATCCATCCATCTACACCCTAGCTTCTCTCTTTCCCAGCCACTAGCTATGTGTACCGTGCATGCCTATCCTATATTAGGAACTACTTGACGCATGTAAGAATTCTGTGGCGCCCACGCACTTAGCCTTCTCCACTCCGTATTTCTCTCCCTATTGACACTGACGTCACTCCTCGTCACCCTCACCCCCCCTTTCTCATTGCCTTGCTACTTTGTAGTAGGCTTGGTTATGCTATGCTTGGAGCTGCTTGGCACGTAACCGATTTTTGTGGCACATAACGGCGCAGTTTTTGCGAACGCCTCAGGGTGGCATTTCCGGCTTTTGACAGCCCCGCTGTCAATGCTTTCGCTGCCTGGCATTTGCTTCGTTCTATGCAAACATGAATAAATATGCGAGAAGAAGGAAACAGCTCTAAACAAAGAGACGAAGAAAGAAAGCAGACAAACATGCAGTGTGTTCTATATATATATATTCTTGGCGTCGTCATGACAACCCGAACAATACCGGCAAAGCCGAAAGAAAATCAGCTTGGGCTCAGGAAACTATCCAAACGATTGCGAAAACTGTAACCTTCGAGAAATAGACTTATTACTTTGACCAGTGCTGATGCTCGCCCTTCTCATGGTCGCATAATAACGGCAATGCGCTGGAAGGACGGGAGATTGTGTGGACTTGCATCATATATATCTGTACGGTCGTAATATTAATGCTACGCTCAGATCCGCAAAAGCGACTCGGGGCTGTCCAGCCGGCCGAAAACACTGCAAGGACCCGAGGGCTCCTGGCCGCCATTTACGTGGGGACTTGCCCCCAAACTTCTGGACCCGAATGAAGTTATGTCTCTGTGTCTTGGAGGGCAGGTACACAGCAAAAACACAACGCGCACATTCCTGTTCTGTTCTTCTGGTGTCCCCATGCTCTAGCACTTTACTGTGATTATTATTACATTGATTTGACTGGCCCCCTCACAACATTTGGGTGCACGTTAAAGAACCCCAGGTGGTCGAAATTTCCGGAGCCCCCCACTACGGCGTCTCTCATAATCATATGGTGGTTTTGGGACGTTAAACCCCACAAATCAATCAAATCAATCAATCAGGCCCCCTCACAACACCCACACTCACCCGCTAAATGCCCTCGCAGTCGCGCCATCATGATTGGTTCGGAAGAGAGAGAGAGAGAGAGGAAACTTTATTAGAACTTGGCCGGCAGCTTGGTCTTGGTGGCCTCAGATGGCGGCGCTGAGTCCCTGAACTCGGGCGGCATCTTCGGCCTGCCGGACAGCCCAGAGCTGGTCGTTGAGCTCCGAGCTTCTTTCTGAGCGCCGCCTCCCAGCGGCGGCGTCGCCGACGGAGAAGGTCCCCCGCGGCTCCCGCAGACGGGACGGCGGCGGGAATGAGTGAGCTCGAGGCTTCCTGTTGCCTGGTATTGGCAGCCGCCATAGGCGCATCGCGAACGGCGGCCGTTTCTCGACCATTGTTACCGGCGCATTCCCAGAGCATGTGGCGCAGCGTTGCTCTGCGCCCGCATGCCTTACATAGATCGGTAATGTGTAAGTGCGGGTAGCAGTGGCGTAAGACGACCGGGCTGGGGTAAGAGTGGGTTTGTAGTAAGCGATAGCTTACGGCATCGTGTCTGTTTAATTTGTCATGCGGTGGCGGGAACTTTCGCCTTTCCAGTCTGTAGTGTTGCGTAATATCTCGGAACGTGATGAGACGATCACCCCACGACCATTGTGGTCTGTGTTGTCGCTGCGTGTCTGTCGAAGTGTCTCGATCCGGCAGATCAGAAGCCCCGTTCTCGGGAGCGGAGGCGGCGGCCACGGAATGTGCCACGGCTCGGCGAGTGAGACCTCGAGCCGCGGCGTGGGCCGCCTCGTTGCCCGGAAACGGGACGTCGGTGTGTGCCGGGGTCCAAAGGAGGAAGACTGTTAAATTTTGTTGTGGCGATCGCGACGCTGAGTCACCATCACCGCACCTCTTAAGGATGCGGGCCGCTTCCCGCGAGACGCGGCCGCGCGCGAAGCCACGGATTGCTGCATGCGAGTCGCTGATTACGATCGTAGCGTTCGGCACCGTGGCGATTGCTAGGGCTATCGCGGCTTCTTCGGCCGCCTCCGTATGTCCCGTGGTCACCGTGGCGCTCGCGAGGCATTTGCCCGCACGGTCAACGACCGCAGCGGCGTGTGCGTGTCTCCCGTCCCCATATCTCGCGGCATCTACGTACACAACTTCGTCGCTAGTGCCGTACTTCTTTTGAAGGTCACTAGCTCGCTGGTTACGGCGCCCGACGTGGTGCGTCGGGTGCATATTCTTAGGAAGCGGCGGAACAATTAGGCGGTCGCGAACCGAGGTAGGAACATCCGCTTTTTCTCCCTGCTGAGTGTGGTACCGGATGCCAAGTGACTCGAGGATGTGTCGACCCGTCTTAGACCCCGACAAGCGTTCGTTTTGCGAAACGACATGGGCCTCAATTAACTCGTCGAGTGAGTTGTGCAGTCCAAGTTCTAGTAACTTTTCAGTGCTCGCATTCAGTGGAACTCCAATTGCTCTCTTGAAAGCCTTTCGTATTATACATTCGATTTGGTTCGGAAGAAAATTTTTATTTTGTTTTGATGGTGCTGCAATATAAAAGGCACTAAAAATTGACCCCTAATGGTATTTCATAAAAACTGTGGAAAACATATTCGCATTAAACAATCCGTGAACCTGTAAATTACTGACAACGTCAAGCGTTTACTTTATTGCGTACTGCCGTTTTTACTTTGTATCACTTTTTTCACCGCTAAGCCAGCTCTACAAAACTAATTTTCAATTTTTCTGCCGTTAAGCAGCCGTTTATCTTCAGAAAAACTTTGAAATACACTTAAGCGATCGCATGGCATGCTTACTGTTAATTACTGATGCTAGCAAGCCCTCTCCACCATGCGTTTTTTTTTTGTCACAGAACGAGTGCTCAAAAAAGGGCGCGCTGCCAAATTCTCGCGACGAAACGCGGGAGAGACGCCGCGAGGTCAACGAAAAAAAAAGAAAAAAAAGAGAGGGCAAGCATCCAAGGACTCCCCGGGCGCGTGGCCCTCCCCTCTCGGAAGCGTAGGTTCGCCCACGAACCTCCTCACCCCACAACGGCGGCCGAGCAAGCACTCGAATGTTCTAGATGGAAAGGGGCGTGGTGAAGCCGGGTTGAGTCATCCTTTGCGGACGGCATTCGAACTGTCTTGTCCTCTCCCCAGCCTTCACTGCGTATCGCGCCGACGAAATGACGAGAACTTTCTGGTTTGAAAGAAGTTTGAAGCTTGGAGAGTGGCCAATTGAAGACGCGAGGTTTCCTGGAAGAGAAACTTCGGGGGCCAAGTGCAGACGCGAGGTTTCCTGGAAGAGAAACTTCGGCGAGGTTTCCTGGAAGAGATACTTCCAGGCAGTGGAACGACAGAGGTTTCCTGGAAGAGAAACTTCGGGGGCAGCGGAACGACAACAACGCTGGACTTTGAGTGAGGGATTTTCGGAAGAGTATCATCCAGGCTTTTGTTCCAAGAACTTTGGACTGAATAGGTTTTCTATCTCTTTAGTCTTTAAGTGTCTTGGTTGTTGAATGCATGCGACTGCATTGTAGTGCGTATTGTTGTCTGTGTCCATTGTTTCGAGTGTGGCTGATTGTACTGTGTAGTACGTTGTTTGGTGAGAGACAAATTGTATTCAACAATTGTGGAGTGTGCATACTTGTGTATTGTTTTGATCTGCCGTTACTGAGAATATAATTCTGTTTTGTTTATCAACTCTCGGCTCTGACTTGTTCTTTGGGCCACAGCCGGCGTCCGCTGGCGCGCCAAAAAGGACCACTTCTAAATTGTCCACGCTTTCGTGGTGCGGTTCGGGGGGCCGATACTTCGGCCCTTGGAATTAGCCCGGCGATCACCTCCCTAATTAACGGGACCCTGTGACATCTTTCAAGGGGCGAATTAGCTCAGGGCCTCGGCTTGTCGACGTGTCATGTTGCCACCATGGCCTCAGCTCATCGACAAGTCATGACGCTTTCACGTTCCATCAGAAATGGGTGGGCACCACAAAAAACGGGGTAAACCCTTTCTCATGGCAGCGGTTCATACTATGCATATTTTGCGTAAAAGTTCATTGTTACTGCCTAAAACGTTTGTTTGGCTTTGTAGCCGTGTCAGAATACGCAACAAAACTTACGAAGGCGCTCAAGCTTCTCATCTATAACGAGTGACCGACACGTGCATCTCTACGGTGAAGTCATCTATTTGACACGCCACTTCCTGAAACGTGTCGCCATGTGCGTCATAGGCATTAGCACTTAGCATATTGCTCTCCCATAATAGAGCACATTTTAAGCTAAATATCTCAACATTTGGTTAAGCAAACGCATGCCAATACTCGCAACTGGCTTATACTACGAATAATACTAGTGAAGCCAGGTTCAAGCTATTTGTGCTACGTGCGGATACTCGGTAAGGATCGTAAGCCTGGACGAAAGCCACGCAGTGAGCTCGTTCAGACGTTGTTGTATTCATCTTCAGCACGCGGGCCTACGACTATTACAACGTCTGATGCGACCATTACGCGCAACCAACGGGCAAAACAGTCTCGGTTTTTGCTTTCCGTTTGCGGGGCTTCCGGCCTTCCCAGATTTCGCATCTCATGCGCATCTTGAAAGCTACG
The DNA here is from genome assembly GCF_013339725.1 of Rhipicephalus microplus. Lineage (NCBI taxonomy): Eukaryota > Metazoa > Arthropoda > Arachnida > Ixodida > Ixodidae > Rhipicephalus > Rhipicephalus microplus. Next base: position 175,790,268 of record NC_051167.1, read on the forward strand.
CAATAGCGTATCTGTGCAGTTGGTTTGCTGAATCAGAGGGCAGACACGACGGGTGTTAATGGGAGCACACTGTATGTTTTCCCCTTTTGCACTACCAGCCCAGCCATGGCCAAAAATGCAAACCTTGCGAGCCTGCAACAACTGCAGTGGGGACGCAACCCACATTCAGGAGGGCGATTGGCACGTCGTAAGAAAACAAACCGTATCGAAAAGAGCCATGTGGACTTATGAGGTCGCTAGCTACACAACCACACGATGCAGATGTTACGCGATAGGACAATTATGACAGATGCGACTGTAGACCTAATTGATTGATTGATGTGTGGGGTTTAACGTCCGAAAACCACCATATGATTATGAGAGACGTCGTAGCGGAGGGCTCCGGAAATTTCGACCACCTGGGGTTCTTTTACGTGCACGGGCCTACAACATTTCCGCCTCCATGACTGTAGACCTAACTCTGCTTAAAACGTTCGTCGTTGCTGCCTGAAATATTGTGCTCGGCTTAGCAGTGGTGTTATAATACCAGCAGAAATTTACCAAGGCACTCAAGTTTTTCACCGAAAACATGACATAAACGTGCATCATTACGGTAAAGCGATCTATTTGAAGCTCTGCCGTGGTGGTCTAGTGGCTAAGGCATTCAGCTGCTTATCCGCAGGTCACGAACTTGAATGCCAGCTGCGACGACTGAACTTTCGATGAATGCGAACGTGCTGTAGGCCCTCGTGCTCGGATATGGGTGCACTTTAAAGAACCCCAGGTGGTCTAAATTTCCAGAGCCCTCCACTACGGTGCCTCTCATAATCATATGGCTGTTTTGGGGCGTTAAACCTCCTATAATAATAATAATAATAATAATAATAATAATAATAATAATAATAATAATAATAATAATAATAATAATAATAATAATAATAATAATAATAATAATAATAATAATAATAATAATAATAATAATAATAATAATAATAATAATAACTTTATTATTCTTAATAATTTCAACCACAACTTTTGTAAACATATCCACAAAGTTACAGTTACAGTGCATAAGCATACCTGTGGCGAGAAAATCAGTAAAGTGTAAAGAAAGACTGCAGGATGAAACACTGTTGCACACTGCATGCTACGCGCTTTCTCATGTTTCACGTTAGTTTAGCCGAAAGCACCCTTTTCCTATGTGTACCTTCACGACGATTTGTTGTACTTTTTCTCTGGAATCTTCAATACCATTTTTTTTGGAGAATAAAAAACCAAACAGAATGTTGTTTCTTGACAACGGGCCTCACACACCTAGGGAATATTTCGTAATATAACTGCAGATTGAACGACAATAGCGAACCTTGTCAGTAGCAGTAGGCATGCCTGGGGTTCTTTTGCTCTCACACTGGGCCGGTCTTCTTTTATTTTCTACTTCCACGTTCAGTTCTCTGTGTTTCATCCTGAATTCACCAATGTCAAGACATTTGCTCTGCTCAACGTACGCCTGGCCTTGTAAAATTACCTTGAAAGTGGATATGGCAAGTTCCCGAGAATATTCCGGCGCAGTTCGTTGTGATTCATCATAAGTAAGCGAGATAATGGGTCTGTCTCGACGATATGAAGTGCTTTGGCAAAGCGCGAGCTTCTACTGGAGCAGTGGGAGTGCGCAAGTACACGTTATATTTTTTTTCTAGCGGATACTCGAGCCCGCCTGCCAGACATCACAGCGCAAGTTACTGTTTTGTGATTGGTAGTTGAATACGACGAAGCCTCGGCTGTACAGGAGAACTGTGCCACCAATTATGACATGCAAATGACATGTCTTATGCAGAACTGGAAATTACTTTCCTCTGAACAAAACTTTGTGCTCTTGTTACAGACACTCAGCAGGGTGATGAGACACTGCGTCTGCAGAGAGCACACGAATTTAGGTTATTTCTTGCCAACTTTTTGTCAGTTGTCCGCTTTCAACTCAGACCCGCTTTTCTACAGATCATTTTCTGTGATGAAAGTGCAAATGGAAACTGAAGTTGATCATTTCGAGCAATTTTTGTCGAGATGTTAATTACGAAGGCACTAAAATAAAGTCTGTAGCTTCACATGCCTCAGATTTTCAAATGTAAGAGGAAAAGACAACCATATCAAGCTTAGAAATGAAATGTGGCAATCACTTTTATCATAGTAACACGCCCTTCAAGAATATAGAGCTCAATGTTTATACACTGGGTAAATACAAGATTTCGAAAGTTTCTTTTTCATACGAATCATGTTTAGGGAGATTCGTTTAGGAATTCAGCTGTATTGCGCACTTAAAAAAAAGCCTAGATCTTCATCCTGAAGCTAAGCTTCTAATTTTTAATATAATTTCATCCTTAAAAATCTGGAGATTTGAAGCTCATGGTGATGCTGAGAAGCTTAGATCCTAATTGTGTTGTTTGTAAATTAGTCTTTACTGCGTACTTACCGAAATTCTTTACGCTGTATCTTCATCCGCCGAAGAAGACTAAGTTCCGCAGCTTCATCTGACATGCGTACAAATGAAGCCGCATCTAGGGCCTACATAGTTTCAAGCTCTTTATATATGTCTAAAGAGCTGAAACATACTTGTAGTGGCCCCTTTAACGGCATGTCTAATACACTTTCTCCACACGTGAACTGAATGTAAGTTCCATATATTCCCCGTGGATGTAATTTTATTTCTCCACTTTTGTCTATTGTAAGTCCGCACTATATCGATGACATAATCCATAGAACGTGCTAAGAATGACACTAAATGTTTTAGATTGAAGATAGAAGTACTATATATCTGAGATCGAGGACGGCAATCTCCTTTAGCTTGTAGAAAAGCTTTTGCGGAACCACCAGGCACAGTTCAAATCAATCGTGAGTCCCACCATCCAAACTTTATCTTACCACCCGAAAAATAGTAAGATTAGCCGTTGCAGTGTCCACTAATCCCCACGATATGCAATGGCTGTCGTAAGCAGCCATACAAAGTTTCAATACCCTTTTTAATATCTGTAGCACGTTTTCGCAGAATATAATCCTCTTAAGACTTAGCGATTGCACTCCGAGTCATAAGCTAACAAGTAGCGCTGAAAATTGGTTCACTAAAACATAAATCAACCAGAAAATCAGACTTCTCGGGTTGTTGTATTTTTCGCTTAACGTTCGATATTAATTCCTACAAACTTGGAAAAACATTTATTTATCAAATTGTAAGTTTTCTAGCTCAGTGAGCAACCTTATGAGAATAAAAATAGGGTTGTCCTTCCTGTATACAACTCATGTTTAGCATGTGCACTGGGCATGCTGGACTAAAACTAATTGAGCCAGTGTTAACAAAGAATTAACAAAACTGCTTACGTTGTTTCAATAATTTGTTTAACAAGTTTCTTTCGCCAGCAATTATGTGGAATATATATTAGATTTGTTTCAATTGTGCTTATATTGAGTGTTAAGTGCTACGCTATATCTTCAAAATCACTTTTTAAAGTATGAGATAATAAATATCGCAATGGCGCTAAATATTAATTTATATTATATCTCCCATACAGAAAAAAACTGATAGAATAAACGCTAGGGCAGGTTTTTTTCATATTTTGGGGCTAAGATATCACGGAACTAGTGCGGGAAGTCGGGTAGTTTGGTATTTTATTGTTCGGGTGAATGCGCAGCATGGCATAGGCATGTTCTTGCATTGCATGTCGGCCGTTTCTAGTTCTTTGTGCCGCGCTGCACGTTCAACCGAAGAAGATAATGATCACTGCACATCTTAAATTTCGAGGTCAGTTGCTTACATGTAAGAGAATTTGGGACTGTAATGGTTACATGCAAAGTAAGGAGAAGACAGTGGCAGCGCTTGAAGATGCATTCAGTCTAGTTAACCTGGTCATACAGGAATGCTAGGCTGCCGACCCGAAAGCCGCGTTTCTACTAAATATTTTCGGCCTTTGTACTGCTACGGGCAAGTATTTGTTACAGAAATTTGAATGAAGAAAATAGCCCCCGTCACTGTTGTGCAAAAGCGAAGGCGCTGACGCGGCCATAAATTCCGCAACCCCATTACTGAGCGTTGTACCGTCACCCCCGGAAAATCTTTTCAGGCCTGCGCCCAGCAATTTGACGTCATTTCCGGCCGGCCGACTCTCGGGGAAGCCGCAGCGGCAGCGAGCGCAGCGCGGGCGGCGGTGGTGACGGTTCGGCGGCGTGGTGTTGACGGTGTTTCACGTTTGTTGCTTTCCGTTGTTGTTTTGCGGCAATTTCGTTTCCGTGCGTGATGCTGGAGTGATGCGACAATGCCGAATAAGTGTTGTGTACCCGGATGCACCGGCAACTACAAAACAGGAAAGAAGATACAAGTGTTTTCCTTCCCTAAAGACGCCGACGCTCTCAAACAATGGCTACGCGCCATTCCTAGGAAGGACTTCGTGCCGACTTCGTGCACTAAGGTAAGAATTTGAGATGCTCCTGTTCTTAGCTTGTCGTTGCTTGTTCGGGTAGAAATCACCTATGATGGGAAATACTTGAGTGTGTGGCCGCCGGGCCTCGCGAAGCGCTGACGCCAGCAGCGTTCGCAGCAAGGATGGTCAGCTGCGCTTTGTTCACTAACAGTGCCGTGGTGTCGTCCATTCTTGCAAGCTCTCGGTGGAAGCGCTTCGTGGAGTGCGGTGACATCACGCTCCCGTGTTTCCTTTCATGTTGCTTGTACCGCTTAGCGCAGCGCTTTTATTTAGATGCTTGCGAAACGTAGGTAGACTTTGTTTTAGCTACACGGACTGTAAACGCGGTCATGCAAACGGGAGCGCATTTTTTTCTTTTGAGAAGTGGCGTCTCAGACGTTCTTGAAACGTTTTTGCAGGTGTGCGCGAATCATTTCGACGCTTCATGCATTGAGAAGACGACATCGTAGACGGATCCAAGGACAGGGAGAGTTATTGAAGTTGCACTCCCAGTACCACGGTTGCGTCCTGGATCTGTCCCAACGGTATTTTCCGGCTGTCCGTCCTACCTATCAGTACGAGACCAGAGCACGAGAGAAACCCCTGACGCCAAGAGGAGCCGACAAGAAGCCTCCCAACTCGCCCGTGCTGTAGAAAAGTCGCTGGCGTCATATGAAGCGGAGCAAAAACGAGACCGGTTTTCGTCCCTCGAAGAACTAAGGGCTCGCCTGCAAGGGGTGTCAGTGTCTCCAAAGTGGACTGTGATTCATAAAGAAGAGTGCTCCATGTTTTTGAACATTATCGACTATCGTGAACCTTGTTTGAATGCGTCATTGACCGTGTTTGCAAACCTTGAAGTCTTTGCCTGCTATCAAGGTTCACCAATCAAGAACCTTGGTAGCGCTGTTGTACCAGACTCAGTTCAAAAAGTAAGTTCCTTGTTGGAAATTTTGAACAACCTGTCGATGCTGTCTGAGGAGCGCTGCACTTATTGCCACCTGGCTCAAGCAATACATTCCCTTGTTTGAGCCTTGTTTCCAGTTTTGTATCTCTTTACAAGTTGTTAGCTTTTAAAGGTGCTGTACTTTTTTCTTTTTTTTTAACTCGAACTGCCTCGGTGCCCACTGTAGCAGTTGTACAGTCCGTTTTGGTACCTAAGCTGTGTACACTTTCCTTGTGCACTCTGTGTACAGACATGTTGTGCACTGTGATTTGTTTTTTTCTTAGATTTTTGTTTGATTTTTTCCCTAGGACATGCACCTACCTGTGGCAGTACAATTACTTTTCTTTCTGTCATTTATCATGCTGTGGACCACAATTTAGTCACCAGTGTTCTTTTGTATTGTATTTTTTGGCAAGTGTTTGAACCTGATACCTTGTGTTGCTACTGCTACTATGATAAACGAATGGTATGTTTTCCTCTAACCTACAATTTAAATGAAAGTGTGCTTTTTCTGTTCCAAAGCTCGGGGATGTTTTTGCTGTTACAATCTGTTTTGTTTTCTGAGTTTTATGTGGCAAGATATTGTGTTTTGTACTTTTGGCATATTTTCAGCATTAAGGGCAACATCTTGTGTTGCCTGTCGTCTGCCTGGACCGAGAACAATGTGCACTGTGATATTTGTACAGACGGCGTCTGGCTGTGATAAATAAATACGCATTATTCCATTCACGATATTCATTATTTCTTGATACCTTGATAAGTTCCCCCGCAACGGTGGCTCAGTGGCTAAGGCGTAGCGCTGCTGAGCACTAGGGCGCAGTTTCGATACCCGGCTGCGGCGGCCGCATTTCTGATGGGAAGAAAAGCAAAAACGCCCGTGTGTACGAGATTTCGGCACACAATAAAGATTCCCAGGTAGTAAAACTTGATCCTGAGCTCTCCCCTACGGCGCGCTTCATCGCCTGCGTTGCGTCGGCGCATTAAACCATACAATCAATGTATACCTTGATAAATCGTGCGGACATGGTGTCAAGGAACCTCGCCCGAGTCGGTAGGCGTGAAGGGCGCTCGCGGCTGGCGCAGCCACCCAGCGAAGGGCGGCCGGCCGGCCGGCGCGATGTGACGTCGTCGACGTCACGTCACGTGACGCGCAGGCCTGAAAAGCTTCCGGGGGTGACGGTTGTACCCAAATGTCGCGAAACAAGTAAATCGGCAAAAAGACGTCTTCTCCTCGAATATATATACTCCTCGGTATTGTCCCCGAAACGCCAACATAATTCGGCACGCTCTTCAAGATGAAGCTTGTCCCAACAAAAGAAACGCCCGCTGTTTAAATAAAAAACCTCGCATGAGCTAAACTGAAAATGGACTTTTCGTGCATTTAATCAACATTCTGCGTCTCTTTGTGCACTGTCCTAGACAGCTTCTCCGCTCGCCCAGCTTCACAAAGTGGTGTCGCACTTGAATTTTTCTCGTCGCTTTAGAGACACTTCGCATGGCCTAGTTGCACAGATGGTGGCACTAAAATTCTAAGCACTTTATTATTTCGGACTCGCGGCTTCTTCTACGCAAAAAGCGAGTGTGCTACAAGCGCAAGAGGCGTCGGTTTGTTGTACGCGCGTCGACACTTTGAACAGCGCCGTCTTTATTATTGGCTGATTCTTTGAAAAAAAAATAAAAAAAACGTTATAACTGTCAGAAATGGTTCAACACTGGGCAGTACAACAGCTGGTACCATAAAAAGCGTGTTTCGCTTGAAAAACACGGAGCGCCCGAAAAAATTGTTCGAAGAACTGCCAGTATTCTCTAAAACTTGCGTTTTGGCAAATCGCTTCGTGGCGATGGAGGGTTATTGAATGTGCACTAAGCAAAATACGAAAGCTACACAACGAAGGATGGCTGACAGCCTCGACTTCTGGATATGGCGCCATCGTGTGTACTTTATAATCCTTCGACCATATGTGTCCCTCTAGCAATATCTCCGAATTCCTCATATAGATGCATAGCAATCGAGAGAAGACTGTCGGCATCAAATGAAACACGAACAGTGAAGTGCATAGCCCACGCCTCAGCAACAGTATATTGCGTTCCGTCCGGTCATCACCTGTTGACAGGTGCACACATACGGTTTCGCAACACTGTGCGATTCCTCTAAAATGTGATAGAGAGAGAGATAGATAAATTGAAAGGAAAGGCAGGGAGGTTAACCAAGCTTGGCTTGGTTGGCTACCCTACACTTGGGGTGGGGGAAAGAGAGAATATTAGAAAGGAAAGAAATAGAAAAGAGGAGTAAAAAAGAGAAGGTTGAATAGTCAGCTCGGGATTACACAGCCCGGTCTCGCACAGTTCTTTCACAAGTGGTCGTGAAGTCTGGTGACCCTTAAGAAGGCATTCTATGCCATTGGCCAGCATACCAGTCTGAACGACGCATTATGGAAGCCGAGCTCCGTCAGCTGGATTCACGGCCGCTTACAGAAGATGATCCTGGGACCTTGGCCAACGGACTCCCATACACGCAAAGCCACAAAAATGTGATCTTTCTGCTTGCATTAGAGGTCTGATATGGTGATGATAGCAGCCTGCACGGGCATGGTGAGTCCTTTTTCTTGTTTCGCTTTCATTTTCCTTTATTTTCATAGCCTTCCGTTTCAAATGTCATAAATATCACACAAACGAAAGGTGCCATACTGTCGGGGAATCGCGCAGCACTACCAGTCTGGAAGTGCGCATTAAGCCCGTTAGTCGTTAGTGGCGGTGACTGTAGGGCACTCACTACCCCTTCTGCAATGTTTACGGCACGTGCTCCACTGTTCACGTTTCATTTGACGCCGAGTATACAGGCTTATATTGTTTACGGGCTGATGCCCTGATTCGCATCTCAGCTGGACTCGATAAAATGCGCTAATGAATGGCTCCCCGAGCCAGTAAATAAATTCGTCTCGTTTATCTTCGGCAACTCGTTAACGTTCACCCTCTACTGTTTCGTGGGTCGGAGGATTGAATCCTGGTGACAGCAATGAAGGTGAAATGATAGAGCCCAGAGTGTTTAGATTTGGGTGCAAGTTGAATAACCTACAAAGGGCGAAATTCTTGTAGCCCTGCAATACGCATTCAAGAGAGAGAGAGAGACAGATAATTAAAAGGAAGAGACAGGGAGGTTAACCTATACGAACTGGTTTGCTACCCTGTACGGGGGTGGAAAAGGGACGGAAAGAGGATAGATATAGAGAGATGTAAAATAAATTAGAAAAAAAAACACACATGCGCATTCATTCAGGGAGTTCCGATCACAGTCGTTTGGACAGGCCGGTTGAACGCAAGAAGCGCAGGAGCGCCTTCACAGCCTTCTTCTGCGACATAAAGTCCTGTATGCAGCGCAGGACTCTTTCTTCCGAAAGAAGCTGGTTGTCCAGTTCATCTAGTGCATTGCAGAGTGACTATCTCTGCGAGCAGTATTGTGGGCATTCACACAGAATGTGCCAAGTTGTTTCATCACTGCCACAATGGTCACATGCAGCAGTGTCAGCCATTCCTATGCGGAACGCGTACGCATTGGTAAATGCGACGCCCAACCATTCAATATTCACATCGTAGTTCTGGGACGTAAAACCGCAACACTTTTACATATGTGGTCGACACAGACGTCGCCCGAGGCGGCAAGCCCGCGTTGGTTCAGTCCTGCCCATTCTGCTGGAACGCGGGAATGTGAGCGGCGGGGTGATTTTAGCGGCGCCTACCTGAAACAACGCCAGGCTTGAAGCATGAGCAGTTCATTAGCGGTGAGACTGTTTTACCATCTCAGGCAGTGCGTCATTGGGGCGCCTTTACCGAATGCGCTCACGGATTAGGCGATAGTGAAAAAAAGTTCACAGCGTTGCCGCGATGGCGAAACAATGAATGCGATAGCAACAAACTGGAAGGTCACGCGCAATATGGCATTCACTTGGCAATGTTCCCCGTGTTTCTCACGCGCAAATAGCGCACAAAACGTACTCACAAGTGCAGATGAACGCGAATGAGCGTCTCGATCGACAATTCGCTGTGTCTGAAAAGCGCGCTCTTTTTCGCAAACAGAGACTGTGCAACGATTTGAGGGACTTTTGTGCGCCCTGTAGGAACAACAGAATCCTTCCGGTTAAAGCCAAATGCCAGCCAAGACGTACGATCCTCCCCACTGTGAGATGAGGGCGTGCGAGTGTGCGTCTACTACTTTTCCCCACGGGGCAAAGTACGCGTGCGAGATGAGAGCGTTCACCGCCGCGTCATGACCTTGGTCGTGACGATGTGGCGACATGCTCTTACTGCGCCATCTTGCTGGTAAAGCTGAAAACATTATAGTCCCCCTCCCCTCCCCGAGAAGCCCGCCACCAGCGGTAAGTGGTAGGTATAAAGAGCTTGCCGTTTGGGCATTGGAGGACGTGCGTCTCGATGGCTCATAACCACTAATAAAAAAAAGAAGCCGCACTGAACGGCTGTGTTCTAAAATGCTCTCTGCTGGGAACAGCGTATCGGCCAATGGCCGAGGATCATCGACCCCGTTTCATGATGAAGAGTCAAGCTATAAAATCGTCCTGCCACGTCTACCAACTGGTAACAATGTTTTGAATTCCGTTTTCCTTCATGCCGACTTGAGTGGTAGGCCGTGTTGTTCCCCAGACTTCCGTGACGCGCTGCTTGAAGTGGTGACCACAGCGGATATCATAGGGGTTGGCCAGTATCAAATGAGCCATGTATGGATGGTTACGTGTGCAAGCAGCATGACGAAACAAAAACTCGTCACGTGTGGTGAGCTCCGTGTAAAAGGGCTGAAGTGCATGGTGCTAGATCCAGAGACCAAGAATATTAAGCTGAAACCTGCTTGCCTTCCACCTCATCTTGAAACGCGACGTGTTGAAGAGGCGTTCCGAGCTTACGGTATGGTGAAGTCTGTTGAGAGAGTCATGGGTGTGTGCATGAATGGGACAGTGGATAACAACAAACAGAGACGTTGCCTTGGAGCTCAAGGACACCATCACTGTGATCTCAATACTGTCCTTCATGTCTTTCTAGGTCCACCAATGTCTCGTACTTATTCCCGGTAAGCATCCACTGTGCCTTCATTGCAGGCGAGTAGGGCACGTTCGTCGACAGTGCAAAACACCAAGGTGCTTGCAGTGCCATTGATTCCGTCATTCATCGGATGCCTGCGTGTCGACTTATGCCAACAAACTCCCTTCTGGCCAAGGCACTGATGAGTCGCATCTGGATTATCTAATGGATGCCACTGAGGTATTTGATGTGACAGGAGAAGAAGCGGGAGGACCATAAGGTTGCTCAAAGGAAGCTCAGCTCATGTCCACGAAGATCACCCTCAGCACGCAAAATACCACCGCTAAAGACCCCAGTGAAAGCATAAATGAATGTAATGCTGCCGGAGAACACCACCTGGAAGACCCTAAAAACAAGCCTCCCGACAACGACTAACAAGAAGCAATGAACAGCGGTCAGACAAAGAATCGTCAGACACCGGTCACCGATGAAGCAACAGCGAGTGCACCAGACACGCCAGAGCGACTGTCTTCATGTAGTCCACGTGTCGCCTCCTTTGGGGACCGAGGGACGGACCGCCTATGCCAGCGTCCTCAAGAAAGTGCTCCTAAAAAGTGCAAAAGAGGTAAAGCCGCTGGTTGCCCTGTGGCTAAAGGAGGCCAACAAGAGTTTTAAGAGAGCAGACTGGCTACCATGCTAATATTTCCCATATGTGTAGCGACACTCGACATACGTGGTTTGAGGAATGTAAGGCGTCAGCGGCACTTGCGCCACGTGCTTGAGCAATACAACATTGATGTAGAGGCAGTGCAAGAGACTAAGGTTTCGGCTGCTCGTGACACCGATCTTGCACTGGAAGTTTTTCGAGATTATGATTTATACATAAGCCGAGCACGTGGTGCATGCTTCTTCTGCTGGATGTTTTTTATTAGTTAGGAAGCGCTTGAATCATATTTTGACGTCGCTATTTGTTGGTGGGGGAGGAAGCCTCATTTGTTGTGACTTTTCTTTTCATTACCATATTTTATAGTTGGAAGTTTATCTGTGTCTATGCTCTCTCCAAAGTGCATGACATGAGTTCTTTTTTCCTCTCTTTAACTTCGCTGCTCAACACTGACAGAACTCTGATAGTTTTTGGAGACTTTAATAGTGCTTGTGACGCGAGTTATCATTCATGTATAACAAATCGCTATGATGCAAGTGCAACTTTACTGCAGAAATTGATGAATTATCACAATGTAATAAATGTGGGAGTGCGTGTACCTTCCTCAGTAATCTTTACGTACTGTCAGGGCGTCTTTCATACTCGGGTCGATCATGTGTATGTGTCTATAGGCCTATGGCTTCACATTCATAATTAAGCATTGAGGCCCATATTTTTTACAGATCATTGCTTGGTCACCGTTTTTTAAAGTCCTGATAATTTTCGTAAGGTCCCTCTAAACTGGGACTTATGGAAGCTTAACGTACAGTTGTTGCGCGAAGATCATTTTGTAAAGATAGTAAAACAATTGGTACAAGAGGTAACACAGTGTCGACAGCTGCCAATCTTCGCTCAATGAAAAAGGTTCAAAGAAAGAGTGAAGTATCAGGCGATTAGTATTGCATGTGAAATTGCTCGAAGAAAAAAAGCTGAAGAACACTATCTTCATGATTTACTTCATAAACTCCATATTTTTGAAAGCCAACAGCCGGGATTGTAAGTAGGTGTGATAAGTGTGATTCGAGCACAGAAACAAAACATAATACAGATGTATACAGGGGACCAATGATTCGTTCCCGTGTTACCCAATTCACTGAAGAGGAACCCACGAAGAAATCTCTTGGGAATGGAAAGAAATATGCACCTTCTAAAGAGATACTGCAACATTGAGTCACGGGGTACTCTTTGCACAAATAGATATGAAATAAGAGCCGAGTTTGAAGGTTACTACGAAAGTTTGTTTGGCGTGACTGAGCTTGAAGATACTTTTGAGGAAGAAGCTGACCACTTCATTGCACTTGTGCCTCACTTACAAGATGATGACAGAGTCACTGTGGATGGGTCCATAACCAAGAAAAAAATCTGATTCGCAATAACAACGTTGCAGAAGAAGAAAACTCCTGGCCCTGATGGCCTTAGTGGTGAATTTTACATAGCATTTCAGGAACTTTTGGTACCTTTCCTTGAGGAACTTTTCAAAGAGGCATATGAACCTGGTGAACTTCCTCCTTCTTTCTACCAGGTCCATACAACATCGATCCCAAAAAGTACTAATCCTGGTACATTAAAAAGAGTTACCAGAGTTCGGCCTATATCGTTATGTAACGTTGACTACAAAATATTTGCGAAATTGTTGAAGAATCGGCTACAGACAGTGATTACTAAATGTGTAGGTGACCACCCAACATGTGGAATTAGCGTTCGCTCTATACAGACAAACATTCAAATTGCACAATCAGTTTTTGAGTGCATTGATGGTAGTAGCATTGACCAAGTAGCCCTCCTTCAAATAGACCTTGCTAAAGCATTTGATAAGACACAGCGTGCTTTTTGTTCCAGCTCTTGAGACACCTGCAGTTCGGTGATGTACTGTACAATGGTATATCACTCTGTTATAAGAAGTGCACAACCAGGCTAATTGTAAATCGCACACTATTCAATATAATAGAGTTCAATTCATCTGTACGTCAGGGATGTCCACTCTCGCCTTTGCTTTCTGCAATTTATCTGGAACCATTATATTTAAGTGTGCTTCTTGAGTCTGGCATAAGATGCTGCCGATATGATGCTAAGAAAGTTAAAGTTCTAGCTTATGCAGACGACATTTCCTTCTTTTGAGCTGATAAACCCAGTGTTCAAGAAGCAGTCAACACTACTTTACGTTACTGTGAAGTCGCTGGCGCCAGCATAAATTTCGATAAAAGTAGTGGATTCTGGCTAGGCATGTGGGCCCAAACTCCTTCGGTATTCACAAATATCCATTGAAATGCGACTGCTATGAAGTACCTTGGTGTGTTTCTCGATAACTATCGTAACAGCGGCCCACACTAAACTGCTGCGATAACTATACGATCCGCCGAAAGGTGGCAACATGGCACGGACGAGAGCTTGCTATATTCGAGAGAGTGAAAGCGTGAAATATATTTCTTGTGTCATAGCTTATTTATATTCTGCAGGTGTTGAACTTCTCTCGTGTGCACATTCAAACCTTTCATAGTATATTTGCCTGCTTTATTTGGAGGTTTTCCTGGGAATCCTTGAGAAGAGACAATCTTTTTCTTCCGCTTGAAAAGGGTGGTATCGACCTGGTGCATCTGTTTGTGCGACAGCTGGTGTCAAGATTTTTTTTTACCTAAAGGATGTGTGCCAACGCTTTCTTTTAGCGGTTCAATGTTACCACCTTTCTTTTATTCATGTCACAACCAGCGTTGCTAAGGAATTGCCGGTGTGGGTATTCCTAAAAAAACTGCTGATACAGCCAATTTTTGGAAAGCCAGATTTAGTTTAGAGTACTTGTATACTATTGAGATAACAAAGTTAGCCGCCGAACTTGTGAACAACCTTTTCCCTGAACCCGTTTATCGAATGCCATATTCGCTTTTGTCTGGTCACGATGTATTATGTCGTGTACATAGAATGTACATATCTTCTTCAGCGAAAACATTTTGCTTGAAACTGCACACTTCCACTCTGCCAGTGAAAACGTGGCTGAACCGAAAATCAATATATGTGCCCTGGACAGTTAATTGTAGACTCTGCAACCAACCTGAGACGATAGAGCATTGTTTCGCTCATCGTTGCGACGCATTTCATTTTTGGGACATTCTAAAAAAACAATCAGTAAAGAACTTCCAATCACAGCTCATGGTATTAGGTTCCTCCCTTTCAAAAAGAGCCTGACTGATAATACTCCATATGACCTGCTTGTGTTGTTGGGACTTTATTCACTATTGCAAAGTCGCATGACAGATAGACACGCCGAGCCACCCCGCTCGACGAGATCCGTCTTCCGAGAAGCAGCTGCTCAAGTGCGCAGTATTGTTGAGACTTTTGGCACCGTTCCGGAGTGGCTTCCCATTCTGGATTCTTGTGTGTGTTCACCTGACTTTTGATGAAGTATGTTGTGCGTAGTTCACCATTACTGGTGATGAATGTATGCAATAAATCAAATCAAATCAAATCATTTTATTTTCCCAGAAAGAAACAGGTTCTGGGGAGATTCACTGGCTAAAAGCTGTTTATGCACAGCTTGACGAGGCCAGTGAACCCTATACAAGGCAGGTGGGACAATGACAAAGATGTGTATCACAATAAAGACCATAAGCTAACATTACAATACCAAATACGGTGTAATAAAAACATATATATACATTCCTACAAAACATCCTGACACCAGCATAGCACAGAAGATTACATGGACGCGAGCAAAAAGAAAAAAAACAGAGAAAAAACAAAAGAAAAATTCAGAAACCATAACACCATTATTGCCAAAAAATAAAATAATAAAAATAAATAAATGATGAAAATATCAGGGAAGATATATACAAATTTGCTCCTTGTGTATGTGCTGCATCATACAATGTACATCACATGCCAGACAAACAAATTTATACAGACAGAATTATATCATATAACCTATACGGTACAGCATGGATGCACACACTGAAAGAAAAATGAAATTGTACTATCGTACAGACAGCACATTTTACAACGTAAAAATGTTCGCCTATATTTACAAAAAAGGATCATAGTTCTTTCAATGAGAAACTGTTTACGTGACTGTATTTATTGAGAATAATTGGTAAATTGTATTTCAATGTTTGAGATTTGTAATTATTGCGAAACCTCGGAACAATTCAAACATCACTGTTTCTTGTTCCTAACAAAAAAATTTTGGCAGTTAGACATGCGGTATTTTTAATGAATTGTTTAAACGAAATGGAAGAGAAATAGCAGGATCGCAGAATGCGAAAGATATACATATATTCCACTTTAATAATACCATAGTCCCGACACACAAGTTGTGCTGATGACAAATAATCTAAATTAGCGATATATCTAATAATTTTTTCTGCATGTCTGAAGTTTCATTATGTTAGTTTTTGTCGTGGTTGCCCACACCAAACTGCAGTAATTTATGTGCGAAAGAAAAAGAGCATGGTATATTGGCAGTTTCACCTTTGCGGGTAAGATATATCTACAACGAGCTAGCACACCAACTACACTAGAGGCTTTTTTGCAGATGTCAACGACGTGTCGGTTCCAGCTGAGGTTTGATGAAAACGTGACGCCAAGAATTTTATGTTTATCCACAAAACGAATGTCTTCACCTGCGTAAGCTAACGCTTGTGTTAATGAAAATATTTAGTTTTTAGCTCGGAATACGATGGCTTTTGTTTTCAGAGGATTAATTTTCAATAAATTTTTGCTAGACCACAAGAAAAGCTTGTTCAATAGCTCGTTCAACGCCCCCAGCTTGTTCAACGCCCACATTGACACCAGTGGCACAATCCAGCCGAGAGTGCCCATATAATTGTTATCGCAATAATAAGTGCGCATGTGTGAAGCCCTCTGTATTGGATGGTATCAGTGAGAGCACCGTGGAGCCTGCACTTTTCTTCAAGCTAAGCATGCTTAGGACTGTACAATCAATAGCAAGCTCCCTTCAAGGCATCTTCGCAGCGTCAGTGGTGATCGACACCAGTGTTATACGCCGAAGAGACATCGATCACCTTTAGTGGGCCACTAAGCAGCCTCAGACAAGACGAGCAACGAGCGTGTTATTCTTTCTCGACGTTTGTCGTCTTTGCGGCACAATTCATGATACCCGCAGTTTGTCCACACGATGGCATGAAAAAATAAGCTCTTGACGGGTTGATATAAGAAAATATCTGTTTTGATTGATTGATTATTTATTTCATTATTTATTTATTTATTTATCTATTTATTTATTTATTTATTTATTTATTTATTTATTTATTTATTTATTTATTTATTTATTTATTTATTTATTTATTTATTTATATGTGGGGTTTAACGTCCCAAAGATATTTGTTTTGAATTGTCCTCTACTCCGCTTTGCCATGCAACTTCACGCTCGTTTTGCTTTGTCTTGGTTGACTATTGTTCACGTTAAACTGATTTCCCTTCGTTTTTTTTTGCGTTTGCGGCTGTGCAAGCGGAGATACCGGCATGTAGACAAAAACAACCCAATCCTGACTTGCTCAACGCTTAGTACCAACACCGGTCTTATGAAGGCCTAAGTGGTGAGCAGGAGTCGGCGTCTGTCGATAGAGCAGTGAAGCCGAGAAAGAGACCGCTGTCTCGCCCTTGAGCTCAGTGGGATTTAGGAATCCTTTATTGATTAACCTAGCCCTTTTCCCACTGAGTACCAGAATTTTCCACCCTATTCTTCATAAGGCAACACGCTTTTCTGCTGTTATGAGTAGCAATCTGTCTCATGTCCACATAACAGCTCATCGTTCAACACAAGCTGTGATTATTCTGATCTTGTCATCAATGTGCGATGACCATGCATGCATATGCATATTTTTTATGAAAACAACGAGCTATCAATGCACTGTCTGACAACAGATCACTGGTATGGTGATGAATAACAGAAAGATCAGTTTCCGGCCACGGACTGCGGTCGACGCACTACTAGGTGGGCGTGGATGGACAGTTTAGCACGCACTGGCGTGGTCCGTAAGCTTTTGTGGCTGTTTGTACTAACATACCAGAGTGGCAGAATCCGAGCGTAAGCTATGAGAGGAGCATTTCTGTCGATAGCATGATAAGACGCTAAACTATGAATGAACCGAGTTCCGTCTGCATTGATGGCTGCGAAACACGCGCATGCATGAATGCACCGTGCCGCGCAACAGATCCACCTCGCCAGCCACACCTGTCGCAGTGTTTTCTTACACCGTTAGATAAGGAAAAACGTATGTGTCACTTCTTTTGGAGAGCCCTGACAAGCCACGTATGACTCTTGAAGAAACACAGTAAAGCAAAACAGAGAGGCGAGCGATTTGGTACTGATCCATTACGGCGTAAATGCAGCGCGAGAAAGACACAGACAAGAGAAAGTGGACACCACAAGCGCTGGTCTGTGTATTCTTTTGCGCTGCATTTACACAGTAAGTGAAGAAACTCGTTAGTCTTAAGAGCAGCCTGACACGTGAACACGTTAACAGTGCTGACAGTAGCACAGGTTCCTAGAAAATAATTCGGACCACAGCAGTGGTGACCGCTCATGGAGGGAACGTGCTGGTGAAAAAGTAGCGCCAGCGTTTGCGCATCCATGATACCCCTAGAGAGCTCGCTCTCCTTCCCCAGTGCACCTAGATAGATGTTGCCGGGCGGCAAAAAAAAAAAAAAGAAGAAGAGTAGGGTATCTTCTAGTGTTTCATGGGGAAGGGGGAGCGGAGCTGTGTCAATGTAGTCGCTAACAATCTGTGTGAGAGTGACTGCACTCGGTGAAGCGCGTAGAGGGGCGTGCTAATCGACATCGGACCCTTCAAAATGGAAGTGATTAACTAGTTCACTAGTCGAAAGATTTGTCTAAATATGTCTGATTCTGTCAGTCTGAAGTCGCCGACAACAGTTGCAGTGGCAAAAATGGGGAAGCGGCATACTATACCATTATATACCTAGACCTCAATAGAATGCAATAGCCTACCTGCATAATTAGTAAGCATCTTAGACCTCACTCGATTTAAGAATGCACTAATAAACTCAGGATCGTGAACTATACTAATCGGCGTAAGTATTATTGACTGTTTAGTGTATTCTTTGTGGTTCTAGTTCAGTTGTCTTTCAATAAAGTGTACTCCTTGCTTGTAAAACTTCATCATTATATTTATCTTCATGTTAAATATTTTTACACAATCTTGTAGTCATTTTGTTGTTGATGTTTATTTCCGCCCCTCCCCTCTATTTTGTACAAATGTACCCTTAGGGTTTTCCAAATTAACGAATAAATATATTTCCATAAAACATGTACAGTTGTATTAGACACCAACTAACTAAAGTAATTTAAGCGTCTCAAGATCACTGTAAAACGTGTAACTAATTAACATTACGAAGACTCGGCAATCACACTCCACAAATACTAAAAATTAGTGGACTACTAATTACATGAACGCTATTAAACATAAAGTGTGTTAATTATCGATCTTTTCAAATTGACAACAGAAGTGAGTTCTGTTCTCAGTTTGACAAGTTGTTGCCTGTTTTAACAAATGAAAACAAAAGTATAATCATCTGCGGAGACATCAATATAAACATCATCGACCTTTGCGATCAGTCATGTCCTGATTATCTCAGGCGTTTACATGGCTACGGCCTTGAATCTTTAATAACCGCTCCTACCAGATGTGACATGTCAGGATCTAATACGTTGGTTTACCACATAATAACCAATTTCACTACAGATGTTTTAAAAGGAGTCATTGAGCACAGTATAATAGATCCTTATCGTATATTTCTTACTCTGAGTAAGAATGATTCTAAGGGTAAAAAATACAAAGAGAGGAAAAGTTCTGATTCCCAAAAATTAAAATATATGGTACAATTGCCAGACTAGAGCGACGTAATATATGAATCCATCGCTGAAAAGGCCCATCAGCTATTTTTTTTTTATTTCAGTTACTCAACGCATGAACGAATGCACGAGTTTACATACCACCACTCATCAGTTTAGTATTCCTGGAAAGCCTTAGATTACGAAAGCACGACTTCGGTGCATCCTTAACGAAAGCCATCTTCACAAAAGAGTGTATTGTGAGCCATTCAGCCTTATACTCAACGTTCGGTTCAAGAATTGTTCCAACGCTCTAGGAGCTACACTCAAGTGCGCAAAACGAGATTACTTTCAGAAAAGAATCCAGGATAACGGTAGTAATACACGGCGCCACTGGCAGATCATAATTGCATTTTCAAATAATAAAAATTGTGAGCAAATAACCAAAATAAAAACTGAAGCTTGAACGTACAGGCATCCAACCAACATCGCTAATGCATTCAGAGAGTACTTTAGCAGTACCTGTGTTTCTCTCACAAATCCCCATTACCAACATTGCCACGTCAACCTCACTCTTTCTACTTGCGACCTAAAATTGCTGAGGAAGTTTTTCACGTTATCTCTTGGCTCAGGTCAGCGGCAGCCGGTCTCGACTCTGTTAACCCAACCCACATCAAGTATGTTTCTAGTGAGGTATTTCCTATCATTGCAGACATTGTAAACAAGATGTTTGAAGCAGGCGTACTTTCTGATTCCCTAAAGGTCGGTAGAATAACACCTGTCCACAAAAAAGGTGCCCATGAACTTCTCAGTAACTACAGACCCAATTGTACTCTGCCATTCTTTAGCAAGGTGATTGAACGTCTTATGCACTCACGGTTAGTATCCTATCTGACGAAGTTTATTCTATTATCTTCTATACACTATGGCTTTCGGCCTGGTTACTCAACTGAGCTTGCACGTTTAACACTCGCCGATAAAATAAAAACTGCAATTGACGAAGGCTTTTTGGTTGGTGGCATATTTATAGATTCAACATAAGCGTTTGACAAAATCAATCACAACATTCTTCTGCATAAACTTGAATCGTACGGCATAACTGGTCCAACACTTCAACCCATTTCAAGCTATTTATCTAACCGTATTCAAGTTGTTCAAATTGGCGGTAAAGTGTCAGCTGCTAAGAATGTAAATCAAGGCGTTCCTCGGGGATTGATCACTGGCCCATTGCTTTCCTTGCTATTTATTACGAATTTACCTAATACTTTGAATACTACAGACTGTATCTTGTATGCAGCTGGCTCGACTATTTTCATTTGCACTAATAACATCAATGACCTCTAACGGGAAATTAATGTTGATCTTCATAATTTAAGTTCATGGTGTCAAAAGAGCTTGTTAAAGATTAATCCATCTAAAATTTCTAGTTATAATTTTTCGCGCATCTCTTTCAACCACAATTGTACCTCCTGACTGTAAAATAGCCCGCTTGGTACCCGTCTTCAAAAAAGGTGACCCTGCATGCCCTTGTAATTACAGGCCAATTTCAATGACATCATCGTGTTGCAAAATTCTTGGACATATCATAGCTAACTACATTCACAAATTTTTACATGACCGTAATTTGCGTTCTTCTGTTCAACATGGTTTTAGAAAAGGTTTCTCTACAGTAACGCAATTAACATCGGTTGTTCACAGTTTTGCCGCCATTCTTGACAAGTCGGGCCAAGTAGATGCTATTTTTCTAGATTTCTCCAAAGCTTTTGATGTTGTTTCCCATGTTCACCTTATCAATAAATTACAATCTACTGGTCTTCCTGCATTTATAGGTAACTGGATATCTTCGTACCTGAGTAACCGCAAGCAATTCGTTCGCATTGATAATGACTGTTCACAATCCCTCCCCGTGTCATCTGGTGTCCCGCAAGGAAGTGTCTTAGGTCCTTTGTTGTTTCTCATATATTTTAACGATATTGTGGATGTAATTACTGGCCCTGTTCAAATAAGGCTGTTTGCAGATGATTGTGTATTATTTAATGAAATAACATGCCGAGAAGACCAATCAGTATTGAATTCCAATCTTTGTAATATATATGACTGGTGTACTAAGTGGAATATGAACCTAAATGGCGGCAAATCAGTTTTTATGAAAATAACCAATAAGAAAAATTCTCTATCCTTCCCTTACAACCTTTCAGGACAACCTTTGAACAAAGTTACAGAATATAAGTACCTGGGTCTTACCATAAGAAACACTTTAGGTTGGAACAAGCACATTTCAGACATTTGGGCGTCATCCTTTCGTAAACTGAGTCTTTTAAGACATAAGCTCAAACATGCTCCGGCAAGTGTTAGAATGCTAGCCTATACATCTATTGTAAGACCTAAATTAGAGTATGCATGTATAATCTGGGACCCTTACACAAAAACTAACATTCATGCACTTGAGATGATTCAGCATAAAGCGGTTCGGTTCGTTTACTCTAAATACCGTTCGAGCGATTCCCCAACCCAACTCATGAGAGACCATAACATACCAACCTTAGAATTAAGACGTAAAATCCAAATATTCAAATTTCTTTATCTTCTCAAGAATAACAAATTGTCAATGAGACCAGAACAATACATCCAAACACTCACCGCTCGCAGAACAAGACACCGGCATGCCGACTGTCTAACGCCCTTCAATGCTAGAACTAACATTTTCGAATTCTCCTTTTCCCCGCGCACTGTAACCGAATGGAATCAATTACCAGCATTATTCATAAATAACATAGCCTCAATTGAACA
Source organism: Rhipicephalus microplus (assembly GCF_013339725.1). Lineage (NCBI taxonomy): Eukaryota > Metazoa > Arthropoda > Arachnida > Ixodida > Ixodidae > Rhipicephalus > Rhipicephalus microplus. The sequence continues at coordinate 175,811,960 of NC_051167.1, forward strand.
TATTGTATCTTGACCTGTACTGTTAAAGTGTTAAATGTCTTTCTTATTCATTGTTTGAGTTATGTCCTTATTCTTCGCGCTTTTCAAGTTCTTGATCTTCTGTTGTCCTTATTACGAGCTTTGTAAATACGTCCCTCCTGCTTGGGCCCTTCACTGGGCCTGCAGTATAATGTAAATAAAGAAACAAATAAACCGTTTTTATGGCCTTCCAATCTTTAGCGACAGTTGTTTCAAAGTCTATATCTGTCCATTTCGACGATAACTTGATACCAATGTCTGATCGCACGAAGTTTCTTGGGTAATCCTAGACAGGCATATGAAGTTCAATATTCATGTGCAATCGAATATTTGCGCGATAACCTACGGAATACGTACCATAATCAAAACTCGCGCGTATTCTCAGCCTCATATTATTCATTCCTTTTATCACGTTCGTATTCACGGCCATCTATCTTATTGCATATCAGCCTGGGGCAACACATGTTTCACCCACCTCAACCAACTTCAACGCCATCTCATGACATTAAGTCAATTCTTAACCAGTGCAACGCCACTTTATCAAAATTTAGATATCCATCCTTTTTCATCAACTATTTTAGCTGAAGTGATACATTGCTAAGTATAAGCCTTTTTATGGTATTGTACATGTTCATGGCATAATCATGGATAACTTCGTAAATAACGTTATCCATGGGTTTTAAGCTAGATGGTGGTCTTCTGCCTAAAATTCGCACGAACTACGGCAAGTTCACCACCCCGTTTTTGGAAATAAAGCTATGTCATTTCCTTCCATGGCTTGATTTCATCATTGGCGCATCATTGGCGCCGCGCATGCTCAGATGGTGTATTTGCGACTGCAGATGTCGCTCGTGCTGTTCCGTGTGCGACGCTCCGTCGTTCTAGACATGCGAGTTGAGCACTGAACAGCGTGTTTTTTTAACGCTGTGCAACGACAATTTAACGACAATAGGGAGTGAATCATGCTCGTAGCACGCACGCGCAGAACGTGGTTGCATTTTTATTTATTTATTTACAGAATACGTCAGGCGAAAAAATGGGCCTGCAGGTTTTTTTTTTTTACTTGGGTGTGCTCCTTAGACGAGTGGTTGCTGGTTAAGTGGTCCGATGAACTATTTTGTGCGAACTGTTCCTAAATAGCATCGACGGGAGAATTCCGCCATAGGCGCAGTCGAAGCTTTAGAGACATAGGCCCTGTCATAACGTAAGTGCATGTACCTTTCAAATTTCTTACATCACACACAGCCTAATTCAAATACCCAAAAGCTGCGCTAAAATCTTGCATTGCGGAGCACCTCCACAGACGAACAACTTTCGTGTCTTCTCGTGGACGTATGCATGATCTTGGCTTCGTCTGAAACAGATGCTTGGGCGAGTTGGGTGGGTGAAGCTACAAATGACGAACAGCGCACAAAGCACATAACAGAAGCGAGTGCTGTATGTGTGCCTGTTCTTTGTGTCGTGTCCTTGGTGTGCTGTTCATCACTTTCACCCTAATGTCGACCATGTTGGCACGTTGGCTACGGTGCTTTTCGGCTGACCTGATGAATGGGGCTTTAACCATGACCGCGGCGGTTGCATTTCAGCGGCGACGAAACGTTAGAGAGCCTCGTGTGCTGCGTGACATCAGTGCAGGTTATAGAGGTCTAGGTGGACGAAGATATCCCTAGCCCACCACTGCGGCATGTCTTGTCGCCATAGTTTAGCTGTGCTGTTATAATCCATGATCTCTGTGTGTGTGAAGTAACCGCAAAAAAGCTGGTATACCTTCAAGAGCGCATCTCTGTCTTTCCGTCGGCATGCACCACAGATAATTTTACATCTGCTGGAGCAATGTGGTAATACTCTATAAGAATGCGATTTTCCAATCTGAAGGAAACGTTTTTTATCTGTCCTCGATCTCGGGTTTTCAGTACTGTTGCCACTGTCGAGCCTAAGCAGTATCTTGAATGACAAAAAAAATAGTATGAGTATACGCCTGCAGTCTTTTTTTTTTTATTGGCGCTAGTATGCCCTACGGCATCAGTTAAATAAAAAGGAAAAGTTTTGTTTCCTGTATGAAGGCCAGGAGTTGTCGATGCAGTGGACCGTGCGTCCAGCGCGTCAAGTCAGGTGGTCGGCCGGGGTGGTGGTGAAGGCCGCGTAGGTGGCGAGTGCGAGCCTGGTGAAGGCCCGGGCAGGTTCCCAATAGGTGATCAAGCGTTGCCTCTGTGGCTGGGGCAACGCAGAATGGGCACGTCGTTGGGGGAGGCTGTGCACCAGATGTCCATGTAGCCCGGATTGCAGGAGTCAAGGCGGCGCCCACACGAATCCTCCTGAGCGCAACCTCCTCTCGGCGAGTTAAGCCGCCGGGAAGGTCAGATCCACGCGGAGGAATGAGAGCACGCGTGGAGCGCCGGAGGGTTTCTTTGTGCACAAGCAAGCTGTCCTTCGGGGACAAACGAAGTAGAGGCAGCGGGTGTTGAACAGTCGCTGGATGGCAAGCAGCATCTGCTTCCACTTGAGCCGGTGCAGACCGGCGGGTCCACAGAACGCGGACAGGACAGGCACATGAGTGGATCAGTCGGTGTATATCGGAGGCTATATCGATGGAGCTGGTCACTTTTCGCAGCTCTCGAACTGCCTGCGTGGAGTCCGTATATACAAGCAATTTATCGTGTGACAAAGAATCCATTTTGGATATCATAACTGTTAACCCGTCCCGTATAGCAGTGAGCTCCGCTAATACGGATGGGAACGGTGCCTCTGTTACGTAAGAGCAGATATGTTGGATTTCAGGTTGCGCGGGGCATACGAGACTGGTGTGCAGAACGCAATTATCGGTAGCTGCGTCTACGTATACCGCTAGTGAGTTCTCGGTGGTAGTGACGATGCCCTCCTGCGCCGCTTGTCGGGTGGATTGTCGCAGGCGGGTCAGTGGTCGGTTGTCACTGGCCTGTGCCTTGAGCCATGGTGGAACTTCTGCCACGGGTGCGTCAGGCTGTGGCAGCGTTGAACCATAGTAGTGAGCTAGAGCTGCCGCCGCAGGAACAGCTTGACTCTTTAGGTAGCGAGCGACTCGACGCTGGTGTACAATTTCGTCGATGGTGTTGAGCTGCGCTTCCGCCTGGAGGGTCGTGATAGGTGTCATACGGGGAAGGCATGTAATCGCCCTCATGGAATCTCGGTTGGCGGTTTCGAGCAAGTCCCAGTCTCTCAAAGTCAGTCGTTGAAACTGAGCTTGATAAACGAGCCGAGGTTGTAGGATTGATCGCACCAAGATACGGGCCATTCGAGAACAGGCACCCCCCGTCTTTTGAGAGATGCGACGAATGAGATGGAGGGTATTAGCACTCTTCCGGCGAGCAGAGCGAACCCACGCATTCGCAGAGCCAGATGCGTCCAATTCGACCCCGAGCACACGTATAGTGGATACAGGGGTGAGGGTATGGCCATTTAGGCTCAAACATATCGGCGTCTGCAGGAGGCGACGGCGACCTCGTCTGTTGGTGATAGACATGAATGCAGTCTTCGTGGCAGATAGTGTCAGTCCTATGCGCGCACACCAGTCCGACGCCTTGTCGAGAGCACTCTGGAGTGCCTCCTGCTGGCGTTGAAGGTCTGGATGTAGTGTCCACACAGTCAAATCATCGGCATACAGGAGGAAGAAGGCATCTGGAATGCGTGCTAGTTGCCACGCGAGGGGCAACAGGGCAATATTGAAGAGTATCGGGGCTAGAACCGAGCCCTGCGGTACACCCCGCTTCATTACAAAGTGTCCGGTTCGTTCCTTGCCTACTCTGATGCAGAAGGTACGTTGTGCCAGAAAAGACTCCACAAGGTCGCAGACGCGAGGCGGAAGTTGAAGCCATTGCATTATGTGATTGATCGCAGAGTGGCTGACGTTGTCGTAGGCCTTATGAACGTCCATGGCGAGAAGGGTTCGAATGCTGCTTGATCTTCTTCCCACAAGCACCATGGACGTCAAATGATCTAGGCCATCTTCCGTGCCCAGGTGCGGTCGAAAGCCAATCTGGGCCGGATGGTACCAGGCGTGCTTTTCCAGCCACCAGGAGATGCGCGACGCCAACATGCGTTCAAGAAGCTTGCACAACGTACACGTTAGAGCAATCGGCCGAAGATTAGAGAGGCTGTTCGGGTGCTTTCCCGGCTTAGGTATCGGCACAACTTCGGCATGCTTCCACGATTCAGGCAGCCCTCCGGTCGTCCAGACTGCGTTAAGCGTGTCCAGCAGCCACTGCAGTGCAGGGCCATCCATGTTCTTGAACACTTCATAGGAGATCCCATCTGGTCCTGGTGCCTTGCGTACTTTTGCCTGGTCAATTGCTGCCTGGAGCTCCGCCATCGTGTATGGCGCTTGCATGCCTTCGATGTCCGACGGACTGGGAGTCACGCCAACCTCCGGAGGCAGGTTACACGGACAGTCGAATTGTGGTGGGGCCAGGTTGTAGGCCGGGAAGAAAGCCTTAACTATTTCTGGAGCGAACTGGCTTGGCGTGCATCCAGAAGACAGACACGCACTGGCCGCTGGGTCCGGCGTACGGGCGCCTAGTTCCATACTCCGGAACGTTCGCCATATTGAGGCGGTTGAAGACGATGGACCGAGTGACGCACACCAGTCCATCCACCGTTCGCGGGCGAGACGCTTCTCGCAGCGACGCGCCGCAGCGGTGAGTCTGTTGAGGTTATCACGAAGCTCAGCGGCTGCCGGATCTCGGTTTAAGGCCAGCTCTGCACGACGGCGTGCTGCCCACAGACGCAGAAGATGTAAATTTGGATGTGGTCGGTTCTCCTCTACCCAGCTTGACTGCGTGGCGGCTTGTACAGCTCTGGTTAACACCTGCAATGGATCAGACGATGTATCAGCAATCGAGTCGTTCAGTTCATTGCGGAATAAGTCCCAGTTGGTTGTGTAGCATCGACGTCGGAGGCGGCGCTGGTTATACGCGGCCAAACCAATTTTCAACGGATGGTGATCACTCCCCCAGCAGTCTGGTTCTAGGTCCCACGAAACGTCACACATGCCCAACCACCACGAGAGATCGGGCGCATAAGGTGGAGCACAGGGATGATCCCACCGACGTGTAGAAGTAGCCGGGGCATTCAGAAGGACAAAGTGCGCGTCTGTAAATGTGTCTAGCACGATGTTGCCTCTAGCACTGGAAGAAGGGTAGCCCCACGACTGATGAGGTGCATTGAAGTCTCCCCCAACTAGTACTGGGCACCCAGGATAGGTTTGACGCAGGTGAGCCAGCCACCCCAAACGCAGTCGGGGAGCGCTGCCACTATACGGACGCACGTAAACTGAAACCACAATCACGTCAGTACGCGGAAGTCTAACGAGCACTGCCACCACTTCTTGCCACTGGTTACACCACTGCAGCAGGGAAACCTGCGTTTGAGGATATGTAGTCACAACATACACTGCAGCCTTGCCTGGAGGTCCCAACGCATCGGTGCAGCGTCGATCAGGGATGGTTGGGGAATCATACGCAGTGAATCCAGGGATGCGTGGAAGCGAATTCGTTTCTTGTAGAAGCAGGCACCAAGCGGGGAGCTTCCCCAGCGCAAGGCGATAGCGAAGCTCACCAACTTTATTTGCAAGTCCCCGGCAGTTCCACTGCAGGACACAGTGGTGGCGCGTTGCTTTCAAAGGAGTGGTCATTGCGGTGGAAGGTTGGCGAGCACCACCTTTGAAAGCTCTTGCAGTTGCCGGGCAACAAAGTGGAGGAGCTCTGCCGGAGTCATCTTGACTGGTGCTGACGCGCTTGCGCAGGATAATTCAGGCACAGAAGCAGCGTACGGCACGTCTGTACCGCGCATCGCAGTTGGTCCAGCGGGTCGAGCGAGATGGGTTCTGCGTTGAGCGAGGCGCTTGACTTCCATTTGGAGCTGCTGTATCTGTTGGTCAAGCTTCGCCAGATCGTCTGTACCCGTAACGCTCAATTTAGGCGTATTCGCAGGCTGCTGAACACGTTTTTTGCCCCGCTTGACGGCGTCGCTGTACGTGGGGACTTCATAGCAAGCATTTTCAGGTTCTACCAACGCTGGTGTGTCCTCTTCGGAGGGGGACAACAGTTCAAACCGGTTGCTAGTCGGAATGTCGGCGTCCCTTTCTTCTTGTGTCACCGAACGCTGGCGGCGCTTGCGTTGGCGACGGGCTTTGAGAGCCTTCTGTTTAACTGGACAATCTTTGGACGTTATTTCATGATCGTCCGTTTGGCAGAGCCCACATTTGTACGTGCGCGTCTCGACGGACTCCATGGAGGTGTCTGCGGGTTGGGGACAAGAATCTCGCATGTGACCGGTACGAAAACACCGATAGCAGTGTACCACACCGGGCTTGTACACATGAAATTTCAGGATGCATCCATAGTACGTAATGCGGCTTGGTGGCGTTCGAGGCCCTTGGAGAGTGACAAGGCACGTGCGTCCACGGCCCATATAACGAGCTGTTACAATCTTGTGTGTGGAGCAGGTCAAAGCAGTGATAAGGCCCTCCGGCGATTCCCCTGGGTCAACCCCAGAGACCACATACCGACGCAAGTCCGAGCCGGAACTCAAGTACGCTTGCACCTGTACAGTACAATCAGCTGTGACTGGCAGAGTTTGCAGGTGGGTGAGGCGGTCAACGTCTGCTAGCGAACGCACCCATACGGATACGCTGTTGGTGGGATGGTGAATGGAGAAACCTTGAAACGCGGTGGTTTTGAGGCAGGTGTCGAAGGCTGACTGAAGGAGGCGATTTGACAATTTTGATACATCGAAGCACTCACGAGGTTTTACGACGACTTTGTACTTAGACTCGGTGCCAGGCGAGGCGACAGCTGCCGGAGAGGGGCACTCCCGCTTGCTTGCCGGTGTGGCTGAAGCAGACAAATCATCTATTCCCATTTGTGAGTCAGCCACGCGTTTCGCACTGCGTTTCGGAGCGGATGATGGTTGTGATGGCTGCGTCTTAAGCTCCGCTGCAGCCATCGTTACTGGTTCACATGAAGAACACGGGAGCGTTGCCGCTGCCAGATGCAACCGGCGAGACGCCGGAACTGTCCTGGCGAGCGTCCCACGCACAATGTTGAAGTGAACGGCACCAAGGGTGGTTAGTCCAGGTCGTCGATGGTGTCCGGAAGAAGAGTGCTTGGGGGCGACCCCACGGCCTCGTCCAGGGCGTCCGGCAGGTCTGTCCTTAGCCGGTGGGGCCAGAGAGCTGGGCGGCGTTGCGTTGAGCCAGGGCGCAGAGAGTGGGGGAACGCCGGTGGGGCGATGGTCGCGCGAGCCGATGCTTTCAGCCGATCTTCACGGAGCCGTCGAAACGCGTCCGCTCTCGTCGGCAGCTCAGCTGCGTCTCACCGACTGCACACAGATTCGCCTGCAGTCAAACTTACCATTTTTCGCTGGCATTGAACACGTGATTTCTGGTATTTTTTTACTTTTATTATTCATACAGGTTTACATTCGTAAGAATGGCAGATACCTGAACACGTAATTTAGGATCATAACTATCATTTCTGGGCTGATGATTCTCGTCATTAGTGGTGATATGCAGGATTGGCCCAGTTTCGCACGAGTTTCACAAAACTCGGTATTTTTTCGAGCTCTCGCATTTGAATGAGCCAAGAGTATTGAAAATTTGAATCCACCGTTCAGCGTGCTGCATCCATTGGTTACAATAAAAGCAGTCATCGCGTCAAGAACATTTGACTGAGTTGGGCGGTGTTTTCAAACCAAGAGCATCTTCTTTCATTTGTTTGTCGTTCCACTGAGTGCAGAAGCACAGCCATGCATTGAAGGTGTTAGAAATTTTTCGTGACGATATGTTTTAGAGGCACAGGGTGTTTAAACTTATTTAGAAAATTTTAATGCCTGCACTAAGTTTGTTTTAGAATAATCAGCACCATGGCCTCCGAGATTAGTTCGGGCCGAGCATCTTACAGCATTGCTGCCGAGGCTGAACCTGAGGCTACGTGTTAATTATCACGGTGAGCCTGTACATTCTAGTACAGTGCTTGGTCGGGGCGCGTCTTCTTTGTTGCAATCATTCGGTAGTGCTCAAGCACGCGCGGCCTGCTAATTAGCCATTTGGCTGAATGGTATATTTAGCTATAGCTAGTTAGGCCAAGAGATTCTATGACTGAAATAATTATGAAGCCATGGTATGGCCGAGGTCATTACGCTACATCTTAAGAAGACCATGGTAATGAACCCATGTAAATCTAGACCGGGCTAACTAATGCACGCTGTATTAAGAGCTAACTAAAACATGCTAACTAACGCGACGCTAATCATGAGCTCGCCAAGTAAAAGCATGCTAATTTGTCCCTAATAATATGATGACAAATAGTATTATGATAATCAATATTACGTTAAATAGCTTCATACTGATCATTGCTTTCCTAATTGCGCCCAATGTAGTTACCTCATAATTCAAACATTATGAATAATAAAGAACAGTTCGGTGTAATGGTCGTTAAGCCTTAGTCAATTATTAAAATCAATATACAGACACAGCTGATGCCGCCTTCACTTCGAAGCCGACCAAGCACATTCGTAGACGACCAACTTTGAAAACCACAAGAAGCTGCGTTATCACAAGCTCCTCTAGGGCTTTAGCCTTGCACAAGTCGTGCAGGCTCACCAAATCATTTTATACCCAAAGAAGCTCCCTCTTAGCATTCGCCGCATCAAACGCTTGACACTCACACCGGCACCATGTCAGCCACGAGTCGAACTGGGGCCTTCTCAGAATGAGCGAGTTTTATCCGAGTTCACGCCTCAATCAGCTTGATCCACAGACGCCCGCGGTGAAGATTGGGTACGCCCACCACGTTTCCTTTTGCCGAGTAGAAGTACTCACGCAGAGCGGTGAGATTAATCTATCAGCATAATCGCGCAGACTATGCGCACACGCACGCAGAAGTAAAGTGGTACCACCCCGTGGCTAAGATATTCAATTTCACCGCGCTCCAATCGTATCCAATCACATCGTATCCAATCACGACGTATCCAATCACAGCCACGTTGCCGCCATGATGCGAGCGCGCCTTGTGGCCACCTGTTCTTATATTCATCTGCAATATTCGATAGAAGTGAAACGAGCAGCACAAGAGTGCTGCGCGTGCACCCATGCTGCCTTCGACAGTGGAAATTTTCATGCTGCATGCAGGTGGAACGACATAATCTTGCTAAAAGAGGAAAAACGTCCACGAACTCTCCTGTGGGAGGCGCGTATCGATTCGGCAAAAAGTGCAACAATCCGGCTGACGTCACTTCACTGGTAAAATGTTGACCGAGTGGCTGCAGTGACGTGTTCGCACAGGGTGTTTTTTTTTTGATAACTGTCACAATTGCCCACAAATGTCCCACAAGCACTTCCAAATTCACGCGCGTTCCTGTAGCCACTTTTATCAGCACAGGCATTTTTATCATGGCATGAAGGCAGTGCACGCACTGTACGCTGTCTTCATGCCATGACCGCCGTAAAGCAGGGTCGGAGTAAATTCGTGTGGCTGAGGAGCTGGGGCCATCCTGCATGGCACCCTATTGGCACTGCATTATGCGGGCTGCATAACTGCGCTCCCATCCTGACAGAAAGAGAATCGCTGCGCACAGAAAGAGAAAAATTAGCAAGGAAGATCCTGTCGGCAGCGAAAATTTCAAAAAAAGAAAGGACTTAAGTTTGAGTTAACCTCGGTGACTTTCCTTACGAAACGCACAAATATGTTTTATATAGTCTTGTCATCTTCATCAGCCTGACTACGTCCATTGCAGGACAAAGGCATCTCCCATGTTCCGCCAGTCAACTCGATCCTGTGCTTGCTGTTGCCAATTTATACCCGCAAACTTCTTAATCTCATCTGCCCGCCTAACCTTCTGTCTCCCCCTAACCCGCTTGCCTTCTCTGGGAATTCATTTAGTTACCCTTAATGACCAGCGGTTATCCTTTCTACGCGCTACCTTCCCGGCCCATGTCCATTTCCTCTTCTTGATTTCAACTATGATATTCTTAACCCCCGTTTGTTCCTTAATCCACTCGGCTGTCTTCTTGTCTATTAAGGTTACACTTACTTTTTTTTCCCATTGCTCGCTGCGTTGTCCTCAATTTAAGCTGAACCCTCGTTGTAAGTCTCCAGGTTTCTGCTCTGTCGCTAAGTACCGGCAAGATACAGCTGTTAGATACCTTCATCTTGATGGATAGTGGCAATCTACCTGTCATAATTTGAGTGTTGTTGCCAAATGTGCTCTACCCCATTCTTATTCTAGTTACTTCAATCTCGTGGTTCGTCTCCGCGGTTAATACATGCTCTAAGTAGACATAGTCTTTTACATCTTGAAGTGCACTATTACCTATATCGAAGCGCTGATTTCTGCCTATGTTGTTGTGCATTACTTTCGATTCCTGCATATTAACTTTAAGACCTACCTTTCTGCTCTTCTTGTCTAACTCCGTAATTATGAGTTGCATTTCATTCCCTGAGTTACTCAGCAATACAATGTCATTGGTGAAGCGCAGGTTACTAAGGTACTCTCCATTAACTCTTGTGCCTAATTGTTCCCATTCTACGCACCTGCAAACCTCCTGTAAGCAAGTGGTAAATAGCATTGGGGAGATTGTATCCCCTTGCCTTAATCCATTCTTCATTGGTGTTCTGTTGCTTTCTTTATGAAGCTCTATGGTAGCAGTGATCCCCTGTAGGTTTCTTCCAGGATGTTTATATATTCTTCATCGACGCCCTGATACCGCAGTGTCTGCATGACTGCTGATATTTCTACTGAATCAAACGCCTTCTCGTAATCTATGAAGGCTATGTATAGTGGTTGGTTATACTCTGGACATTTCTCTATTACCTGATTGATAGTATGAATGTGGTCGATTGTTGAGTAGGCTGCTCGAAATGCTGCTTGTTCCTTTGGTTGATTGAATTCTAATGCTTTCTTAACTCTGCTAGTAATTACTTTTGTAAATAGCTTGTGTACTACGGAGAGCAAGGTGATCGACCCGTAATTCTTCAAGTCCTTGTCATCTCCTTCCTTATGTATTAAGATGATGTTAGCATTCTTCCAAGACTCTGGTACTCTTCCCGTCAGGAGACACCTCGTAAACAGAGTGGCTAGCTTTTCTAATACAATCTGTCCTCGATCTTTCAGCAGATCTGACGTTACCTGATCTTCACCAGCAGCTTTGCCTCTTTGTCTGCTCTACAAGGCTTTCTGACTTCTTCTATCATTACTGGTGGGGTGTCATCTGGGTTACTGCTCGTTTTTATACTATTAAAGTCGCGGTTATCCTGGCTACTGTACAGATCTCTGTAAAACTCCTCCACTATTTTAACTATCTTATCTATTGGTAGTAATTTTGCCTTCTTTGTCCCTTAGTGCATACATCCGATCTTTGCCTAGCCCAAGTTTCCTCTTCACTGCTTTTACGCTTCCTCCGTTTTTAAGAGCGTGTTCAATTTTCTCAATGTTATACCTTCTTACGTCGAATAGCTTATGCTTATTAATTACTTCGAAAGCTGTTCCAGTGCAATGTCTAACCACCGTGCCTCCGAACTTCCACTACACACTCCGTAATGATACTCGTCAGAATATTATTCATTGTATCTACGCTAAGGTTGGTTTTTCTCAACAATAGCCGAGTACCTGTTCTGAAGCCGAGACTCTGTAGTCCTGTACTTTCCCTCTAGGTGCTAAGTTATTGATTGGCTTCTTGTGTATCAGTTTCTGTCGTTCCTCTTCAAGTCTAAGCGAATTCGAGACCGTACCATTCTATGGTCACTGCATCATACCTTGCCAAGCACTTCCACATCCTGCACGATGCCTGGTTGTGCACTTAGTATAAAAGTTTATTTCGTTCTTACTTTCGCCATTAGGGCTCCTCCATCGTCCACTTACGGTTCCCTGGCTTTCGGTAGAAGATATTCAAAATCCGTAAATAATTGCGTTCTACGAATTCTGCTAGTAGCTCCCCTCTGGAATTTCTAGTACCGATGCCATATTCGCCTGCTGTCTGGTTTTATGCCATATTCGCCTGCTGCCTGGTCTACAGCCTGGTTCTTTCCTACTTTTTCATTGATGTCTCCAATCAGTATAGTATACTGTTTTTACCTTACTCATTGCCGATTCCACGTCTTCATAGAAGCTTTCAACTGACGCGTCATCATGGCTGGACGTAGGCGCATAAGCGTGTACCACATTCATTTTGTACCCGTTATTGACTATAATTACGATACCTATCGCCCTTTCATTAATGCTATAGCATTCTTCTATTTTGACAGCTATGTTTCCGTGGATAAGGAACCTCACTCCCAGTTTTCTTCTGTCAGCCAAGCCTCGATAGCAAAGGACGTGCCCGTTTTGTAGCACAGGCTGCGTAGGCCTCAATTGTCCTCCTAACGTCACTGAGCCTCATTACATCCCATTTAATGCCTTCTAGCTCCTTGAATAGTACAGCTAGACTTGCCTCACCTATAGCTAAGGCTCTAGCGTTAAACGTTGCCAAGTTCAGGTTCCAATGGAGGCCTGTCCGGAACCAGAGATTCTTAGCACCCTCTGCTGCGTTGCAGATCTGACCACTGCCATGGTCAGGTGCTTCGCAGCCGCTGTGGACTGAGGGCCGTGAGTTGGGGAGTGTGATCATATAGGTTCATAAACATTTTTACAGAAAACCTATCATATATCCTTTTTAATGCGTTTGCTATATTGGTCTTACGTCTCTATCGTAACCAATGGGCGTGTTACTTTAGATGATGCGATCTTATCACCTATACAGCAATGTGTGCCATCCAGCTGTTGCGTTTATTAATTTCGGGAGTTTTACTTCCCAGAACCGCAATACCACCTCGCGTATTTTTTTCTGATCTTACCAACGCTCAGCGCATTCCACATCACATTGTTTGGGCAGCATCGCCATTAAGATCATCTTATTGAGATTGCGCGCAGGACGCAAATCACCTCGTTTATTCAAGAGTTTCCATGCCGACGAGTGAATGTGCCTAAATCTTCATGAACACATGTAAAGAGAGCCAACGTGCTTTAATCCACTTGCAGATTACTCGCTGCCAATATTCTGCATCACTTGCAGATTACTTGCAGACGATGTCTTCACTGCTATCAGTATAATTGTTTAAATCTTGGATTTTCGCTTTTGCGAAAGCACGAAAGTGCACAAGTTGACGGAAATTGAGTAACGTATTTCTGAGTTTTACTGGAGCCTTCTCTACCATCACAGCTACGGGCAAATACGATTTATGGACGCCATATTGGATGGCTTCTGCAATTTCGACCACCTGAAGTTTTTTACTAAACTCTTGAATCCAAGTGCTGGGTCACCCGGCATTTGGCCTCCATCGATATTCGGCTGCTGCGGCCGGCATTCAGTCTCACGACCTTCGGGCACCCCTAGTTGAGCAGCACAACCACAGATAACCGGGGTGGGTAGCACTTGAGTTTGCGTCCGCTTTGAGTGTGAGGGAATAGGTCCCGTGTGTGGTGCCTCACCACAATCATAATTTGCGGCTTCGTTCCAACGAGAGCTAATTGCAACCGGCACAGGATGTGCTTCTGTCATCCGCTGGAGGCACTACCTCAATGGCATCAAAAATGAATTGCAGGGAGCAGTTATCGGATTGGTTAAGGGGTGTATAATATGGGAGGTAGTGGCCAAATACTGCACCAGGCTTACCAATCCTGATCCGGTTCCCGGTGGCGGCAACAAGCACAAACCAGCTGGGTCGATTGACGGAACTTGGGTGAGGCATTTGCCCTGCAGCGGATGTAGTTAGGCTGATTTTGCTGCTGCTGCTGCTGCTGCTGCTGCTGCTGCTGATGATGATGATGATGATGATGATGATGAGGAGGAGGAGGAGGAGGAGGAGGATGGCGACGGCGACGACGACAATAATTATGGGAAAAGGAGGAGGGGAGCACATCTGAAGAGTACACAAAGTGCACCTCTTCGTATTTGTTGAAAGACCTCATCACCACTACTATGAAGTGTGGTGATGCGATGACTATCTCTATTGTAGTAATCACCATCTTAGTGAAAAATCACCGCCCAAGCACTCGGTACTTATGGGTGACCAGCAAAAGCTGAAAAGAGCAGCCCCTGTGTTTGTCCGTGAGTTGAACTCAACGTGACACTGAAGCCTTTCAAAATTATTGGTTACATATTCGCGTTTCTTAATGAGCTTTGACGCACGTTTGGCTTGGGTTTATCACAGTGTTTGTTTTCCATGCCGCACATTGTGGCTCACACAATCACGGTCACGAACGGGTGTAATTAGGGGTTAAATGCGTTTCCCAACACGTTAATTACAGAGGTTCTTCTCGAACCACAGGCCGTCACCGACGTCACAGCTGAAGCCAAAGGGCCGCTGGAATAACTTCCCCTGCGAAGGCGCTTCCACAATCATCACGTTGATGCAGCACCGTCGTTGCAAGCGTTTCGCATTTCAAGCTAAGCCAGGCGCTCAATTAGCAGGATGCACCTGCCGTCGGCGTCTGCATTCCCGTTCGCAATTTAGCGCGGCTTAGAAGGCTGCCGAATCATCGGTACGCAGTTGGTGCCGGCACTCGGCCTTCCGCGCCCGTTGGGTGCCCAGACTGCACCATTGGCTCGGAGAATGCGAGATTTCTCAAGCTTCCCCTTTCGGTACCCTTCTAGAGTTACGTCAGCATGCAGGGTGGCAGAGAAAAAGGCAAGTTGGTTAGAGGTTGATGGTATATAAATGGCGCATCCGGCATATCGTCTCGCGCATTTTCTCTGCATCTGCAGGTTAGTTCTCAGAAACTTTACGCACCATTTTAATTGTTCGCTGTCGTTACCACCACCCCTTTTTTTCCTGTACTTTTCCTTGCATAGTTCTTTGGTTGCTGTTTTTTTTTTTGAAAATACCGTCAAACACAATGCCATCTACCCAGAACAGTATCCAAGGGCGGATTGCCCCACTTGTGGACTGTTAAGCTTGCCAAGTGGTTAGATTGGCTTTGAGGCTAGATTAGAAAATGAAAGCAGCAAACTCACTGACGACATTCTCGGTAAATTTTTGTGAAAGCTTGAGTCCTCGTGGTCTTGATGCTGTAAGGTTGACGGAACAAGTGTAAAACTTGGAAATAAGTATGGGTGTCTTAAATGACATCATTGGAAAACTCTGTGATGAAAAGCTCAAGCTCAAAACAGACAACAAAGAGCTCATTTCATGGAACAAAGCACTGTCGGCAAGGGTGGTCGAGCTGGAACAATACTGTAGAATGAACAATGTTGAGCTCAGGGGCGTTCCTTTCCCCTAAGGGGAGCACTGAATCGCAGTCATGCAAGCCATTGTCACTAAAATTGGGTACCTGGTAACAGCGCCTGATTTCGATGTTGCTCATAGAGTTCCCACGAGTGCTCAAGAGAAGAAAATGTCATAGCTAGGTTCTCTTCGCGAACAAAAAAAAAAGACGAATTCGCCAGAAAGGCACAAAAAGCTAAGGTTCACCTAAGTGACATTGGTGTGAAAGCTTCTGTTGAATTGCGGTCTATGTGAATGAGCACTTGACGCTTCAAAACGAGGCGCTCTTTTTGAAGGCACTGGCTTTGGAGAAACAAAACAAATGACTTTTATGGATCACCAACCATCAAATCAAAGCTATAAGAAAGCTGAAAAAACACAGTGTACCACATAGCCGAGAAGTTGGACCTAATGATACTTAACCAATCTAACTACGATGTGTACCTGCCTTATTACCATCATGGCTTTGCATTACAGAACGAGCGAGTTACTGTTTTTCAGTGTAGGAATCACTCAGTTGTTTGTTTCAATGCGCGTAGCCTTCGTAAACATTACTTTGATTTTCGTATTCTGCTTTCTACTCTTTCTTTCACTTTTGCAATCATTGCTGCCTCAGAAACCTCGCTCAGCGACGCTGATCAAAACTTGGATTGCTTCCCTTTCCACAAATCTGAATATTTCCACCGTTGGTTAAGTGATAATTGGAGAGCTGCTATCCATATCTTGCCTGATATACCGTACAAATGTAGACACAACCTTACGCTAAATAATCAGAATTGTGAATCACTTTGCTTGAAATTCGATCATCACTTTCTGAACCTAGATAACGGAACTTTCGTTTTAGCTTGCGTTTACCGATCACCTTCTTGCTCTGGATCAAGTACTTGTGTTTCCTTCAAAATTACCATGACAACGCTACCTACAAAGAATAAAAATGTTATATTATGGGTGATATAAACTTAAACCTATTGAATTCATCTCTGAACTCCGTCAGTTATTTACCGTATTTTCATATATTTTGCTACGAATGCCCTATTAAAGTCCACACTCGCTGTGTTCTTGGAAGTTCCAGCACTCTGATCTATCACGCATTGTCAAATCTTTTGTACCCAGCTGAGGTAGGATTTCTCAAAGCAGACATCACAAACTAATTGATTTTTCAATTGTTACACCAAAACCGTTTTCGACAAACAATCATTCTTAGAATCTGTTTGTAATGCTGACTGGTCTTTCGTTCTTAATACTATATTGATCCGCAGTTCGCCTGCTCACTATTTCTAACAAAGGCGTCATCACATTATCACTGGTGCTCCCAGATGAACAAATGCAAAAAAGAAAGTGGCGTCTCCGAAAAACCCTTAGGTCACCGACAATATTTTTAAAGTTGTATATACTAAAAATCTTAACAAAAAAATCAAACTTTTCAGCGTGGTTTAAGAAATTTTCCATCTTACTATCTTCCAACGAGGACTATTACGAGGAAAAGCTACTTCAATGTGGTCCAGATATAAAGAAAGAATGGTAGACGGTGAATTTATTTTTGAATAGAAAAACAAGCAGCCGAAAACGTATCGAAAATATCGCATGAAGATAATACTTACCTTACGCCACTTGCAATTGCAGACTGTAGAACATTTTGTTTGTTGAACATAGTTGTTTCGCGACAAAGCCACTACAAGCCAAGCAAAGCCAAATATAGCGGAAAGTATGAAGAATGTACAAATTCATGTACTACCCATTATTCTCATGCTCGCTGAAGCGGTATGCGTTGCAGCTTGCATGGACAATAGCGCCCGAGTTTCCTAATATGTATTACAGGAAACTTTATGGTGACATCTATTGCCTTGACTGATCAACTTAACTGGTAATAAGGCGGCAATGGGAGCTAGTTGTACGTCTTCGTGCTTGTGATGGGCAGCAAAGTATGAAAAACAAAAAACACGGGGTGGTACGCAAACTATCAACTACTTCGTTTCGATCATGGACAGCCATATGGACGAGGAAGAAGAAAAAAAGGAACACAGAGAGGGGAGAAATGTATGATGAAAAATTTGTTTTACTTTTATTCTGTTTTTTTTTAGCGCAAGCTTGAAGCAACGTTTTCAACTTTGCTAGAACGATATTGAGAATGGCGAAATTCGGCTGCGGTCTGTTAACTTTGAAGGCGCGCATAGAATGTACGGAAGGAGAACTACAATGAACTTCGCTCAACGTTCTACGCCGGCGACTATGCAAATATTTCGGTGTTTGCCGAACCCACGCGAAAGCTTTTTTCGACACTCCACTCAGCAAATATGATCGGATTTTGCGACAACAGATGACAAAGCGTCCCATTCGTGAAGAATTCTTCCCTCTTGCATCCCCGAACCATTCTCGCCGTAAACATTCTCCCCTTTTGTACTGAATTGAGTCGCAGACTGTATGCGCTGACAAAAACAAGAAAAAAATATGAGGACAATAGCATGTGACAACTGATGTGCCATTGCGTATCACTTCATTCTTCTAAGAGTGTACTTCGCAAATGGCGTCCATATTATTAAGCTCACTTTTAACATTGACGGAAAATTGGTTTCCAAGGAGTAAAATATTAGATCTGCTAGATTTTTGCAAGTGTAAAGTAGCGATTGTGGAAAACCAAGCGACGATTTTCAGGGGAAGGGGGGGGGGGGGGTTCAGGTTTTTGCCTTGGTGAACACGCATAGCCTGTGACTTCTGAGGGCACGTACTTCGAAGAACGTCGGCGCACATACAGTGTTCGATATATGCGCGAAGAAATCGCGCAATACACAGCGCTAAGAAGCTTAGCTACATGAACAAATATGACTCATTGACAGAGCAGTAACACAAAGGGTTCTATCCCTGGACTCTGTGGTCGTATTATTGCAATGCTGACAGAGAACAAGGATCATCCCCGTGTAATTCGAGCTTTTGATCAACAATACAGAGTACAGTCTTCTCAAAATGAGAGTCACTACCACCAACATCGAACGCCAGTAACTGTTCACCAAATAGTCTCATGTTCTGGTACGCTTACTATACAATTAGGCAAGCTTACTTCAGCAAGTTAGTTTTTTTTTCTTGGTCACACTGCCGCAATCCTGAGGGAAAGTTATTTTTATAACGTGATACCCAGTCGACCAGAAATAGACGTGAGATTGTAGCGTAAGTTCGAACATAGAAAGAACGTTGCGCACTTTGATATAATATGCGCAAAAAAAAAACGTAAAACAGGAAAAAAAAAGAGCAACAGGTTTGGAAAAACACCTTCTAACGTTTCGAAACTTATGTCGACCATGTTCTCAAAAAGACTTGCAGCAAAACGCAGAGAAGGTGGCTAATTGCACAGTCAACTCAACAAACGTTTCTTATGAGCTGGCACGCGCAACTGCCTATGAAGCTGCGTGTTAATGTATATTGCTGAAGAACCCTTAAATGAACTGTGTAATTAAACAAACTTTTGGCATGCAGTTAACACTGACGCAAGAACTATGCCTTGGCGTGTTATATTCTTCAGCTCTTTTAATTCGAGATTTTATTTATTTGTTTACTTGTTCATTCAACTTGGGGCAGCCATTCTATCGGTCTGTTTTCGTTCAGAACACTGAAAACTGGAGCAGTGAAATCGTATTGTGCCTCAGTCTCTCTGAGGCAATCACGTATAGAGATTTCGCTTTCAGGAGTTTGTTAGTCGCTTTTGTGATATGGCTTAATCAAAACAAAGGGTTCTAGTGAAGCTATAATCAGAGGAAACAAAGGTTTGCCAATAACTTGATTATTATAAGCCTGCTTTACAAATCTTCAATACAGCTTGCCGGTCTTATAAACGAAACTTCTCTTCTGCATGTTCGAACAATGGCAGCCATTTCTGCCAGAACTGATGGGCGCTATACGAAAACAAAACTACTCTTCGCTATTGTTTACTGCTTCAGTGACATAGATTGAAACTGTATCTTCGCCGTGCGCCAAAAAGGATGTTTAATTTGAGTTAGAATACATTTCCATGGAAACAGGACTTGAGTACACATGATGCGAAACAAAGACTGCTCCTGTGATTTTTTGTACATTGTTTAAGTGTAAACAAGGATATAGTGACGTTTCACTTTAAACGACATGCACATGCGCAAGCGTCGTGCCACTGATCTTGACATGGATTCAATTTCAGTTCTGTAAAAACGAGAGCAGCCTGTTTGAGAAATACTGAGTAACGTTGTTACAGAGTGATTATGCCTCGCCATCTGGCTCGGGAGTAACAACACGTGTTTCAAGCGTGAAATAAAATTGCGATTCAGGTTTTCTTGTTAGGAATCTTGAATGATGATCGGTAAAGGGCAGGCAAGGCCCTCTCTATTCATTGAAAAATAGTGAAATACCAAGCTTGTGACGTGAGTTTAAATGTGTTTTTCTTGGAAAAAAATATGTAACAAAATTTGCGCTTAAACCCGTATTACGTGCGCGGATTACGCGGATTCCGAAATCACATTCCCCCCCTTTGTTATGCAACGGGCATTCACCGCGATTCTAGGAAAAACATTAAAAACATATCAGCTTGTGCAATTGTCAGAACGTAGCTGTGAGCTCTCGTTCTTCAATCTAGAAAAAAAAAAGAATACAATGCCTATGCGATCGAGTCATACCATCTGGCTAAGACGTTTCTTATTTAAAGCCTCCATTCATGTCTCGAGGCGGTGTTGAGTTCGAAGTTTCAAAGTTTCTTTGAAAAAAATTCTCACTTTTTTTTATCGGCGCCAGTATGCCCCACGGCATAAGTCAAAGAAATAAGTTCAGTTTCGCGGACAAAGGTCAGGAGTAGTCGATGCTAAGGACCATGTGCCAAGTGGTCCATCGCTGTGGTCGACTGCAAGACCTTCTGCGTGGTCACTGCGAGCCCTCTGAAGGCGTGGACAGGTCACCAGCAGGTGATCGAGAACTGCCTCTGTGTCTGGGGCAGCGCAGAAGGGGCATGTAGTAGGGAGAGGTTGTGCACCGGATGTCCCTGTATAGGCCCGATTGCAGGAGTCGTGGCGGCGCCACGCTAACCCTCCTGAGCACAACCTTCTTTCTGCTAGTTATTCCACCGGATAGGTCCGCTCCACGCGAAGGACTGAGTGCATGCACGGGCAAAGAGCCTGAAGGTTTCATTGTGCAGGCGCAAGCTGTCCTTTGGTTCACAAGAGAAAAAGTAGGAAAGGCTGTGCCTGTATTGTAATGTCGCTTCTCAGTATGGTCGAACGTCGTAACAGTACACTCGTTCGAAATTTATTACAAACGCATGCAAGCACGTGCCCAAACATACAAGCAACTTAACAAACGCAAGGGAAGAAATATTCGCCGTCATTCGGTTTTTGACTGCACGGCACATTGCTGTGGTCGGTGGTCGCGACGAATCCATCGTGGATTCCCTGGCATATCAAATGGCATGCAACGAACGTCAACGGAAGACCTCTTTTGGTCGGCCACGAAACGGTACCTAGCAACACCAGCTGCGCAGGAGAGGCTTCGTGGTAGCTGTTTCGCAATTCAGAAAACCGAATAATGCCACCTGATTGGGCTGCCCGGACGTCGGTGTCTGCAATACAACCAAATTACATCACCACCGCATGAATCTGAGACAAAGCAGCTGTATATTTCGGACGTAGCTAGCAATCAGCTCATGCAATCTGAAAATCATTGTTTCGCAAATAATCTCGTATGCTCTCTTCAGAAAAATCGTAAAGCTTCTGCAGCGGGTGCACATCGTAGGCTATTCGAATACGTCCTTCACAGTGCAGCTTCGTATGGCTAAACTAAATTACGTTTCAGTCGTGTTTCGGGCATGTTAGGCGAACAAGGCTATGGAAGTTCCTGAAAGAAAATCGAATTGTATGAGTCTGTATATTTATCCAAATTGTTTCGAGGCTTAGAGATAAAGGTACACTGAAACACAGTAGTAGATCCTAGCTTGTTGAAGATTTCTGCTTGGAGAGATGCCACTTATATTTCCGTAAAACTTAATGTTTGCCCAGTTCCTTCAATTGTATAAGTGTAGGCATCGCATATTCCATAGAGAAACTGTATACAGCTCAGCCCTGCAAAAAGAAAGTTTTATGGACAAAAAACTGCGCAAGTCAGAACGTCTCGAGGCCTGTATCTGTGCATTCAGTTTGTCCGTGTACGATAAAAAGTTAAAGTACCCAAGATGCAACCCCAGCCCCCTTAGCTGATTGGTTGTCGTTTTCCAGAAACATTTACATCTGTGCCAAGGCTGTACTTCTTATGCAGTGTTAGCCGATCGTGGTTATAGCGAGTATCGTTAGCCCACACGTGGCTGGTTCAACAGTGGTTTCGTATGATCCGGCTGTCATTTTCTCAGGAGCGCCTTTCTGTTCGCGGTTTCCGGTAGCCACGTCCCATCGGAAGTTTTTCGGGTGTTATCACAAAGAAACAAGAAAATATTACCCCCATTTAGCATTGCACGCTGATATCCCAAAAACTAAGATTGTTTTTCATAAACACTAGTCTCATATTTCTGCAGTGCTTCGTTCCACTTCCGCAGGCGCACTCTGTTTCGCTTGCTGAGCTACTTTGGGGCCTTCGCAGCAAGAAAGAAAGCTTTAAACCGAAAACTACAACTCACTAGCGCGCACTAAGCCGGATCGAATGCTGTTTCTTGTCCATGCTCACCATGATCAAATGCCGCAACAGCATAATCAGAAGGAATCGTCGGCAAAAGGAAGCTGGCAAACAAATGAAGTGCTTTAAAGGGCGCTTTGAAGAGAAAAAAAAGCGTTTTCGCGCTGGCTTTGGAATAACAGATTATAAGATCGAACGTGTGAAAATCACGATGGGATTGCGAGGAACGTGGGACAGCGGGAGATGACAGATCACGTTTTAGCCCCTACAGTCTTTTAACGTGTTTATAAATATAACATGCACCCTGAATTTAAGTACTGCGGTGTTTTCGTATTACCACAACACTGAATTAAGCCGCTGTAGTCATTAATCCTGTCTGCAACTGCTTACATCATCCTAAAAACGCGAAAGTTTATCTGTACTAAGTTACCATGGCATGCAGGAATTAACTCCATGCACGAATTTATCGAGAAGTCTATAAAAGGCTTTTCGTTGAGCTTGTTGCTATGTCACGACGTCCATATTCGAGTGCCGAACACCAGGTATATACGAATAAGAAAAACCTTAGCTGTGTAGCAGATGTCCCGCACCTATTGCTGTACAGCAACGTCATTTTTTTTTCGTTGAGCATGCCTCTAAACTAAAGTTCTTTAAAGCATCGGATAAAAAAAAATCCAGTTTTTTTAACGTAACGACTAACCGACAATTTTTTGTAAGATAATCTGACATCATCCAGCATTGTTATAGGCTGCAAACACTCACAAAATAGGCCTCAATGAATTAATTCCCTTCGAGATTTTTTTGACATGTTCACATTCAGTTGAGCATTTTGTGCTTAGAAAAAGCATGCAATATGCTTATTCTGGTCATGCATGATGCAGCACAAACTAGCGAAACTGATAATAAACAATTCCTCCTTGTCGGGATTGTTTTTTCCGACGCCTTAATTAGATTATTATACTTAAAGTCTCTTTTTTCTTGACACGAAAGCATTTTATGTCGAGGCCCACCACGGCTCCGCTGACGGATTTCCGACACGGATATGACGTTGTAAAATATATGCTACAAGATTGCAAAGGGAACAACAAAAGACTGCGTCACGCGGGGTCGAACCAGCCACCTCTCGATTCCCAGCACGTGGCGCTAACCACTTTGTCACGGAACGTACTTCGTCTAGTTTGTTAACGGCGAGCCATTTGTATACACCACGGAGGGAGGAAAGGTAAAGAGAGGGCATGCCCAGCCGGCGGAGGGCGTAAAAAATGTGGCGGAAATTGCGTCACGCGCGGCCATGTTCACTGGGCACCACGGCGGCGTTTTGTTATTGTTGATGTAGTGCGGTGCGGCACCGTTCAGACGGCCCAGCGGCGTGTGCGCGCTTTCATGGGCCTCGCACCTAACCGTGGCGTACTGCAGGTGTTCGACAGCATCCATTCTTTGTGCCGCATCGTTAGCTGCGCGATTTTCCTTCGGTGGTGGTTGTAACCAGGTGTCTGAACTAGAAACCATGGAACGAGCGCGCGTATACGTACTCCGAATTTGCAGCGTGCCTGAAAATTATGCTGAAAAGCCACTATAGACGATAACGACTGTGCTCAAGAATTCGTTCAGTGAATGCCTTGCAGGTTAGTGACAGTTATGCGGTGTTGCTTCTTATGACAACGGACGATGCATTTGCGGTCCACATGCCTTTATTAAGACTGTAATCTAATCTTGCTTTTCATGTTCCTGTACAGTTACCAGTTGGCGGTTGGTGCTGAGCTGTGTTCCAGATAAGGAAGACAGAAACAAGCGCCTTCTCTTTATTTTCCTCTAATGACTAGCCACTTATCCCGGAGACATCTTCCCTCGCATTTGGCTGGCTTTCCCTGCCGTCCTTGGCAGCTGTTTCGACGCGTGAAGCTACTCGCAGACCTTTTCTCACGCATTCCTTCGGCTAACTTTCCCACCTTTCGCCCTAACGCGATTCTGGTCTCCGTTCTCCGTAGCTACTAGTGCGCGTGAATCACACTGGAGACGTGTACCCACGCGCTTTCGGGTGGTCTTCGCTGCTTTCGTCCTAATGAAATCATGGCCTTTGGGATATCTGTAGGAACCAGTGCGCGTCGGACAAAAGAGGGGCGAAAACAAGGAGGCCGGCGCAAACTCAATGGGCTGCCACGCACACAAGCTCCACCGACGCCGACTTTACAGGCATAATTACGGACCTCCGGGTTTATTGCAGGGAAGACATTCTTTTTTTTTTTT
The DNA here is from genome assembly GCF_013339725.1 of Rhipicephalus microplus. Taxonomy (NCBI): domain Eukaryota; kingdom Metazoa; phylum Arthropoda; class Arachnida; order Ixodida; family Ixodidae; genus Rhipicephalus; species Rhipicephalus microplus. The sequence continues at coordinate 175,836,106 of NC_051167.1, forward strand.
ATCGTTGGGTCTAGCCCACAGTCTGACCGAAAATTTTATAAAGCCTAAAGAGAAGCGCAAAAGGGGGAAACAGTGATCTGAAAGAAGCTGTACAAATTTCGGTGCCTGGTTCGTCGCGCGGCAATGTCCGAAATATCATCTTTATTTTCACAAATAACACGTCAAATAAAAAAAGCTTAACGTGCAACTTGCCGTGTTTATCGTAAACACCGGCAGTGCAAGAGTACAACAGCCATACGCAGAGATTTCGTCAACCGTATCGCGGCAAGACAGCGTGTTGAAATCCGTTCCGTTGGTTTCGGATAGCACCGGCGCACGCGGCGCGCAGGCCACGTGCTTTTTGAGACAGAGAGGGAGTCACGCCTTCTGCTTCGCATTCATATGTAAACAAGAGAGAAGAACTCGCCCAGTCAATATGATCGACTGCCGGCTTCATCGTGGCTTCACAACGAGTGACGTCAGGGCCTCTCCTTACCTTTCCTTCCTCCGTGGTATACACAATACGCCGTTTGGCTGTCCTCAGAGCTCCGAAACTTTAGCGCGTTTTCGTTATCAGTTGCGAGACGGCGCAACGTGCTCGCGCGTGCTTTGAAGGTCGTCGCCTCCGCGGATCATAGTCTCTCCTGCGCGCACTGATATCACACTCGTAAATAGGGAGAGGACAAAGGTCACTTCGCTCGCTGCTGCGGCCGCGTTTACGGAAGAAGCTCGCTGCTGACACATGACGAAGTAGGAATTGTGAAAGTGGTTTCTGTTTGTATTGTGTATACTGCTGCGCTCGTGTCGTGCGTTTCTATGTTTGAACAGCATGCTTTTCGTGTCGAGCTGTGAAACTAGTTAGTCCACACTCGTCAAGTATGCAAATTTCGTGCGTGATTTTTTGCTTGAGGTGTGCGCTTCGAGTTTTGAGCTGCTTCACGAGAGTTTGCGATTTTCGGCAATTGCTGAAACAACGCTCGATAAACGCTCAACTACCACTATGCAGAGCCCGTTTCACTTTCTTGTTATACCGATTCCTAAACAGGAGGATCAGCCACAGTTTTTTTTTCAGCGACCTTTGTACCAGAAATGAATGAATAAACTTTATTTAAAGTCCAGCAGTTTTCACCGGGCGAGGTGGGGGAAGAGGGGATTAACTTCTGTCCCTTCCCACCCTCCGTCGACTATGATGAGGGTGCCTCAGGTGACCGCTCGGAGTCCTTGCACCCGGACGGCATCTTCAGCTTGCCGGACGGTCCAAAGCTGGTCGGCCAGCTCATCGCTGGTGAGTGCTGCCTCTCAGCGGCAGCGCAGCTGACACCTCCGATCGGCAACATTGACCGCAGCCGCGGCGGAGGTCACTGTAGCAGCAGTATTTGGCCTTGGAGTTCATCCCTGCCTAACATGCATCGCGAAGGGTGGCAGTTACGTTAACTTTTCCGGCACACTCCCAAAGCATATGCCGCAGTGTGGCCCTTTCCCCGCACGCTTTACACGCGTCCATCAAGTATGGGTGTAGACAACACAGGTGTGGGATAGGTGGGCTGGGGTACGTGTTTGTCTGAATAACCTCAGTGTTACGGCCTGTCTTTTGTTCAATTTGTAGTGTGGTGGTTAGTATTTGGGTTTGTCTTGTCAGCAATGTTGTGTAATGTCATTAAATGTAGTCGGGTGATCACTTCACCACCATTACAGTTGTTATGTGTGGATAATGTCATCGCCCCACTCTCGGTGTTTTTTTTTTTTTGCCGTAACGACTAACTCACATTTTTTTCTCGTAAGATAATCTGGTATCATCCAGCATTCTTCTAGGGTGCAAAAACTCACGAAATCAGCCTCACTGAATTAACTTTGAGTTTTTTAACATGTTCACATCCCCCTTTTTTTAATACCGTACTTTGAATTTTTGTCAAGTGATGAGTGCAGGTTCTCTGCGCCTATATTGATGCAATGTATTGGACAATATAACGACCTTTAACTACAATGAACAGCATGCATTACTATCGACAATAGTGATAGGTTATTCCTTTTTTTAAATTTTTCAGAGGCTGCTTCATCCTCCCTGTGTTATTCAAGTGGTCTGCATAGCTCAACGCACTGACTGACAACACACTGACTCACCGCACACTACCTTTTTAGCCCCCTCTATTTGACGAGACTGGCCAACCAACCGACCGAACTACAGCTGTCGCGGTTGTCGTTGTAAATGTAGTCGGAAAATGCGAAGCGCGACATTTGTCGTTCAGTCAGCCAAGTCACTCAGGCACAGTAAGTCACAGTAAGTCAGTCTCAGTCAGTAAGTCAGTCTCAGTCAGTCAGTCACAGTCAGTCAGTCACAGTCAGTCAGTCACAGTCAGTCAGTCACAGTCAGTCAGTCACAGTCAGTCAGTCACAGTCAGTCAGTCACAGTCAGTCAGTCACAGTCAGTCAGTCACAGTCAGTCAGTCAGTCAGTCAGTCAGTCAGTCATTAGTCAGTCGGTCGGTCGGCTGGTCAGGCGGTCGGTAACGGTCAGTCGGTCGGTCGGTAACGGTCAGTCACGGTCAGTCGGTCAGTCGGTCAGTCATGGCCAGTCAGGCAGTCAGTCACGGTCAGTTGGCTAGTCGCGGCCAGTCAGGCAGTCAGTCACGGCCAGTCATGGTCGGCCAGTCATGGTCAGTCAGTCACGGTCAGTCAGTCACGGTCAGTCAGTCAGTCAGTCAGTCACGGTCAGTCACAGTCACGGTCAGTCACAGTCACGGTCAGTCACAGTTAGTCAGTCACAGTCAGTCGCAGTCAGTCAGTGACATCAAATAGAGGCGGCTAAAAAGGTAAAGGTGGCTAAGAGTGTTTCAGTCGTCGTCAGTCAGCTGGGAATTGAATCAGCTGCATTTTTTTATCTTTTCTTTTACAGACTACAAAAGACTGAAACGACGCCGTGATGACGTCGTTGCCATTTCCTGTTCATTAAAACTTTTATTGGAGTGTCTACATACTTTTCTTATTTAAAACTCGCGGCAAGCAAAGAAATTTGACCCTGACAGCGTTAAAGACCTTGTTTTCTCGGAATTCCGGTGTTAGTGTTGGCGGTGATGTCGATGATGGCGTCTTTCAGAAAAAAACAGCCTTATCCGTGAGCAAAAATTGGAGATGTATGCAAATGAAGATCGGAGCAAAAGAGCGTGCGCACTTCTTGCGCATGACTTAGGTCACCACTGTGAATCGAAGGTGGGATAGGAAATGGGAAGCCGATACGCGCATGGCCCGATCACGCTATCGCATGCTCTTTTAGTTTATTTTTTAACTCACCCATACGTGTGACCACATCGGGGAGGGGAGGGGGGCCTTTTAAGGAAAATAATGTAACGGTATCTCGCTATGTTTTCTTCGCTAAGGCAGGAAAGTAGTGCGGCCTAAATCCACAAACTGGGGCATACAGCAGAAAGAAATCTGTGCACTTCTTGAAGTTGAGTACAAGCATGTTACTATGCAAGTTCTTTTTATGTCATTAAATATATAGGCGCATCTCACGGCTATCGTACCCTGATGTCTCACCGAAAACGTTCGCCAATCCCAAGAATAGGTCAATCTAACACTTTTGCCACAATCAGCGCACAAAAAAAGCACAAACAACAGAAGAAGATGCACGACACAAACGCTTTTTGTGCTTTTTTGTGTGCTTATTGTAATTAGTATATTCCAACTAGCCCAATTTGCTACTTTATTTCAGCCCAACACATGCATCGTCAAAGCGCCAAAAGTCGTTAGTGAATATTACCTGAAGGTCGCATGTGGCGCCAGCTCCAGACGTTGAAGAAAGCAGCACTGGCGCCGGAGAATCGTGCGTTGTGGTCGTGTTGTCATCCCTCGAGCAATAGGGTCGTTGTGCAACGGCAAGCCATCCATCCCATCCTTTGGGCAGACGTTTCCTGGTGGAAACAGAACGACTGTGATGATAACGAACAGCCTTATAATCAGAATCACGTTTACAGCCAATTTTATTGACGCGGAGTGGCAAGTAGCAGTTTCCGAGCTGCTTACGATATTATGTTATTCAATCTATTACCGTGTATATTCACTGATATCTCTGCGTTTTCCACGAGGGCTTCTGTTTTTGCAGTGTCCATGGCTGCGGGTGTTACGTCATTCTTATCACTGGTTGTCTTTTTAGCAATATTTTTACTGTATGAATATTATAAAAATTTACGTAATAATATTTCTTCTAATAATAACATTAGTCAAATTTTGTGCTCTTCAGTAGAAATCAATAATATTCTCAGAAGGTCTGTCGACAGGGAACTGTTTATTCTTGTCTTGTCATACGTGCGAAACAATGGAGAGATTTATGGTCGTCTTCTGCTGGGAAAGTAATCTGATATCCTCTGAAAAAATATTGCCTGACCGTTTACACTGGTCGTTCTGTTGTGCAACGGTTGGCAAACGAAATATTTTGGGCTTGTTGGTCGGCCATTGCAGCGCAGGTGTAGAGGAATTTCTTCTGGTTATATTTGTTCGCGTATTGTATTCTCCCTCATGCAGAAGAGGCTGGCCAATTCTTAGTGTAGGTGTGAGCGCAAGAGTTTAATCTAGAATCCAACGCATAAGTATATTTTTCTTCATGCTACAGTTGACCTTCGGTGACTTCTTTCTTTTTATTTGTGTTTTTTTCACAGTCTACAAAACTGCAAAACGACAACAGTAGTGTCGACATAAATTCTACTTTTCACATACCCACCAAACACAACCAAAGTGGTAGCACCCAATGCATTGCACTACATGATGCTTATTGTTTGTTCGTCTCTTTTTTTATGATGAAAGAAGGGTTTCTTCGTGGTGGTTGAATAGCACGGTCCCACAGCCCAAAACCATGAGACAGTTTTTTTGCATCCTGCAAGACAAAATTGAAACTGCCTGAGGGACGAATTCATTCCAGCGCACTGAGAGAGCATTCAACGATAAAAAAATGTTTTCTGAAAAACATCAACGTGAAATTGGTCTCTGCAGCAATATCTTGCGAAGTCCAAAGGGAGCTCATGTTTTGCGACCTAAAACATTACGAACAAACAACACAACTTTATTGCGTCTTGTGTCTGGCGCAGCATAGCCTAGCTGCTTTTGCGCCATAAAAACTAATGTGATTTCGCTAACAACACGTATGTTTATGCATTTGCTTTTTGAAATCTAGGCGAATACGAGCTCTTAACTCCATCATCACCCTACGAATCTTAAGTCATTACGTCAGAAACAACTGCCATCCAAGATTTCTCGACGTGACGCTACAATGCTGTGCCGGCTGTGGACTGGGGTAGCGTTTACTAAGTCATTCAGCCATGGCATTGGCATGGCGGATTCATCCATGTGTGAAAGCTGCAACTGTATAGAGACTATTGAACATCTTTTGTGCCACTGTGCCCAATTTGATGAAGATCGCCGGACTCTCCAGTGTGCCTTGAATAGACTCGATGATCGGCCATTTAATGAAGCAAAGATCTTAGGAGCCTGGTCGCGCAGCACATCATACAGAAAGCTACACGAGCCCTCCTGAGATACTTGTCAGCAACTTCATTGAGGACCGCCTGTGAAACTCGGCATTGGTGTGTGATGTGACATGTGTCTATCCTTCTCTCTCTTTTTTAATCCCCCTCCCCCTCCTCATGTGTAGGGTAGCAAACTGGACGCATAGTCTAGTTAACCTCCCTACCTTTCCTACATTCCTTCTCTCTCTCTCTCTCTCTGTGGTCACTGCATCAAATCTTGCTAACTATATAACCTGTACAATGTCTGGGTGTGCACAGACAATGAAGTCTGTTTCATTTTTAGTCTCGCCATTATGATTTCACCCAGTCTACTTACAGTCCTCATAGAAGCGTTCAACCAACTGATCGTCATGGCTCAATGTAGGCGCGTAGGCCTGTATTGAGTTTGTGTTCTACCTTTTAAATGCTAAGCATTTCTTAGCGAACTTCGACGACTTTGAGCGTATCTATCTATCTATCTATCTATCTATCTATCTATCTATCTATCTATCTATCTATCTATCTATCTATCTATCTATCTATCTATCTATCTATCTATCTATCTATCTATCTAGCCGCCTACGATTAGTTCTCCTGGCCGTTTGGATAATGGTATCGATACCAAACTTGGTATGGCATAACATGACTGTATGACGAGCATATCTGTCTAGTACTGTATGACGAGCATATCTGTCTAGTCATAACATAAAAATAATGATGTGCATGTCATGAATGTCATAATTTACATTTCATGGTCTTCCTGCTCTTGCGGTGGTTTCGTTCACATGATATGATGGAAAACTGGTATGGTATGTCATCAGCGCATGGCAAACACAAATGATCGACCCTAGCATAAAAATCATGACATGCGTGTCATGTAACAACATGACTACCTGCCATGATCATGACGCGCTCGCGGCCATTTTGCTAGCGTCACATATACCAAATTTGTTATTACGGTACGTGAATGAATGACGAAGTTATGTGACCAGTGCAAACATAATTATCATGATATGCGTGTCATGTAACATGACTACATACTACGCTCATGGTGTGCTCACGGCCGTTTCGCTAGCTTCACATGTGCCGAATTCGGTATTACGTGACGCGAACGGACGACATAGGTAAATGACACATCCAAACACGATAATCCTGACATGCGTGTCATGTGACAACATGACTACATGACAAACTTATGCCCTCACTGGCCGTTTTGCTAGCTTTGCATATGCCAAATTGGTATTACGTGACGTCAATTGATGACGAAGGTATGGACTAATGCAAACATGATAATCATAAGATGCGTGCCATGTGAGAAGATGACTACATACCACAGTAAAGGTGCCAATACACTTGACACGACCCGGCGCGCGTGCACACCGGCGTTACTTTCGGTCGCGTCCACGGCGGCGTTGCCACGCCAGGCACCGGTCCTGCCGTGTTCTCGCAGGCGCGCGCCGCGTTGCGTCGCTTTGACGCATGCGCGTTTCAGCGTATGCGGCGTCCCTTCGTCACGAAAAGAGGCAGACGCAGTGTTGTCTGGGGTAGCGTATCTGCGTGAAATTCAGCATGTCGCTTTCGCGCCGTTGCCGTCGGTCCGCGCTGACGGACGCTGGTCGCGCCGGGTCGCGCCTGGCATCAGACTAGAGTGCTCGCGGTTTTGATAACGTGGCGTCGTTGTGCCCAGCGTGCGTGCGCGTCAACGTTACATTGGAGTATATTCGGCCTTTCATGATGCACTCGCGGCCGTTTCGCTAGCTCTCCATATACCCAATTCGGTGTTACGTAACGTCAATGGAAGACGAAGGTATATGACTGGTGCAAACATGATGATCATGAAACGCGTGGCATGTATGAACATGACAATGTACCACATTCATAGCGTGCTCATGGCTATTTCGCTTGCTCCACATATACTAAATTTGGCAACACGTGACGTGAACAGAAGGCGAAGGTAAAGGAGACATCCAAACACGATAATCATGACACTAAGGTCGTGTACGGCATAGTTTACTTCCACCTCATAACGTTGTAGTGATTTTAAAGTGACGTATCAATTTTACTCATTCGTGCTTCGCATATCATCAATTCCCACTATACGGAGGCTCTGCCAATTTTCGCTAACCTAATTATGATACTTGCCACCTTCTCACTGATATACTATAGACTTTTTAAACAGTTTTTGGGGCATTTTTACACGGCAACGCCACCGGGAGATTTAAGCCTAACAACCAAGGAGGCGATTGTCGCTGATGCGCCGCGCCGGCGCCAACGTGACGCAACGCTCTGCGCGTTCCAGAACCTGCAACTGAGAATGGAATACCAAGAAGATGGAGAGGACATCTCTCCAGAGGATTGCACGGAAGACATGGGTTGGAAGGAAGCCGAAACGAGACGCTCAAGGAATAAGCAAGCCACGGTTAGCGTTCCTGCTGCCAAGGGTTCGACCAGGGCTAGCGTTGCGGGAGACGCTCGAACCAGTCGTAGTAGGTATGATACCAAGCATACAATCGTGCGAGCTGGACGCATGCCGCCACTACCCAAGGACTTCAGCAAAATTGTGCTACGACCACGTGGAGGATTAAATATCTCGAGAATTGGCACTAGAGCCGTGGCAGACGCGATAGTACTGGCGGCCGGCATCAAAAAGGAGGAGGCCATGCAGGACATCATCTGTTCCAACTTGCAGCAGAACATTATGGTGGCGAGCACTCCGGACCAAGAGAGAGCTTCAAGATACCTCAAGGTCAAGCAAATTGACATTGGAGGCAAAGTTTTCGAGGTTAGCGCGTACGCCACGGCACCCCACGATACTTGTAAAGGAGTGATTCGCGGGATCCCCGTAAGCGATACTCCGGACATTTTGACCCGAAAGATTGTGAACGCGAACAACCCGCTCGCGCTGCAGGCCAAGAGAATCAAGGACACCGGGACAATCATCATAGCGTTCGAAAAACAAAAGGTGCCCAGATTCGTGAGATATGGACCTTCGCTTTTGCAGTGCTCCCTTTACCGCAAGAACATCGAAATTTTTTACGTCTGTGGAAAGCTGGGACATCGGTCTGACGTTTGTCCGAACCCAGCCGAAACCATCTGCAGAGGCTGCGAGATCAAGAACCCAGATAGCCTGCACCAGTGCAATCCAAGATGCAGGCTGTGTGACGGTCACCATCCCACGGCAGACAAAGAGTGCAAGAACAGGTTCTTAGTGCCATACGTCGTCAGACGCAGACGTTGGGAAAGATCGCGAGCAGCCGCAGAAGCCCGGGACGCATCAATCACATCAAGTCCAGACATCAATGACAAGCAGCTCATTCCAGCCTACGGGACCCAGAGCATCCAGACTACTCAAGAACAGCAAAGGTGGCCCGGCCCCACTCCAGGGGGAGGTTGCGTTCCAGAAAAGGTTCTAGACCCAAGGCCCGCTCCCAATCACGGGGACGCTCGAGTTTTCAAGGTCACCATCAGGGTCGGGATCAGCCTGGGCGGCACCCGAATGGCCAGCTGCCTGGCGTTCAGTTCGAGATCACGTCTTCACGCCCGGGGAGGACGCCTGCAGTTACATCGAAAGGCAGCTGGGCTGAGCGAGTGCGCAACGGCGCGGCAGAGGTGATGACAGGTAAGCTGCCAGAGCATGATAGAATTGCACAGCTAGAGCAAGAAAACGCGAGACTTACAAAATCGAATGAGAGGCTATCAGCTGAGTTAAAGGAAATAAAAATTCTTCTCACTAAGCTAACCAGCGCGCAGTCTTCACAGCCAATGCCTCAGCCAGTCGATGTCCCTGTGGCTGAAAACGTGGGGGACTCGAGAACCACAAAAATAGGGCAGTCATGGCAGAACACGTAGAAGCCAACCAAACGAGCATGTGAGATATGAAAGAGGTCCTTGACACGCTCAGCAAAGTAGTAGCCAATCTTAGCGAGCAGATGGGTAGGCTACAGTCGAGCGTGGCGGCACTGGAGGAGCATATGACTTTGCGCATTAGAAAGGTCGAAGCATATCAGCACAATACAGAGGGCCTCCTCATGCACCAAACTCACCCCTTCGGCCACCAATACTAGTGGTACCAAATCTGTCGACAGGTGCAGCATCAGGCTCTGGCCGCCCACGTAATAACCATGATGGCAGCGCTACGTGAAGCATTCCGTATCTGGCAATGGAACTGTAGAGGTTACCTTAAAAAGAAGGCAGCCCTACAGCAGTATATCAGGAGCAGCCAAGAAAAGCCTCATATTATATTGTTACAAGAAACCCTTTCACCGCAAGCAACGTTGACTGGATTCCGGCCTGTAATAGGGGATACTGAAGGGAGGGGAGTCTGCACCTTCGTATGCAACAAACTAACGCACGTAACCCATGACCTCAAGATTGAAGCAGGCCGGTTTGAACACGTCATGGTAGAGATCGTGCCAGGTACCAGCAACCGTCAGAGCATTTTCATTCTTAATATATACAGCAGTCCAAAGGAACAAAAGCAAGGGTTCAAGACGGTTCTAAAGAAAGCTGTTAATATCGCCGGGGAATGTCCACTCGTCATAGCAGGTGATTTCAACTCCCTCATCATACATGGGGTTACAAGTACAACACTGGGAAAGGAAATCGACTTTGGCAAAGTGCCAGTGAACTTGATCTCACCCTAATCACAGACCCCAGCCTACCAACAAGGCTTGGTACATCTTGCTGCAGGGATTCCACCCCGGACCTTACATTTGTAAGGAACATCAAGAAGGCCCAGTGGATGAACCTTGCTGTAGACCTAGGGAGTGACCACTGCATTCTTGCCACTACGTTCTCCGTGGAGCGTAAAAAGCAGAGAGAATTCCACTTCACAGACTGGGATAAGTTCAGGAAGATAAGAATGGAAAGGGAACAAGATGGCCACAGACAAGGCGTGGAGCAGTGGGTCAGACAGATTAAAGATGACACCAAATCCGTCTCCTTCACCATTACCACAGATTTTCCGGTTGAAAGAATGGATAGCCGGCTCGCTCATCTTCTTGAGGCAAAGCAAGCACTACTGAACCGTTGGAAGGGTCAGCGCCTGAACCGAAGACTGAGGAAGAAGATAGCTGAGGTAAACAGATCAGTCGAGGAACATTGTCGCGCACTATCCAGGTAGCAATGGGACAAAATCTGCAACTCTGTCGTTGTCAGATGCGCAATGGCAAGACATGGAATATGTGAAAGCATCTCCTCAGCGAAAACACCACCAAAACAAATCAAAAGCATGTTATCGCTCGAATTTCGCACAAAGAGATAGGGCGCACTACAGAACAGCAAGTTGTGCAGCGGCTCGTGCATAAGTACCTCCCAATCAAGAGAGGATTGGCACCACCAAGTAGACAGTACCAGGGCAGGCCCAATCCAGGTCTTGAGGGCGACTTCAACATCGAGGAGATCAGAAGAGCCTTGCATGATCTCAACGGCATGTCGGCCCCTGGCCCAGACGGTATATCAAACAAGGCCCTTCGTAACCTTGATGATGATTCACTTGAAACCCTGAAGGATATGATCAATGCAGCATGGAAAAAAGGCAGGCTGCCAGAGCAGTGGAAGCTGGCCAGGACGATCCTTATTCCTAAGTCAGGAAAGCCCCCTAACTTGGACAACATGAGGCCAATATCCTTGACATCATGTATCAGCAAGGTTGCAGAACATGCCATACTGCACAGAATAAACAAGTACTTGGAAGATAACGACATATATGCACACATTATGGTTGGATTCAGGGCAGGGCTATCCACACAAGATGCATTGAAGCTTATCAAACACCAGGTCATCGACAACGAAACGAGAGACGTGAGAGCCATTCTGTGCCTAGATCTAGAAAAAGTGTTTGACAACATCCACCACTCATTCATACTCGAAGCAATTTCCAAGTTTGGTCTGGGCAAAGCCTTCTATGACTACGTATGGTCCTTTCTTACAGATCGGAAAGCCGTGATGAAGATTGCAGATATCGAGACCGCAGCAATCGAACTAGAAGCAAGGGGCACGCCGCAAGGGGCAGTGATTTCACCAATGCTGTTCAACATTGCCATGATTGGACTGTCAAAGTAATTATCGAGCACTGAAGGATTGAAGCACAGCATCTACGCAGATGACATTACCATCTGGTGCACAGGTGGAAGCGAAGGGCAGATTGAGAGCGCCCTGCAAGAGGCGATTGACACCGTAGAAGAGTACCTTCGTCCATCTGGGCTCAAGTGCTCCTCGAGTAAGTCAGAACTTTTACTGTATAGGACTGCACGCCGGGGACCGAAACCCAGGGGATGGAGCCGTTAAACCAGATAGACATCCACCTCCGTACAAATCAAAAGAATTCCATCCAGAGGGTCGACTCCATCAAAGTCCTGGGCATGCTGATAGAGTCTACCGGCGCCAACAGCAAATCTATAGCCAAGTTAACTTGGAAAACAGACAGTGCGGTGCACCTCATACGCAGAGTGGCCAACAAAAGAAATGGGATAAAGGAAGACAACCTCATCAGGTTGATGCATGCGTTTGTTCTAAGCCACTTCACGTACGAGGCAGCAATGCACAACTGGTCAAGAGCAGAGTCCGAGACACTGAATGTGCTCCTCAGAAAAGTTATCAAGAAGGTCCTGGGCCTAGCCATACATACCAGCACCAAGCGTCTGCTTGAGCTTGGCATTCACAACACGCTCGAAGAAATAGCAGAAGCCCAAGTGAGAGCACAGTTTGCAAGGTTATCTACAACAAGGTCGGGGAAAATGATCCTGCAGGAGCTGGGCCAACACCCAATGGCAATCAGGCACAATTACAATGATATCTCCGACAACATCAGGGAGAATATCACGGTGTCTCCTATACCAAGAAACATGCATCCAGAACACAACGTCGGAAGAAGAGTAGCGAGGGCCAGGACTATACTTCGTCAAGTCTCAAACGAGGAACGAGGAGTCGTATTTGCTGACGCGGCCTTCTACGCCAATGGGAAAGCGTTTGTGGCAGTGGTGGTCGATGGGGCTGGCCATGTCGTCAACTCAGCGACAGTCAAGACGAAAGACCCAATCGTTGCGGAACAGGTGGCTATCGCCTTAGCACTCAAGATGGATAACATTGAAGTCGTCTACAGTGATTCCATGGCAGCACTACGGGCGTTCGCTAAGGGGACAGGTTCTGAACAAACGCTGAGAATACTGCAAGGCAAGAACATAACGCATCATCTTCTGAGTTGGTTCCCAGCTCACCTTGGGCAAATCAGTATTCTCAGAAGGTCTGTCGACAGGGAACTGTTTATCTTTGTCTTGTCATACCCGCGAAACAATGGAGAGATTTATGGTCGTCATCTGCTGGGAAAGTAATGTGATATCCCCTGAAAAAATATTGCCTGATTGTTTCCACTTGTCGTTCTGTTGTGCAACGGTTTGCGAACGAATATTTTTGGGCTTGTTGGTCGGCCATTGCAGCGCAGAAGTAGAGGAATTTCTTCTGGTTCTATTTGTTCGCGTATTGTATTCTCCCTCATGCAGAAGAGGTTGGATGATTCTTAGTGTAGGAGTGAGCGCAAGAGTTTAATTTTGAATCCAACGCATAAAAAAATTTTCTTCATGCTACAGTTGACGTTCGCTGACTTCCTTCTTTTTTATTTGTGTTTCTATCACAATCTACAAAACTGCAAAACGACAAAAGTAGTGTTGACATAAATTCTACTTTTCACATACAAACACAACCAAAACGGTAGCACCCAATGCATTGCCCTACATCATGCTTATTGTTTGTTCGTCTGTTTTTAAATGATGAAACAAGGGTTTCTCCGCGATGCTTGAATAGCACGGTCCCACAGCCCAAGACCATGAGACAGTTTTCTTCATCCTGCAAGACAAAATTGAAACTGCCTGAGGGACGAATTCATTCCAGCGCGCTGAGAGAGAATTCAACGATAAAAAATGTTTTCTGAAAGACATCAACGTGAAATTGGTCTCTCCAGCAATATCTTGCGAAGTCCAAAGGGAACTCATGTTTGCGACCTAAAACATTACGAACAAACAACACAACTTTATTGCGTCTTGTGTCTGGCGCAGCATAGCCTTAGCTGCTTTTGCGCCATAAAAACTAATGTGATTTCGCTAACAACACGTATGTTTATGCATTTGCTTTTTGAAATCTAGGCGAATACGAGCTCTTAACTCCAATCATCACCCTACGAATCTTAAGTCATTACGTCAGAAACAACTGCCATCCAAGATTTCTCGACGTGACGCTACAATGCTGTGCCGGCTGTGGACTGGGGTAGCGTTTACTAAGTCATTCAGCCATGGCATTGGCATGGCGGATTCATCCATGTGTGAAAGCTGCAACTGTATAGAGACTATTGAACATCTTTTGTGCCACTGTGCCCAATTTGATGAAGATCGCCGGACTCTCCAGTGTGCCTTGAATAGACTCGATGATCGGCCATTTAATGAAGCAAAGATCTTAGGAGCCTGGTCGCGCAGCACATCAGTACAGAAAGCTACACGAGCCCTCCTGAGATACTTGTCAGCAACTTCATTGAGGGACCGCCTGTGAAACTCGGCATTGTGTGTGTGATGTGACATGTGTCTATCCTTCTCTCTCTTTTTTAATCCCCCTCCCCCTCCTCATGTGTAGGGTAGCAAACTGGACGCATAGTCTAGTTAACCTCCCTACCTTTCCTACATTCCTTCTCTCTCTCTCTCTCTCTGTGGTCACTGCATCAAATCTTGCTAACTATATAACCTGTACAATGTCTGGGTGTGCACAGACAATGAAGTCTGTTTCATTTTTAGTCTCGCCATTATGATTTCACCCAGTCTACTTACAGTCCTCATAGAAGCGTTCAACCAACTGATCGTCATGGCTCAATGTAGGCGCGTAGGCCTGTATTGAGTTTGTGTTCTACCTTTTAAATGCTAAGCATTTCTTAGCGAACTTCGACGACTTTGAGCGTATCTATCTATCTATCTATCTATCTATCTATCTATCTATCTATCTATCTATCTATCTATCTATCTATCTATCTATCTATCTATCTATCTATCTATCTATCTATCTATCTAGCCGCCTACGATTAGTTCTCCTGGCCGTTTGGATAATGGTATCGATACCAAACTTGGTATGGCATAACATGACTGTATGACGAGCATATCTGTCTAGTACTGTATGACGAGCATATCTGTCTAGTCATAACATAAAATAATGATGTGCATGTCATGAATGTCATAATTTACATTTCATGGTCTTCCTGCTCTTGCGGTGGTTTCGTTCACATGATATGATGGAAAACTGGTATGGTATGTCATCAGCGCATGGCAAACACAAATGATCGACCCTAGCATAAAATCATGACATGCGTGTCATGTAACAACATGACTACCTGCCATGATCATGACGCGCTCGCGGCCATTTTGCTAGCGTCACATATACCAAATTTGTTATTACGGTACGTGAATGAATGACGAAGTTATGTGACCAGTGCAAACATAATTATCATGATATGCGTGTCATGTAACATGACTACATACTACGCTCATGGTGTGCTCACGGCCGTTTCGCTAGCTTCACATGTGCCGAATTCGGTATTACGTGACGCGAACGGACGACATAGGTAAATGACACATCCAAACACGATAATCCTGACATGCGTGTCATGTGACAACATGACTACATGACAAACTTATGCCCTCACTGCCGTTTTGCTAGCTTTGCATATGCCAAATTTGGTATTACGTGACGTCAATTGATGACGAAGGTATGTGACTAATGCAAACATGATAATCATAAGATGCGTGCCATGTGAGAAGATGACTACATACCACAGTAAAGGTGCCAATACACTTTGACACGACCCGGCGCGCGTGCACACCGGCGTTACTTTCGTCGCGTCACGGCGGCGTTGCCACGCCAGGCACCGGTCCTGCCGTGTTCTCGCAGGCGCGCGCCGCGTTGCGTCGCTTTGACGCATGCGCGTTTCAGCGTATGCGGCGTCCCTTCGTCACGAAAAGAGGCAGACGCAGTGTTGTCTGGGTAGCGTATCTGCGTGAAATTCAGCATGTCGCATTTCGCGCCGGTTGCCGTCGGTCCGCGCTGACGGACGCTGGTCGCGCCGGTCGCGCCTGGCATCAGACTATAGAGTGCTCGCGTTTTGATAACGTGGCGTCGTTGTGCCCAGCGTGCGTGCGCGTCAACGTTACATTGGAGTATATTCGGCCTTTCATGATGCACTCGCGGCCGTTTCGCTAGCTCTCCATATACCCAATTCGGTGTTACGTAACGTCAATGGAAGACGAAGGTATATGACTGGTGCAAACATGATGATCATGAAACGCGTGGCATGTATGAACATGACAATGTACCACATTCATAGCGTGCTCATGGCTATTTCGCTTGCTCCACATATACTAAATTTGGCAACACGTGACGTGAACAGAAGGCGAAGGTAAAGGAGACATCCAAACACGATAATCATGACACTAAGGTCGTGTACGGCATAGTTTACTTCCACCTCATAACGTTGTAGTGATTTTAAAGTGACGTATCAATTTTACTCATTCGTGCTTCGCATATCATCAATTCCCACTATACGGAGGCTCTGCCAATTTTCGCTAACCTAATTATGATACTTGCCACCTTCTCACTGATATACTATAGAACTTCTCGATGTTGCCAGCGATATTCTTGCGTGTAAGAAGCCCCACCCCTAGTTATTTTCTGGCAACTAAACTAATCCACGGTAGCGTAGAATGTGTCCGTTCTTCAGCACCGTATAGGACCGACGTGTCCTCCTAACTTCGCTGAGTCCTGTTACATCCCATTTAACACCCTCTAATTCTTCGAATAGCACAGCTAGAGTAGCCCCACTAGGTAGCCTTGTAGCATTGTAGGTAGCAAAGTTCAGATTCCAATGAAAGCCTCTTCGGACCCAGAGATTCTTGGCACCTTCCGCTGCGTCGCAGGTCTCACCACCGCCTTGGACAGTTGCTTCGTAGCCGCTGGGATTTGAGAGCCAAGGGTAATTGTTGTATTCATTGGAGGTTGTAGTCAAGTGGCCCACGATGAGGCGCTAGGTCTCGGTTTAACTGTCCCGTCGTGAGAGCGGCCCGCCGTGTGCTACGGCACACGCCTTCGAACTTTCAGAATGAAGTTTTTCCAAACCAAACGGAGGAACGCAATGAGCAGCTAAACTCGTTTCGCAAAGCGTTCATCACAGTGGTTGTTCTCGAACCACAGGTGGTCACAGACATCGCAGCCGAAGCCAAGCAGCGTCCGCCTCGGCGAACGCACTCCCACAGTTGGCGCAACGACGCGTTTTTGCAAGCGTCTGACATCGCGAGCGAACTCGCCGGGGAGGTCTGAGGAGGAACCGTTGCGAGGGGGCTTGATGCCACGGCTGCGTCGACGTCACTCACAACGCAGACAACGACGCGCGTGCTTGGGAAAGGCGTAACTGATAACACAGCCAATGGAGACCGCCGATGACACCGCTGCCGAACACATTTTAGTTTCTCCCAGTCATATACAGATTTCGTTGAAATAAGGGGTGACGTGGAAGTAGTGCTTTGAGGAGGGGTCTACGGTAATTTAGTCAACAATGACCTTCCTCAGCACCATCATCAAGAAGGCGTTCCTCACACTGCATACCTTACCCTCGCAAGCGAAGGGGACAACCAATATTATGCGCAAATAAAAGAAAGTAATAAAACGCTGACATGACAACTGGGGGATGATCGGTGTGGTGCCGCTAAGGACATGAGCGTGCACACAAGAGTGGTAGTGGGACAGCCGACCACCTTTACCCTCACAAGTCCACCCCCGAAGGGGGGTGGGGGGTGCATGGCTACCCCGTACATCTACCCAGTAGGGCTGGTCGCACTATGGTTTAAAGCGCAAGACTGTAACCATGCAGGTTTTCAGTGGTATAATGGCGGGCGACCATTGAGACCACTGCTGTATGCCAAGAGTTCTCTTCTCACTTTTATCCACCCCTCTCCGGCATTCCAGGCAACAATGACAGTCCGTTGTGGGACGTACGTCGTCGCTTCTTTTTGAATTTTTGTTTCTGCATTCACTACGAGCCCTGTTGTTTTCATTGGAACTCGATAGAAAAAGAGGAGGAAGGAGAGTTGTCTGCGTTGCGATTTCACCTCCTTTCTCCTATTGGGAAGTGTACGTTGCGCGCGCTTACGGTTATGAGCAAACTAAGTACGCGGTATTGACGATGCACATGGTATTGGCCCTAAATTTCTATGGCTAGTAATTCGCTTTCAAAGTCAATTAAGTGCATCGCACAGAGTGCCTAGAAACAACCACCATAATCCGAACCGTGTACGACGTTTCCCCTAGGTACAAATCTCCCGGCGTTAAGCTTAACAGCACGCTGCCAAGCGCACGTTTCGAAAGCACTGCGATGTGGTACTGAGGAGAATTCAGTTAGTTAAAGTTGGGGAATCGCTAATTGGTACAGTAACTGAGTCCTTGATTGGAAGTTTCCCACCGAAGCTTTATGTTTGGTCTTCTTATGGATTAGGGTTATTTCGTAACGAAAGCTATTGTAAATGAAACTGCACACTTTATTGTGCGGTGCTCTAACTCGGCGCCTTGAACCCCTCGATTTAATGAAACATGCTACATGTGGGCACACTTAATAATTTTTCTCTCTAAACGCAATGAAGCAACGCTGCTTCTATGTTGTACTAAGTAGAACAATGTTCCTTTGAAGTGGTTCGCTGAACCAGTTACCGTGCGAATTTTCTACCTGAATAACCATCGAGGCGACTTAACCCTGAAACAAAATCTCAAGACGCAAATAACGAGCACTTTTTATTCTCTCCAGTTGTTTTCAGTCTTCTCGTCAGAACTCGTTGTGCTATTGGTCTGTTCACGTGACGTCAGGGGGAAACGGGCTCTTGGTTGGTCCTACACGAGAGGCATCATCGGTGAACTGTCTCCTATGCCCAGCTTTGCCATGAACTAATACGGTCACTTCACCTTATCGCTCGCTTGACTATCATGCGCGATCGACTGATTTCCCTTTGTTTTGCGCGTAGTAGAGGGCGCAAACGCAGGTTACAGCGCGTCATCAAAAAGTGTGAGACCCTGATGGGCTCAATGGTTGGTGCCGATATTAGACATTTTTAGTTGGGTGTACGTAATGAGGCTACGTACGCACCACTGGCGTGGGAGAGAACCGCGCATGTGCATGTGCAGGCTCTGAAAGGCCGCACTTCTAGTTTTCGCTGCGACTGTGCTGCACCTTCCACGCTGGCCTGGTGTGTGTGTGTTTTTTTTTTTGGTGGGCATATCTTTTTGCGACGTTCCAAGCGTCGGCTTTTGTGAAAAATATTCTTTTTGAATTCCTCAATGGTAGTTCATTTCAGGCAGCTTCATTAGCTTTGTCGTTTCCTGAAATGCCAGCATGACCAGGTATCGATTTAAACATGATACTATGCTCAGCAGTCTTAGCCTTGTGATGGAGATAGGCCGTAAAAGACGTTACAGGTTGGTGCTTCCCACTCTTCGGCCTGTTTCACAAACTTTGAAGGGCTGCTTTAGAATCTCCAAATACAGCCCATCATTTTGGCAGCTGGTGACGTAAGATAACCATAAGAGTCACTAACCATAACCGAAGATGTCACTAACTTTAGGCGAAACGCTAGGAATTTTCCTGTAGAAAACACGAAGTCTCCATACGACGATAAACTTTGCGTTACAGAGCCGTCTGTGAATATTTGCATTACTCCAGCATGTTCTCTGTACATACACTCCAACACTCCCAAAAGTATGTTCGGTGGTTTCGTCAGCGCCGCAAACGTCACACGCAACGCTGTTCACTCATCCGATGCGACAAGAAAGGCATTCGTAAAAGACAACCCAAGCCAAATGCGACAGAGAACGGTCCCTGTCCGCAGTGTTCACACGTCTCGCCGACCAGCCGCTTTCCAAAAAATTACTTTTGGAATGCCGGAAAGATTCAACTTCACGCCGAAAAGTGACGAAGGCCCTCCTGAAGTTTCTGCGATCGACCCACCTCGTCGTACGTTCGTGACATTCTAGTTCGTGTGTGTTTTCGCTTCCCTTCCATCTCTTTCTCTCATTCCTATTTCCTTAGTTTTCTATTTCCCATTCCCTCTTTTCCAGTGCAGGGTAGCAAACCAGATACTTGCTTTCCAGTAAGCCTCCCTGCCTTTCTTCATACCATCTCTCTCTCTCTACTCCAACGCTGTCTGACGAGTTGCTGTTTGGGGCACTTTCCTTTTTGTGTGGATTCGGGGGATATGAGGCACATTTTTTAGCGTTGACTCTGTCCAGGGTGAGATGTATCTTGATATAATTGGTGACACTCGAGCAGGGATTGATATACGTGCGCATATACTTTAGACGTCCTTCCCGAATCTCGATAAAGTGTTGGATTGAAAAATATTCTTTAAGAAGCCAGCTTTGGAGTCAATAACATTTTAGAGGTGAATTCAAAGGGTCTCCTGCGAAGAGATTGCTTTTAGAGGCAGGCATTTCACTTCAGCTGCACTGTCCATTCGAGACGACGCCTTCGGAAAACCAAGACAAATTCGAAGATTGTTGTGGCGTACTGCCCCGAGTTTCTTCCTACTCCTCCAGTGGGGCAGCAACTGCCAATCAATGGTGCTCCTCTGTAGAGCCTAGTATCGTGGCATTACTTACCCATCGTATACATAATACATCGTATATAAGCAGGAGATGAAAGACCATTTACTTAGTACTCATATGTAGAGTATGCACATCGAATGGTGCTCGCAATTTTGACATGCCAGGACGGTTATAACGAGCGTGGAAGCTTAGGCAGCTGCTGTATATTGCAAATATAATCACGCCAGCAAAAGCTGTCATGTAGAAGCGGCAGAAGAACTTTTCTTTTGGCTCGCACGCAGTGGTAATGAATCAGATGTGTTTGATCAACTTATACTGTCTGGAATGTCAACCCCAGACAAGACTTCGTAACTTTAGTAACAAAGTTCCTGTTGCCAAGAACGAATTTCGATAAACTTTTTTTCGATAAATTTCCTATTCGCTAATAGGAGCCCCTACGCAGTATAGTTTTCCTGAACAACGCGGAAACAAGTAATATGCAGGCCTGAATTTCCCTTTCCCTCCGCCTCACCTCCACTGTCTTTTCCCACGTCACTGCTATACTGCAGTATGCAAGCCTCGCTGTACCCTCCCTCTCTTTTTCTTCTCTTCCTGTTTTGCTTTCTCTGTCTTTCATTCATTTCTTTCTCTCTCCCTTTTCTCGGAAAGGTTCTGTCACGAAAAACAGCATGTGACCATGTGACCCACCAATTCAATCCGTTGAACGTTGTGCCATTCAGATGTTTTACTTGTTGTTATCAATACTCTTTTTTACGTCCAAAGTTGGCGCTTGAAATAATCTTGACACTTTTTTTCAGACAACTGCTACATTAACAGTTTGTTAAACAAGTGTCTGATAAAGCATTTTAATGTTCCTAGTTTGTTTTTGTTTTTGTTTTTTTGTGCGTTTGTGGTTTTGGGACGTTAAACCCCACATATCAATTTTTGTGCGTTTGTGTAACCACTCCGATAATGTCCAAGTCTGTGCATAAACGTATAAATTATATGGTTCCCACGTGCGTTTTCTGTTTGCTTACCAAAATATACAAGTGGTTACGACGCTCACCCTCGGACCATAGGTACACCGGACTAAAATTCTGCCTTGTAAAAGGTTTTATAGGAAAAATTAACATCTTCCTAGAGGGAACCTAGATGGCATGCGGAGCAGCAGCGTTGTGCTCTGCGATTCGGCGGGCGATTTGGTGGAGGTGGCGCGGCGCTTTCGAGACGTTGCTGACGAAGTTGCCGTCGACGACGTCTTCGAGGATTCGCTGGCATTAGGCTTCCGCTGTCAGCGTTCCAATCGGCTTCCTTGGCTCGCGTCTCGTCGGTGTTACCCGCGCGCCGCCTGCATTCTCGAACGCGACCGGCGTGCTTGACTCGCACCTCGTCGGTGTCGCTGATCTTCCACTGCCAACACTTGCGTTCGGCTTCCCTAGCTCGCGCTTCGTCGGTATTGCAGGCGCGACGTCACCAATCGCGAACGCAATCGGTTCTGCTAATCCTCGAAACGCCAGCGATGGCTGGGTTACGCCTAATGGCTCTGGCGCATGTTTCGGTGGGTGAAGGAGTTTCGCTTTCCGGCGTCCTTTCCATCACAAATAAACGGGCCGAAAGAGAGTTCCCTCGATGTGTGCTCGAACGTTGCGCTCTGTGGAGAAGGTGACACGAGTGAGAGGTGGCACGCGGCGAGCGCGCGGCAGGTGAAGGAGTAAGTGACGTCCCCGCACACTGCAAGGGAAGACGTGACCTACTTAGTACCACTCCAATACTTGCGGCGAGGGAAGCGCGGTGCGGTGTGTTGCACGGAGACACGGATGGACAGTGTTACCCAGGCTAGTCAAAGGGCTGCTTCTCATCTAAAATTAAACATTTTCATTTTGTTGCAATTTTTTTCCTGCTCTCTTTTTTTGCTCTCCTTTTCTTTTCAATCTTCAACGCGTTGCTAGGCGATGCATGCTGTCGCCATAACTTGACAAGGTTTTTCTGCAAACGCTGGACAAAAGTTTGCAAAGCTTAAACCACTCTGCTGTTAAAAAAAGAAAAGCTTTGAATACATCGTGCATGGATTGAAAAAAAAACGGTTTTTAGAGTTAGCGCAACTCGTTTCAGACTGTCTACTCTACTAGTGTTTTCTAATGGGAGACGTTTTGTTGCCGTTGCTGATTGCGGCTACGAATTAAACTTGGTCTAGTTACCCCACCTTCCACCAAGTAATACGGTTCTGTTCCAAATAATAGTTTTAGGACTATACTTGCATTTCTTGTGAACTTTTCAGTACTCAAGTAACCAGCAGGCACAAAAACGACACGTGTGGGCTTCACGAGCACTCTCCCGAAACCACGTGTCTTCTCGATTTGTACTCACCCAGCGGGTTTCTTTTGTCGCACTGAAAAAACTTACTTGTTCGTAGATGAATCGGCAGTTCGTACCGAGTAACCTGAAAGCGTTAGAAAGAACTTGGCAGCCGACAATCCGGCCACGTCTTTGGTCATACAAAACCAAAAGAAGAGGAGTTTCCCTGATGTTTCGAGAGTTGCAGCACTGAAGAAGGAAGGCACGCGTGAGTTCATTTGAACATGGTCTCAATTGCCGATAACGCCCGCGCTTCAAAAGTTTTCGCAATGTGTTTCTCTGCTTTCTTTTTTTTTTTCAACTGTTGAATTAGTCATATCCGTGAAGCGCCAGCCAAGCGTGAAACAAATTTTTTTACGGTGTCTTTACAGTTTCGCAAAAAAAGAAACGGGGCTAAAGCAATGCATTACACGATACAAGTTGATATGTACGTTGTATGGCAAACATTTCCCATTCCACACTATTTATCGTATGCCGTAGAAGCATGGCGTGAATTGTTAGTTTTTTTTTAATGCAAAGCATTTCTTGGCAAACATCCGCGACTTTGAGCGTATCTATCTATCTATCTATCTATCTATCTATCTATCTATCTATCTATCTATCTATCTATCTATCTGTCTATCTGTCTGTCTGTCTGTCTGTCTGTCTGTCTGTCTGTCTGTCTGTCTGTCTGTCTGTCTGTCTGTCTGTCTGTCTGTCTGTCTGTCTGTCTGTCTGTCTGTTCTAGCCGCTTACGTTTGGGTGTTCTCGTGGTCACCCCGTTAACTACTTGGCATGAACCAAAATAAGCGTGGGAGGGTAAGATGGTTTGACGAGTATGGCATCCTGGTCAAGACATGAAAGATGTCACAATCCCATCGCGTACATCGTCAAACACTTCCCGCCAAACAGAGGCACATACCCATGGTCGGGTATGTGCCACAGGTGATTGACGATTTGCGTCTACCCAGGAACGACGAGAAATTTTTTATACAGTGGCCGACGACAACGAAGAATTATGCCTGAATCGCGCATGTGCCACACTTAATAGGTGATCAAGAACAACCATTTGTATAGGGCTAGAGTATTGAATGACCCACCTGTTACGTGATTCGTACTGTGTGACGTCTAGTTGTTCCGCTGTTGTTCCAGAACGCTTTATTGCTCATACTAGCGCGATTACTTTCCCAACATCAAGCCTGTCTAAGCCAAGTTTGCAACGGAGTTCAAAGCACCGGTGGGGCTCTGGGGTAGAATACTAGGATGGCACGCAGGGGACTCGGGTTTGAATCCCGCTGTGTCCTTGGTGTTTTTGCTTACTAATTTTTCTCTTATTCTGTGCAATAGTAGTAGCGGACACCGGCGACGGGTGACTACGGCTCCGCAAGCGACCCTTGTGATCTCATAACAGTTCTCGCCGTAAAAGCTACCCGTGGTTCTATGTAGGATGTAATAATAAGTTTTGGTATTTCACTTCCGAAAACCGCAATATGATTATGAGAAGGCATTCGAGGAGGGGCTCTTTTAACATTCATCTCAGCCTAGTTACATTTGCCTCTGGCGTTTCTCCTCTATTTAAAGGCAGCTGCCGAGGTCCCTGAACTACAGCATCCCTGCTACGTTTTGGACATGACAATATTCCACAAAATGCGTAGATATCTAGGTCACTTGAATATATGAAAATACCACGTCTCACTGTTGTTCGCCTCGCTTTATGAGATACTAGAATGTCCCCAAGACTTGGGTACTGTGCTCTGTTCTGCTGGAAGTATTCGAGAGTGTTGCAGAGGATTTATACTATAAAGAGCATTGATAACTAGATTTTGACAACGGCAGTTTATCGCAGATCTTTCATTTCTCCGCGTCTGTGTTTGCATGGGATAGCGCCTAGTTCCTTTTAGTGAGCACCTGAAGAACTAACGTTAATACATTAGCTCTTCCACCACTCACCAGGGAAAATTGGGCATTTTATACTTTGAACGCGACGTGTTTTTGAAGGATTACACTCGTCCGTCGCAAGTATAGAGCGCCCCCGTATTGTGAGAGAACCCGAGGATTAGCGCTCTTATTTTTTTTTTAATTTTACTTTTTACCAATACTATGGGCCTTCCCGTAACCACTTCCTGTACGGGCCCCCACAGGAAGTGCTTAGAAGTATACATGGGCATGGGAATAACAAAACAGAAACAAAATCAAAAGAAAAAAGTGATTCAGTAGAGAATGCTTCAATAATAGATCAACAACATCACCCAAATGAAAAAGTGCTAAAGTGGCATCACATATCAAAAAGCGCTGTACATTTACACAAGCTCCTGCAAACATTTACTTAATGGTGTACCTGCCTATGTACAATCAAGAAAGGAATCCAATTTTGTGACAATTTCATTCACAGATGGATATTTTAACAATTTCATTTGGTAATGTATTCCAAGTTTCAGTAGCCCATGGAAAAAAAAAAAATTCTTAAACGGGCCGCATTTGGCATGATAAGGCCTGATGTGTTTATCATGACAGGTTCTGATGAAGTGGCGGTGTGGTGCCCGTACGTAACCTTGTTTGTTTATGTTTATGTTTATGTGACAGAGCATAAGAAGAAACTTCATTGCAGCCACAACACGCTGACACACACGGGTAGGCAATGCTGCTATTTACTTACAACCTGCTGTTGTGTGTACTTTGAATATATAAATCCTAATGTTTTATTTTGTATACTTTCTCGTTTTTGTATAAGCTCTTGTTGGTGTGGGTTTCACGCAATACTACCCTGCTCAATAGTCCGCCTCCCTAATATTTGTATGCTGGTAATTCCACGTGCGATGGAGCTGCAGGCAGTTTTCTTCACTAAAATGCTGGTATTCGGAAAGCTTTGGTGCGCGCGTTTTCAACGTGAACATTTCCTTTCATGTCTCATGTAAAGGTCATGCCCTATTTAATTGAGTTTGTCACTACTAAATTGTTGCCCCTTACTCTATGATTGAAACTTAGAAAAGTATTTTTATGAGTTATAATCATGCATTTAGTTTCCTTAAAACTAATTTCCATGCTTCTCCGGTCACACCAATCAGCCATCTTGTTAAGTGCATTATTTATTTGAGCTGATTATCGACTCTCTTCACGCAAGTGAAAAACGCCGAGTCATTGGCGAAGAGCCGTAATTTTACTCCCTCTTCTGCGCAGTCCGTAATATCATTAACGTAAATAAGAAATAACAGTGATCCTAGCATACATCCTTGCGGCACTCCTGAATAAACTTCGAATTCTTGAGAGTCATATTTATTAATAGAAACATAATGAGTTAGGCTCGAAAATATGCTGCTATTCAGTCCACGTTACCATCTGCAAATCCGATACACCTGATCTTTTCGATTGATCTATAGTGCAAGACACGATCAAGAAAGAGCCTTCGAAAAAATGAATAAATAGTATCAGTTTCTACAGAATGCTGGCGAAAGCAGAAACGGGTGTGGTCTCGTCAGCTTCACCTGTCACTCACTTTCACAGGGCGCAGTGATCACTTAGTTAATCAAACGTGATTTTCTTATTGCCTATTTCTCTGACGAAAATTTAATCATAGTAATATAGTTATTGACAAAGTATTTAAAAATAAATCTGGAACATACGTGCAAAAAATATTCGTAAGGAACGCTCTGGAGTGATTATGACACACCTTTAATGACAATCTCCAGCTTCGACACGCACTCATTCATGATCGAACCAAGAGTTCCGTCAATTTTCTGAACATCAAAAGGCAATCACTCCCCTCTCTTGGTAATGAAGCCGCCACATGGAGCTTAACGAGGCCTCTGCCGCTGGCTTACTTACAAGAAGGATGTTTATAGCACCGAGGCTTCCCAAGCCTCTCCTAAACAGACGTCTTCGTTCATTAAGTCCCTAAACTTAGCAACTAAACTCATAAGAACTTTAAAAGAGTGGACTGCTGGTCGATCTGGTGTTTTGACATAATTACTGCTTCGACATAAACCCATAAGCTTGCGATTAACCACCTTGAAGGCGGGATATGTATTCGGGATACGTATTCGTCCATACTGAAGCCCTTCACACGGAGTTGCTGCACTGAACTACGACAAGTGATGCAACATCATCGATTTAACAGCACAATCAGTGACATACGCCCGTGCGTAAGTTCGACAGAGCAGTGTCGGGGCCTGTTCGTAGTCCATCTTACTTACTTTAGCGCGATGTCAAGGAGAAAAGAACGACTCGGATACAATGCTAACTACGAACATTTCAAATATTTTTAGAATCATCACCGCAACAAATACACTGAAAAGCAGTGCACGGAGGTACCATTGTGCGGAGCAAAGCATGGAAACAATGATTTGCGAACATGCGTACATCTTGGGTCACAGATTATTGATGAAGGATTTCGGATACTGCATTTCCAATGAAGGCGGAAATGTTGTAGGCTCGTGTGCTCAAATTTGGATGCACGTTAAAAAACCCCAGGTGCTTGAAATTTCCAGAGCCCTCCAATACGGCGTCTCTCATAATCGTATGGTGGTTTGCGACATTAAATCCCACTTATCAATCAAATCAATTTCGTATACCATGAGAGTCTGCGGGACGACGAGGTCGGAAAACACATACTCACCATGCAATTAACATTAACAAGAAAGGAACCTAATTGAATTCACAAATAAGGAAACTGTCTTAACAAAACGCAGGCAGTGACCCGATGTCATTTTCTTTCTCGTTCGTTACCGCCTTTCACGCTGTAGCACGTGTAGGGTGGCCAGGACACCCTCAATTTGATTGTATGAGCTTTTTTCTGCGTTCTCTCACAACATCGTGTTGTAAATGAATAAATAAATAAATAAATATTAAACATAAAATGTCAATTGCATTCCTTTAGACATCACCGTTCCCTAGGATGGTGTGTTATCTAAAATTTATTGCGAATAACGTGAAACCGTACGTAGCTACATGCTTGCAAATCTTTGCTGTTTTCTTGTTTTTTCCTCTCACAAATACGCCTGCGTGCGCCAATTCTCCGCCTACTTATTGGTGGGACGCCCACGGAAATGAAAAAAAAATCGGAAGTTGGCATTGTGTGTGTGTCGTTCTTATGTAATCTGTCTTGTTTAAATCAGTGTGCTGAAATAGTAAAAAAACATAAGCACGAGTAACGTCGAAGCTAGACTGAGTTTCGACACTGCGTCTCAATCTCGAACTCATTTGGAGCGTATGAATGGCGTTTTCCTGAGAAGCTCAACTCTTATCCAGCATTTAAGGGCTGCTGGCACGTGTGCTCCACAAAATATATTCAAAGTCCAACCTTCTGAGGTTCACATAGGTGACATTTCCGTGGTTTGTAAATTGTGTAAGCAACCTCAACGAAGTTTCGGAAGCGATTCAGCATGTGTGAGTGATTGTAGAGCGGCCGTCAGTTCATCGCAGGAAGAGAGCGCCGCCTGCATTACGCTGCAAAGCAAGGCCCGGAATTTGACGCGCATAACATATTTACATGAGATGCCAGCAGACCTCGTAGCGTTAATGGGTATCACAAGCGTGTAACAGTGGAAGCGCAGGCTCTCAAAGCTCGCAAGCGATCAATCTATCCACGATAGACGACGCCTTCGTGTACACACATGGGAATCGATTGTGTGTTTCTCAACATGGGACCGACGCGCAGAAGAAGCTGGACGGCCTTCAAAACAGGCGTACACAGCTCGAGGTAGCCAAAGCTTGATTCAAGTGAATCCCCTGAGTAGAATAACTGGCAACCGTCATCCAATGAAACGTACAGGAGTTCAGTTCGTGAAACGTGTGGCGTATGAAGAGTTCGTCGAACCATCTTTCTTGTCCTGCTAGTGCAGATTCAATATAAAGCTAGAGCCAGTTTCGCGAATGTGTTTGACACAGGTGGTGAGGAATGATGTGAAGTAACAGCGTGTAAGAGAAATGCTGGACGGGCACTCTGAACTACTCGCTCATTGTTCTCTTCGTTACGGCAGCTGTTGTCTAAATGTTCCTCATGGGGTCCCTTCTAAACGCAAGAATAAATAAAAAATTTGCTCCGTATCGGCATGTATTACAGCAAAGTCGTCGAAAGACGGTAGTCTTCCGTCTGAAGGTAGTGTACAAAACGTTTATTTGATGTTCTGCGCGAGAAAATTAGTGGATTGTATTCTGGAAGCGCTGCATTAGAGGGTCTTGATCCATGCAGCGAAGGCGAACGAGCGCATCGAGGCATGTTAGACACAAGTGCCATCTGGCAGTTATCTTCGAAAAAGAAGTAAGGTGCGCCTGTCTCTAAGGTGCATGATAAGGCGTAGAACACAAAGTGGTGGACAGGTGCCACCACCGTGTCGTCTTAGCAAAGCATTGGAAACACTTGCTTTTTTGAACATATAGCGTTGCATTGTCAGCGTAGCGCGATAAACGCTACGGTCTTTAGAATCACTTATGTATGCCTTCCCTAATATAAAGACACAGATACATAATATTGACGCGTTGTTATGGTGCCTCACATATGCGCAATAATTGATTATTAATTGACAACCACACAAGCATGAACGCTTAAAATTGAACAATATTGGTAAGTGTTGCGGATGAGACTGGTCGTCTGGGGTGTTGCTACGGTAGACATACAGACAAATGTACAGACAGACAGAAAGATACACAGATCAAAGTTTTCGCATCGAAGTTCCCCAAGAAAGACTATTGTCTTTAAAAATCAGAGCAAATCCACGAGGTGATTGATGATGGGTAGCTTGCTGTCAGCGTAGACGTTGAGCCACCACACGCCGCGCTTTCACCCCCGAAAAAGCGGATGGTCGGCAGCGTTGCCGCCTTGCCTTCTTGGGTGGGAGCGCTTTGACGATCGTTCTTCTGCGTGGCAGAAAGGAAATGTATGGTTTTAAACGCGCATGTTCTTCATCATCAGCGTCATCTTCATGGTGTGCACTGGATACCATCCATGTGTTGTGTGGTGGTTGCAAAAGGAGAATGTGTGGTAAAAAACGTGCTTTCCGTTCACCGTTATCACTGTCATCATCAGTGCGAGACGATGGTGGATGTAGCTGGAGCTTAAGGAGCTTCACCCGAAAAATATTCACACACAAATTTTGGATATACATATGTCGTTTCTGTGAATTATGTAAATTATATCGCGCAACATGTGTAGCGGCTTCACATAATACCTGACACATGCTCTCTTGATTTTTTTATTCAACCGAGTGATACTACTTCAATGCATAAAAGCAATTTTACTTCTAAGGCTAAATCTCTCAGCTGTAATAGAAACGAATAAAAAATAAAGGCACGCCAAGTTTCTTGTTTTTTGCCAGCACCCTACATTAACTGGCATCCAACCCTTGATCTTAATGCACGTCACATTTCAGGCGCTTCAGATAAATAAAAAATCAAATGAACTGTGCGCTTAAATTTTCTCGATGTGCAATAAAGTATGAATATTCTGTTCTTTTTGTGCTGAATAAGACACAGGTCATGATACCATTTGTTGAAGCATTAACTGTAATGAACCCCTTACCTTGAATCAGTATTTTTCATCTATTAAAGACTCCATTATCCCCTGAACATCAACAAAACCATGTGTCATGTGGTTTCTTCACTAACAGATATGCAGTGCTGAATCCTATTGAAAAACCTCCCTTCTGATCGATCTTCCAGGCATTGTGCCAAAACTAATTTGTGTTGAAATGTTACATGTTTTTCAAGTCGCACAGTGAATCATTATGAAAGAATGCATGGACAAACATGCACATAAGAGAAAAGGCAAGACACCGCAAATGCGCTTTTGCTTTTACAAGTGTATTCACGCGTAATAAACAAGCGTAAATTGTTTGATATGTTTATATCAACTACATTTAGGAAATATACAGGGGCCATTTACGCAATTTATTGCGTAGAAAAAGAGCGCTTCAACTTTGCAGGTTTGTTTACTAGATGGCGTCACTATTCCTTCGAGAGCGATCGTGCGGCGTGAGGCCGATCGCGCCGGCTTGCTTGGGCACCTCGTTGCCTCATCGTCCGGTTTTGTTTTTTTTTTTTTTAGATGTACAACTCGTCTTGATGTGACAGTATATTACTGCGATGCAAAGGAGAGCCATGAAGCCACGAAAATGCAAGGAGTTGTTGCAGCATTCAGTGGCGAGTGTGAGTGGACGCCACACGAAAGCTGGCAATCCTTCTATCATGGCGGAATGCAGGTGGTTATAGGTTTTAATGCATGGGGCCTGTGGGGAGCTTTTCCTCTAGAGTCTGTATATCAACTCAATGGGCAAGCGCACCCACGGAGAAAGATGCGCGCCTGTCTCGGAGGCGATAAGGTGTAGAACGCGAAGCGAGGGGCAGGTGCCACCACCATGTCCTTTTAGCAAAGCGTTGGAAACACTTGCGATTTTTAGCATCGCGTCGGGCTGTCAGCGCAGCGTGATAAACGTTACGGTCCTCAGAATTACTCATATATGCCTTCTCTAGTCTAAATACACGCATACAAAATATCGACTGTGTTGTTATGGTCCCTCAGATATGCGCAATAATTGCTTTTCAATTGACAATCACACAAGTATTAACACTGAAATTTGAGTAATATTGGTCGGCGCGGCGGATGGGGTTTGCCGTTTGAGGTATCGTTTGGTGCCATTTAGGGTATCGGGAGCGAGCACAAACAGACCAATGTACAGGCAGACAGAAAGACAGACGGACCAAAATTTTGGCGTCGAAGGTCCCCATGAAAGACTATCGTCTCTAAAAACAAGCTTGCACGTTTTTATGAACCTACGAATTCTATAGCAAGTTAGTTAAATGTTAAATGAAGTATCGCCAGCAGAGCACTCGTGCAGTATCTGATGTGGTACAGCTATAACCCACACTGGTGTAAAAAGAATACAGCTGCTTCACTAAGCCCAGGATTTTAATGATGGCAATCGCTTGAACGCAAAGTTAGTGATGAGAGCCGATTGCGAACAGAGCAATGAGCCATCCGCTCATCAGGGTCGACATAACCCATGTGATTACGCCCGTTTCGTGGAAGCATAGAACTTCCTACAATGCTTACTAAAAGTAATTCTGGCGCTAGTGTCTATGTGAGCTGCGAGGCATAGCGCTACAGCCAGCAGAGAAATTATGGGTAGTACACGTATACGGATTTGTCCAGACTTCGTTCTTTTGGCTCGGTTCTGTGTCCTGTGGCCGGAAGCTGCGTTGTCGCAAGGCGATATTTAGGAAAGGCTCAGCAGCTCCACTTCAACAGCTTAGTCTTTTGATGCGCATCAATTTAATTCGTGTTGTGAAGTTCAATATGATTCCTTATCTTATCTGAAGCAAACGTCAAAACACAATAATGAACAACGCCCCGTGGGAGAGCGAAGTCGAGAGCGTGAAGATTAGGAAAATGCGTGTACTACTCGTCGTTTCCGCGGTGGCTATTTAATCGCCACGTCAAAGAAGGAAGGGAAATAGGAAGAAAAGAACGGAAGGGAGGTTAACCAGCCTATATGCAGCCAGTTGGCTACCCTGCGCATGAGAGGTGGATGGGGGAGATGAAAAATAGAGGGGAGAGAGGAAAGCGAAATAAACACAGCACATTCAGCAGCACACGCACGCACACTCAGTCATTGTCCAGTCTTGTCTTTCGCGGTGTGTGACATTGCTGTTACAACCGCTTGTTCAAGTCCGGGTCGTGCAGTAATTTCCACACAGCTTTTGTCGCCTTTTGTTGCAATGTGTTCTCTCGGGCACTTGACACAATAGTGTCCACAGACATTTGGCTGCTGTCGATGCGCGCAAGAACGGATGCCAGTGACTGTCTCTGGATGTCGTACAACGGACAATCGCACAGGATGTGGTGTAGCGTCTCTTCGCAAAGACAGGCATCGCAGACAGCGTTGTCGGCCATTCCTATGACAAATCAAAGTTCCTTCTGCGTAGCTGTAGGAAACTACACGCGCGAAAATTCGAGCTCTTGTCCGACTAACATTTTTTTCACTAGTCTGCTTCGCACGAGTTGTAAGACTTATAACTTGTTTCGAATACGGAGTTGCTCTTCACGTTCGCAACTAAATAACACGTGCATGTGTAGTGATTCGTGTTTTATAGACTATTTTCACTGGGTCATGAGACGTTATCGGGTGATTAGCGTTTTTCTCTTTTCTGGCGAGTAGAGATGGCTCATAGAGCGAGTCGAGACACGGAGGCAAGTGCTCACGCGTTTGTGCAAGCTGTTGGGTTGCCACGTTAGAGGCGGCACCACCCGATAAACAACATGGTGGCGCCCACCACAAGATTGTCTACATGTGACGCGCTGATACATACTGCACTTAGTACTAAAGCAGGAATTTCGTTATCGCGGAACTCAGATATAAAGGCAAAAAAAAAAACGGAGCTATATCAACAACAGAGAACTCTCCACTCGGGAGTGCGTGAAGATCAAAGCAGGCTCTCGGGGCAATGACGCCAGAAACAATTCATGTGCTGTAATGAATTATCGCAAGCGCGCCCTGCAGGGGCAGCTCGGCGCTTCAAGTGCCTCAAGTGGACTACGCTAAACGACTCCGTCAACTGTAATCACGCTATGCTCGAGATAAAAGCATTAGCCAAGAAGATAATTCGATTCCAGCCAAAAAGCCTCTCAGAGGCATTTCGGCTCGAGAGACTTCTCTGATGCTTGACGAAAAGCGTGTCTGATGCTTGATGGACATCTCCTTAATGACATTTTAG
Organism: Rhipicephalus microplus; assembly: GCF_013339725.1. Classification (NCBI taxonomy): domain Eukaryota; kingdom Metazoa; phylum Arthropoda; class Arachnida; order Ixodida; family Ixodidae; genus Rhipicephalus; species Rhipicephalus microplus. The sequence goes on from NC_051167.1 coordinate 175,869,206, forward strand.
GCCTATTGTGCGAGCGAATAGCTGCAGCCACCATTAACGCTATTGCAGGAACAGCGGGGTGTGGCACGTGGGCTTGGTGTTTGAATCCTTGCATTCTTGTCGTGTAGAGCAGCCTAACAAGTTTCACCTGCAGAGTCGTATCCAAAAGTTCTCCCCCACCACGGTCAGCTTTTCACTGTCCCGTGGCGCCTCACTCAAGTATGCTTCCGCTATCTTCATGCTATCGCGCTTATTTTTTTTTCATTCCGCCATTATCCACTGCTATCAGTTAGTGATAGTGTCCGCGACGCCGCTTCAAGGTAGAAACGGGTGTCTAAGATGTGACCTCAGAAAAATCGCACACATCTCCGCGTAAAATGAACCCTGAGTGGCATGCGAAGCGGCCGTGAGGTTTACAAAGATCTGTGAACAGGCGCTCTTTATTCATCCCCGAGGTTCATGGTTGCACACACAGCCACTTTGCAAGTCCTCGACTCCGCCAAACTCATGCTTTAAATCATATGCTACGCAGTGAGACACAGAGGGAGAGAGAGACGCTTAAGCGCTTTTAATAGATCGATGGATGGATGGATGGATGGATGGATGGATGGATGGATGGATGGATGGATGGATGGATGGACGGACGGACGGACGGACGGATGGACGGACGGACGGACGGACGGACGGACGGACGGATGGATGGATGGATGGATGGATGGATGGATGGATGGAATAATATGGCTGTACTCTTTAAATCGGGCGGTGGCTAACGCCACCAAACCGTAGTACTTAGTAAACTAAGAACTAGATTTATTATTTTCCCCTTAAATAGCGAGGTTGAGGACTCGTGCTTTGCAGTGAAAGGTTTAATTTTCACTCGTGTCTTGACTTTAGCCACCAATCACATAACATCTTTCTAGTTAATTCTATTCGCTTAAATTCTATTTTGCCCTCCATGTCCCTAAACCCCAGTGCTTTGAAAAACTCGGCGCCATCATCCTGAACTATAGGGTGAAGCCCTTTTACGGAACATTATCAAGTGTTCGGCACTTTCCTCTTCCTCTCCACACGCACTGCATACCAGGGCAGCGCAGTGCTGCCAGTGGTCTCCCCACGTACCACAGTACGTGCCGGAGTAGAGCGAGCGCTCTACCGCAGTCTCATCTAGTGGTTTCTCTAAGTACCAGCGTAGCTAAAATGACGGACAAGGGACAAGCCCCGACCAGCGCCTCCTCTATTTTGTCAATGCCAGCCAGATGCACCCGATCCCGCTGTTACCTCATTCTCTTCTATCCATTTCCTGCTTTCGCCCATCACTTAGCCTTCGCTTGTTCTTCGCGGTCGCGGGGAAGAGAGGCCTTCATTCAGTGCCTCACAACGGGAATAGAATAATAATATTTTTCTGTTCGCTTGCGTACAGATCCGAGTGTCAGCGTCTTGCATTCCTCGTCATGACAATACTGGCGGCCACGCTGACTCTGTAAGTGATACGGTCTTTTGAGATAGCGTGTCGCCGTTCGTGGCGCTATGCGGGATCCGATGGGGACGCGTCATGGTGACGCCGCTGCATAACTAACTCTGGGAGGTGGCTGCGTCATTGCTTCCAGGCGCAAAGAAGAAGCATGAAGGAACATATCTGACAGACGTGTGAGAGACACACGTCTACCGCGTTTCCGTGGAAAAGCGCTCGGAAGCACGTGTGACGCAAGCAGCCCTATCCTTCCTGTGGCGCCGCGTCACGACCACTCTCGGAACTAAGGCGGACCAACGGCTCCCGTTGATGAGCGTGCGTTTACACTGGCATTGAATGAAATAAAGGAAGCGCTCTTTCGACCATAAGCTACTTTGCATCGAAAGGACTTCAAGATCACAACTGAACGCTTTGAGAGATCTCAGTAGGCAGTCACAACCTCTTCATACAAGGGGCCAAAATGTCGGCAGAGCAAGACGTAGTCTTCGTTGCAGTTTCCCAGTCGTCATAATCTACATAGTTGAGATAACGGTAACAAGGTCTAATCTCAAAAGTTTCACACTTTGAAGAGAACCGACAGCTTTTCTTTCTAGCCACTTTTACTCCCCAGTGGCCGCTGTCGACCTGCACCATCAGAACTGACGCTCTACGAAAATCATTCAGAGCCATCAACCACGCTTCACGCAACTACTTCTAACGATGAACTAATAAATTACGTCCTTCATTTCAAGTGCGCTTTATGCGCTTTAATTAACACAGAATTATCTTTTACGAATTCTCTTTTGGAGCGAATGGCGTCCTAAAGAGACTTCGAAGAACAATCTCAAGTGCTATCCTCTAATGCACCATATCTATGTGTGCTGTATAACTAAACGCTGCTCTTCTCAAAAGCGTCACTCACGCCTTGCCTGGCTGTATACAGCTCAAAAGCTAAACATAAAAATTTTTGTAGGAGTTTTATTCTACGCTCTCCTAGTCTTCGATTCACCACTCTTCAACAGCTTAATGAAATTGAGATTCGAGCGTTGGCGTTGATCTTCCATGTTCTAGTCTTGAAAAGCTTATTAAAAATTCCAGTATTGCCGTAAACTTCTCTGGTTTTCATACAGTGTGCGAAAGCTTCTACCTCATGAAAAACATAGTCAAAAAGTAGTCACCAGCAAAATTTTTCGAAACAGACACGGAATGAATGATTCGCTCCTTTATAAGGCATAATTTTCATGAATGACACTTCCGGAAAACTTAATTTATTAGTTATCGTCCTTCGTATCAAGTAATATTCAAATTTTCAATATAGACGGAAAAAATCTTTTCACATGCTCCAAGAACGTGCCTGTCATTCCAAAGAAACATCAACAAAGACAGCAAGGCTCAGAAGGTTAGTCTACCGTTCCTTCCACGCATGAAAAAGAGAGCTCGTTGTGACAGGGCTTTAATGAGGAACACGATAAAACCATCTGCCTCTTCTACCGTCTTCTCAGAACTTCTACACCCAGTAGCATGCCTTTTTTATGTATATTCAATAGAGATGAGCAAGTATTCCAATTATCTAAGCTTCAATCTAATCTAGTTCAGAACGCCGTAAACTTTTAAGAACTCCACACGCCTGTTTTCCACAAGTTTTAACCGCAGAAACTATATTTTCAAATTTTGGTGCACACAGACGACGACACGGACGAAAAGATCACAAGGAACAGCGCAGTATGCAGCAAAAGAAACCAGCCCACATTTCAGTGTTATTGCAGACACTAAGCACACATAATTCAAACCGAGCTCATTTTCTGTGACCTCTTTTGCTTTCCAATCTGCGAAAATTTGAAGAAGGCTTAATTGTTTCGACGTAGGAAGAGCTACGAAGTGCCACTTGCATACACGTCTGTGTTTCGCGAGTTCTTCAAAGACGGAAGACTGCCTTGCTTACTCAAGCACGCGTGTGGGCTGTATATTCTATGCTTACATTGGTGTCTGGTGCTACGAAATACCATTGCAGTTCTGCAATAACGTATTATGAAAAGACCTTGTGCGGGATACGCCGCAGTATAGAGGTACAATCGATAAGTGAGCCGACGTTGTCTGGCCGTGTATGTTTGGGCAAAATAGCGGCAATGTTCTGATCGATCAATCTATTGATCAAATAATCAATCAATAAATCATCGAGAAGTTCATGAAGGCTTAAGTGAATGGAAAAGCTTTATTTTCATCAAGCCAAACTAATATTCACGTTTCAGCAAACTGGAACCATATCATTTCTTTAATTCGAGCTTTCCTGCTAACGGTTCTCTCTCTCCGGAATCTTTAGCGACTGTTCGCCATTTCTTTCACGACGAAAGCTGTTATGAGATCACAACAACAGCCGATTCCGGTAGCGTAATTTTCAGTCGACATCCGGGTCTGTAACATTTATCGTGCACTATGAGAAAAAAAATGGAGATCGAGTGGGACCTGAGCCAAGGCACCCACTCAAGGGAACAGCCATGATTTTTCAAGATGCATTAGTACGCCGTCGACAGCGATTAGGCAGCACCTTCGTGAACAACTTTATATTTACTAATAAAGGTGCCCAGAATACCGAAGGATGTAGAAGTTCGTTGTGATTGCACTGCATTGCGAAAGTCATAAAAAGAAACAAGACACCCATATTTCAAATGCGAAGCATTTCTTAGCAAATTTCGGCGGCTTTGAGCGTATCTATCTATCTATCTATCTATCTATCTATCTATCTATCTATCTATCTATCTATCTATCTATCTATCTATCTATCTATCTATCTATCTATCTATCTATCTATCTATCTATCTATCTATCTATCTATCTATCTATCTGTCTGTCTGTATATCTGTCTGTCTGTCTGTCTGTCTGTCTGTCTGTATATCTATCTATCTGTTTATTTATTTATTTATTTATTTATCTATCTACCCGTCTATGACTTTTTATGGCCATTTCTCGACAAACAATAATGTGAATTTTGTATGCCTTGCTCGTTAAGAAAAGTTACTACTGCAGTCATAGAGCATTCCCGAAACTTCAGCGAAGTTTCAAAGCATTTAGGAAAGGCTGCTTTTCAAAACTGAGCAATGTACGCGTGAAGCCTATTCGCTTATAAGTTTTACAGCTAAATAATTTTCTCTAAAAGCTTTGTCATTATTTTCTCAACAGTTGACGTGGTAATCACTCCTGAGAGTGACGAACCTTAGACGTGGTTGCTACGGGTCGCAGCACCAGCGCACCCACGAGAGCGCTTTCTGATGACAATTCAAGCTTCACGTCTGGAACAACGTTTTCATTCGATTATTTCCATTACCTGAATTTCCTGCGCTCTCGTACGACATCTATCGTCATCAGCTGAATGAGGGCCGCCGCAGAAAGAGCAAGACCTTACTAACATTGTGTTGTCCTGCACACATTTGACACCACACTACTGATCGGCAACCCTTTATGCTATGTCTAAAACGCCCGCATTCACGGAACTGCAGTGGACGAAGAGATTTCACTTCAACCCAATATATCAGCCAGAATGCTTTGATTTTTGTCGGTCTATTAGTACCAGCAAAGGTAACTATCACCGACTCTTTCAGTATCTTTCTGCTATCGATGCTACATGAACAACGAAACACTGCTGTACTACGTCCGCTACAGAAAACATATTTAGAATTTCAGGCGGAGATAGACTCGAGTCTAACCCACGAACTAAACCTTTCACACACGCCAAGTGAGGAAGAACAACAGAGCTCATCGGGAGAGAGGCGAACGATGTGCGGTTTAGCAGATCTGATACGCGCGCCTGATCGGGAAACAGCACAGAACACCTCCACGACCAACGTTTTGCGCCTGGGTGCTGAGTTGGAAGTGTTCGGTTACGTTCCGGAGCTCCTTCTGGACACTTTTGGGGTTTTTCGTGCAAATTCTATCCCCAATTTTCGTAATCAGAGCCACCGGAACGTTGATGAGACCGGTCAATCAGCGTTGCCTAAATCAGCACCACCCGCAATGGCCGCACACCCGGGAGGATGCGCCCGGACGCCGAAGACAGCCAAACAGCGAAAAACGAAATGTAGGCAGGTAGGCAGGACCAGGGAGGACAGCTTTTCATGTTCTAATTTCGTCTTCCTCCGCTTCGCAGCCTAGACTGTATACATTCAAGCTAATATGATTGTGAGCTTTCAGGGCAGAGCAAAAATGTGAAAGGAAGGCTGATGCGAGTCATATATTGAATGGAAAACTGAAGCCAACGCCACCTTTTAGGGTGAATGCACGTGGGTATGCTCTTTTTCCAGTCATTGAGAAAAAAATTGTCCATCTGTGACTAAATCACTAGTATTGTGCCAAACCAAAAGAGCTTACGTCACTAGTCTCTGCCATGTTAAGGCAATGTGTTAAAGCCATGCAGTTAGATAATCAGTGCATCATCACAACGAGGACTGCCCACCTAACAAATAACGACAAATGTAAAATAATTTTTACCGATACAAGACCAAAGCTCAGTGCGGTATACAAGTAACCTCATTTAAAATGGTTGTGCATGCTCAGTCGTTGTCGATGAGTTTTTCTACTGATGGTCAAACTCCTGAAAGTCAGTTCAACCCAGCTTGTGAGAGTGCAAGCCCAGACGAGATCGGGTGCATTTGTTTTAGCCAAATTCTTCATAGGCGATCGGTCTAGTGTGTAGTATTAAGTCTAAGCATGTGCAATGCTTATAAATAAGCATTGTGCAATGTAAAAAGATCACCCGAAGTCTAATTATAAAAATTGGGGCTTGACGTGGCACTTTATAATATGTATATATGGTTATCACCTGCGTTCAAACAGCTTTATTTGAGTACACAAAATGTTATTGATTTTCTTCTTTAAGCCATACTTAGCTGTTCTGGAAAATGGCGACCAGAACCAGGAAAATTCTAAAAAAACAACGCAAACAAAATTTACCGGTTTTTCTGAATGTGGGAGGCAGGCGTAAATTACACGATGGTTGTGCCGAGATTATCAGGCACTAGCGACACGGTAAGAACGCCCAATAATTTCAAGGTCATTAGGAATGCATGGTGAAGGTCCTATGGCTTCTTGGGCAGCATGAAGCCCATGGCTTCCTCAGGCAGTAAGAAGATCGTAAGAAAGAGGTACGACTTCTTAGGCTTTAATGAGCCCAAGTCTACTTTAGGTAGCAAGAAGACATTAGGAAGGATTAACAGTTGCAAAACTTTCAGGAACAAAGGCGTGTATCTTAAATGCCAACTCCGGTGATTTTTTGAGGTCAGTGGATTTCAGTGAAATTCACTGGGTTCGTTAATTTGCACGTTTGGGTCATTCATGCCAAATTGCAGGCTTGAGAGTTTCGCGGATTCTGTTCGAACAAATTTAAAGCTTGCCTTGAAACGTTCGCATCGCTTGCCAGAAGTAATGACAACATTGGGTGTGTGATGTTGAGTTTTGCCTGGCGGAAGTGACGAACTAATGTGCCACTGCAGCGTCTGCTTGTTTGCTATGGATTGTGTGAGCTTGGCCAGTGCTTCCTTGGTTGAGCGTGCGATTTCCTTTTCTATGTTGGTGGGCGTGCGATAGGTGCCAAGTGGTGTTGCGTTGTGAGGAACATACGATTCGCCATATATTCACCATAACAGCGTAAGCATTTTAGCCGATCACCGTGGACCTATGGATGGATTGGATGGATTGATATGGCTGTGCCCTTTAGATCGGGCGGTGGCTAGCGCCACCAAGCCATAATACTTAATGAACCAGAAACTACATTTTTTCCTTAAAATAGTGAGGTTGAGGATTCGTACTTTGCAGTGAAGTGTTTAATTTTCACTCGTGCCTTGACTTTAGCCACCAATCAGATAACCTCCTTCTAGTTAATTCTACCCGCTTAAAGTCTATTTTGCCCTCCCTGTCCCTAAACCCCAGTGCTTTGAAAAACTCTGTGCCATCATCCTGAAATATTGGGTGAAGCCCTTTACAGAACATTATCAAGTGTTCGGCAGTTTCTTCTTCCTCTCGACACGCACTGCATACCGTGTCTACCCCTTCGTATTTGGCCCGATATGTCTTGGTTCACAATACTCCTGTCCTGGCCTCAAACAGTAGAAAATTACACCAAGTATTATCATAGATCCTTTCCTTGGCAATTTCCTGCTTAAAAGATCGATAGATCTCTAGTGCGGATTTCTTAATCATGCAAATTCTCCACATATCGGTCTCAGCTTTCTTCACCTTTTTCTTAACCAATAATTCTTTTTGGTTTGGCCCCCTGCTGTTTCCCAAGTATTTACCAGTCAGTTTTCTGGTTCGATTTTTCTATTTTGTATCGACATTCTTCATGTACAAGTAGCTGAATACCTTCCTAGCCCAACGCTCCTCCCCCATTTCTTTCAATCGCCTCTCAAATTTTATCTTACTGCTAGCTTCCCTGCCCTCAAATGATGTTTATCCCATATCACCTTGTACTCCCTGATTTGGTGTATTCCCGTGAGCTCCTAAAGCAAGCCTACCTATTCCACGTTGCTTAATTTGTAATCTTGCTTGAACTTCTGATCTCATGCACAAGACCGCACTGCTGAACGTCAGACCAGGAACCATGACCCCTTTTCATATTCCTCTCACAACATCATACCTAGGGTACTTCCACAGTGCCCTGTTTTTCATTACCGTTGCATTCCTGTTACCTTTCGTCGACACGTATATTTCGTGTTCCCTCATGTACTCGGCCCCATTGCTTATCCAAACGCCCAGATATTTGTATTTATCTGTTATCTCTAGCGTGACCTCCTGTATTCTGAGCTCACTACCTTCATTGTCATTAAAAATCATGACTGCTGATTTTTCTTTACTGAATCTGAAATCTAGCCTATCTCCCTCATTACCGCAGATGTCCACCAATCTCTGAAAATCTTCCATGTTGTCGGCCATTAGCACTATATCATCTGCGTACATCAATGCTGGTAGTGCCTGTTCAATGAGTTTTCCTTTTTTGACGAAAGAGAGGTTGAAGCCCAGTCCAGGTTCCTCTAATTTGGCCTCTAATCCATGTAGGTATATCATGAATAATAAGGGTGACAGGGCACACCGCTGCCTAAGTCCACGTTTTACCTCTGAAGGCTTGGATACCTGTTTTTCCCACTTCATAACTACCTTGTTACCTTTAGAGATATCCTTTAAAAGATTATTGACTACATCTTCCACGCCTAGTGTGTCCAGTATTCCCCACAATGCCTCTTGAACCACGCTATCGTACACTTCTTTGATATCCAAAAATGCTAGCCACAGGGGCCTGTGTTTCTTTTCTCCCATTTCGATGCACTGCGTTAGTGAAAACAGATTGTCTTCCAACGTCCTGTGTTTCCGAAACCCATTCTGCAGTTCTCCCAGCACCCCCTCATCCTCTATCCATGCCTGCAGTCTTTCCTTTACAATCTGCATCGCCAGCCTGTAGACCAGTGATGTCACTGTTATAGGACGGTAGTTGTTTATGTCAACTTTGTCCCCCTTTCTTTTATAGATCATGCTCATCCTGCTAAGTTCCCATCTATCGGGAACTTCTCCATCAATTATTATTTTGCTCACTCCCTCTCTCAAAGCCTGCTTAGACTTCGTACTTAATGTATTTATCATCATAATTGGAATGCCATCTGGGTCTGTTGATGTACTACTAGGAACCCTTTTTTCAGCCCTTTCCCACTCTTGTTGTGAAAATGGAGCCATTGCGCCACTTGATTCATCCTTGCCTATTGTGGTGCATAAAGCACTTCTTTGTTAAAATTTTTCTGTCACCCTTGTTCTTATATATTCAATAGCTTCGTCCCCTTCTAGCCTAGCATCTTGATCTGTAGTTATAAACCTCTGCTCTAGGTTCGTCTCATTTCTTAGGGAGTTTAGATGATTCCGAAATTTCGCAGCTGCCTTTCTATCTTTTTTATGTACTTCTGCCAGCCACTGAGCTCCCTTTCTTCTAATCTTTTCATTGATCAGAAGGGATGCATCCGTTCTACAGCTTAGAAAGATTTCCTATTTTCTTTCAACATCTTCTGTCGGTTCACCCCACTGGTTAGCATATCTGTGTTCCCTAGAGACTTCCTGATGTTTTGCTATGGCTCTCTTGACTTCCCCATCCCACCAACTTTTGGGTTTGTGTCTTCTTTTCCGGGGTGACTTGTCACGTGCCTTTGCAAGCTCTAGCTCAAACAGTCTAATTAGATTCGTGTATGTCCACACTGTTTTCTTATCCTCAGTGATTACTTTCCCAATTTCTTTAGTGGCTATTTCAATTTGCCTTTCTGAATAAAAACTTTCCTGTAGTTGCTCATCTTTTGTCCTTCCCACTTTCACTGCTCTTCCAAAACTTAGCTTGATACGTTTGTAGCCACCTTAATCTATGTGCATTCCCCTGAGCTTATGATACATCCTATGTGACATCAGGGCGTAATCTATCGTTGACTGCAGCATTCCTACTTCCCATGCTATTTGCCCTTCGCACTTCTCGGTACTGTTGTAAATGATCAAATCAAGCCTTTCACACATATCCATGATCATTTTGCCTGTCGGGTCGGTATACTCATCTATATCTTCTATGTGTGCATTCATGTCTCCTAGTATAATTATCTCGCACTCTCTTCCTAACTCCTGAATGTCCTTTGATTTACACTCTAACATTGCCTCTCTGGCCTTTGCTCCCGTCCACAAGTACACGAAACCAAGGAGTGTCATTTGAGCTGCCACTTTCCCTTTTAGCCATAAATGTTCCTTGCACTCCTGCTTGACCATTTGCCAGTCTGTTCTTTTATGAATGAATGCCCCAATACCACCCCCCTTTCTGCTGCCTTCTGTTCTATTACAATATTCCCACGCGTAGTCCTCGATGTTAGGAGGTTGTTTTATGTCCCTGAGTTGTGTTTTTACAAAACCGTATACCATCGGCCTCTCCACCCTTAGCTCTTCTTCTATCTCTTCCCACTTGTGGCTGTTCCTACCACCCTGCATGTTAATATACCCTATGTCTGAATTGGTTCGGCACTCATGGCTACGTCTATTTCTGCCCCGGACTCTACCTATCTTAGATATTGGTGCCACTTTGGAATCGTATCTGTCCATACCACCTGTCAAAGAGTCTTCCTGGTTGTTTTCCTCGTTACTAGCTATCCTGCAATCCGAAGGGCCCGCTTGCCCCCCAAAAAGCTACTGCGCGTCCTGCAAGTCGGCAACCGACCTCATGACCTAGCCGCCCATCGAAGTGAATTCTGTCTCGTTGAAAACCACCCCACCTATGCACCTCTCTCTTTCTTTCCACCACCTCAAAGCCTTTCTCTCGACTCATCCGCCATTTCTCTTGGTTTGCGTTGTCAACCACTCTTTGCAGGTTGCTATCACGCACCGGTACCTCCGGTATCGTGCATATCACTACCTGTATCTTAGGAGAAGTGGCGCGTATGTCATCGACGCCTTTCGCCAGGATGGTTGCTAGTCCTGCTGTATCTTTATTTAAAACATCGTTTAAACCACCGGAAATTATCACGAGGTTTCGTCTATCAGCTGTAGTTTTGAGTTTTGCGCTCGCTTGCCTGATGACTGCTTCCATATTGCGTCCTAGGACGGCACGGACAGGTAGTGCCATCTGGCGGGCATTATGCTCAATCAAGCAGGTTCCGGCAGCGTCAGCAAATCTTTACGTGACACGCAGAAGTGCACTCGGTCGGATTTCGGTTTCGGTCTTGTGATTTTTCGGTAATTAAAAATATTTTCAAATTTTTAGAGCATTTCAGTTACCGGAAGCGTGAGAAGAGTGTCTCAAGAAACACAAAAGCACCGTTGTACTGACATGGTTAAAAAATTGCCGGCATTGGCCTTTAAGCTATTGTAGATGTTTTCTAGAAGTGCTGACATAGTGCGTGGGCACCAGTTCGCACTTTGCGCAAAGAAAGGCAAATGAAAAGTTTTCAGAATTTTTTTCCAGCAATGCGAAATAGTTCAGGTTCTCTCAAACTTAACATGAATTAAATTTCTATATCAGGCCTCGTCGTGATTTCCTGAACATAGTGGTGCTTTTTTTTTTTTAGGTGAAGTTTTTTGCGGCTAGTAGGAAGAAAAATTATGTGGTCCTGTGTATGCAAAAAAAAAGCAACAACTTCAAAATGCATACATGTAGAGCATTGAAAAATATACTCTTTCATTTTCGCAAGCCTCGAAAGACTCCAGTATGAATGTTTTTCAAGAATACAATGTCTTCTACTTCTAACTAATTAAGGCACCTGCTCACTTTTCGTCGTGCGGGTCTCGCCAATTCTCCATTGCATTGTGGGGCATCTTCTAGGCATATCACCCAATTAAATCATATCGTCAAATGAGTTTTATCTCACACTTTTGAGTTAATTGAGGCACAGCTGATCAGCTCTGACCAAGCGGTAGAGCTAGCGCTTCTTGCCCACGTCAGAAAAGCGGACGGAAACAGCAAGTGGAGCCCTGAAAACGGAACTTCATTCATCAGCCTCGTCACGCCTTGCCCAAAGCCTTAGAAATAACGTCATTCCTATTCTTTTCCCCGAAGACCCTCAATCAACTTATTCCAATACATTTCGATTATGGAGCATATGGGCCACACACAGATACTTGGCTCCACCTGTAATCACCACCGGTTCACTACAAATGGATTCATCCGCGGAAGAAAAAAAAACATGTGTGCCTCCGATATTGGGTGAATTCCGCTACACACTACTCCCGTGCAAAATATGAAGAATGAAACACGTGGGCAACAAATAGCATTTAGCATTTCTAGATAGACGTTGCCAATAGTTTACAAGGATTATGATAAACTATCGGGGTTAGGTGGTAAACAATAGGGCTACACATTTCACTGTCTTTCTACGCAGAGATTTGGCGCTTATTTTTTTTTACTTTTATTTTTATCTCGTGTATTTTGGATACGACTTTTCTAACACCGAGCTTCGTGATAAGTTTTTCCAACACTTGTGCAGCCTAACGTTGAATCCTCGTACTTTGCCAATCATATTATCAACTAACTTTGGTACTGCTTGCTATTTCGGGGTTTACAGAAGACCGACTACTTAAGAATGGTGTTACAAGGAGTCTTCAGAGGGGAGTGCGCCTAGAGCTGGGGGAAAAAGGGGGAATATTTAAAAGCACCAGGAGTGCAACTGCCACTGACATGTGTGCAGAGCTTTCTCGTTAATATGAATGAATGAATGAATGAATGAATGAATGAATGAATGAATGAATGAATGAATGAATGAATGAATGAATGAATGTGATCAATAATGCCAAAGTTGGCTACTGGGGTTAAGAACGAATTAAGAAGGAACGTGACACATAAGGATGCTAAGACGAATACAAAAGAATCAGTATAGAATGGTGCAACAAGATGCGAGAAGATGCCTAACAACCTAAAAGAAGCAACACATAGGCAGTAACAATTATAAATGAATGCCTAAAGAAATATAAGTTAAACAATATACCAAGAAAGTCTATGTCACACAAAAGCGAAGCACATGTCACAAAATGTTTTCGTTATTTAGGGCATCAATAAAAATACCCAAGGCCAGCATATTTTCTAGTTTTCTGATCTGGCTGTGGCTATGCGGTGTAATACAGTAAAAATACTGATTTCTTCTTCAAGGAGCAATGATACCATGCTTAAGATGACAAGCAGGGTGTTTTTGGTGCAGACGCTTTGAGAGAGGTGCGGCAGGTCGGCTTTTATTTCTGATTTCAAGCACAACACTATCCCCAACCCCCTCTTTTTTTGTGTGTCACTTGGTTTTTGTCACTGACTCTGTATGGCCCTTCTTGGTCGACATTATTTCAATGGAAATCATTTTTTATTGAGCATACGCACTAACCTTACTGCATGCGGTCTCAAAACTTGCTTTCCATTGCGTATTAGTTTGTCTCTCGTGCTGCACTCCACTTTGTTCTCATTTTCTTCTAATATTGAGCGCCTTTTATATCCCCGTTCAACTTTATTCTTTTTGCTCTTCATGAATAGACTCTTTAAAACAAAATGACGTTGCCCCCCCCCCCCTCATAAACTGAAAATTCTGCCTGCATGTCTGCCCTAGTGACGTATTCGTGTTACAACAGATTTCTGGAGATTGAGCAGTTATTCGGGGGTGATGATAGTAATTTCCGGAACCTGGCTTTATTAGAAAACGCCGGCCGTGCATTGTGGAACAAAAGTGCGGCAGTGATTTCTGTGTGCTGGTGTCTCGTCAGCGGGCTTTTCGATAGTGGCTGCGTTGTCTGGTTAAGTATACTCGCCATTGTTGTAGCACTATGGAGACTAATTGCGTCTGAGTTCGTATACGTCCCCTCAGAAATATTCATGATAACTAAGAGACAACAATACCAAAAAAAGTATACGGGATGTGGTTAGCAGTGATCACAATGTAAATGGGAAAAAAGAAAGGTGTGCAAAAGGATAACTTGCCATGAGCATGGACCAAACTTGCAGAATTCGAATAACGCGCTCGATACTCAACCAGCTGAGCCACAACGGGGGTCATCCCCTCATCCGCTCTATGGGATATATCATCTTCATCATCAGCCTGACTATACGATCACTTCAGGACAAAGGCCACTCTCACGGTCTACCCGTCAAGTTGGTCCTGTGCTTGCTGCTGCTACTTTATGCTCGCCAACTTTCAAATCTTCTCTGCCCACCGAATTTTCTGTCTCCCCTTCACCCGCTTGCTTTCTCTTGAAATGCAGTCTGTGATCCTCAATGACCTGCGGTTATCTGGCCTTCGTCCTAAACCCCTGCCCATGACCATTCCTTCATCTTGATTTCGACTATGATGTCTTTAACACCAGTTTGTCCCTTAATACACTCTTCTTGTTATCCCCTATAGGGTTACACCTATCATTTTCATTTTCATTGCTCACTGCGCCGTCCTCAACTTAAGTTAAACTCTTTTTGTAATCCTCCAGGATTTTGCTCTGTACGCATAAGTGCCGGTAAGCTACAGCTGTTGTATGCCTTCCTTTTGAGAGATAGTGTTACTCTACCCTTCATGATTTGAGAATGCTTGCCGAACGTGCTCTACCCCCATTCTTATTGTTCATGTTACTTCAATCTCATGGTTGTGCTCCGCAGTTACTACCTGTCCTAAGCAGACTTACTCTTTTACAACTTCAAGTGAATGGCTACCTATCTCGAAGCGCTGTTCTTTTCCGAGGTTGTTGTACGTTTATTTAGTTTTCTGCAGAATAATTTTAAGACCTAGCTTTGTGCTCTCCTTGTGTGTTTCAGTAATCATGAATTGCGATTTGTCCCTTCAGTTACTCAGCAATGCAATGTGATCGGAGAAGTGCAGGTTACTAAGGTACTCTCCATTTACTCGCATCCCTAACTCTTCCGGTTCTAGGCTTCTAAAAACCTCCTGTAAAGGGTCTATACGTGAATTGAAACCTGGGTGTGTAAGTCAGCGCTGTTATCAGCCATGACGGCTACTGTAGAGAAAACTTCTTCATGCCTATTGGCGTCACGTAGCACGTCACAAGGGGCATTCACTCGCACACAAGAATTTATATTGACATATTGTACAGCACTACGCTAACCACCGAATAGGAGACCAAAAATGACTGATTTAGGGTGCACTGCTGACAGAGTACCTCTCTGCTACCACTGGGGAGAGGCTGCCCACATCTATCGAATATGCGAGTACCGCCAGGCAGGGCTTCGCGGTTTCGCAGCGAACGTACCTCGGCCTCGGAACGGTGAGCCTTTTTTTTTTTTTTTCAAAATTGAGCAAAGCCTTTCAACTTGTCATGGACCACATTTCACACCCCAATAATAACCGCTTGAGCTCAGTTGACGAAACATTGGACACGTTAATCGAAGGTCGCAGGTTTGGCCCTTGCCAGCGGTAAGCTATCATATCATGCCTTTTGTATTCTTCCCATATACATTACATTTACTACTATTAACATCCCCTGTACTTTCTTTATTAATGTCTGCTGGTTCCAATTGGTACTCTTGAGGGAAGCGATTTCAATCCTGACACAATTAGTCTCCATCGGACGTTAACAACGGTGACCAAATCTTACGAGATATTCCAGCCACTATAGGAAATTCCGCTGACCATGCATGCAGGCACCTGCTCTACGTAAAGTAAGTCGCACTTCTGTTCCTGTGTGGTGGTGGTGGTGGTAGTGGTTAGAAGATGAGAAAAGGCACGTAATTTCTGCAACTCGGTCGGGAGCACGGCGCAGTTCCTTGTTCCTGTGTGCGCAGTCCGAGATTCCTAGCAAAACTAGGTGCTGAAAATTGCTCTCACTTCTCGCTAGGCAGCAACGCCTTTGATGTGACAGGCGTTTCTCGTCTCTTTTCTTATAAGCCACGCACTGCTAACGGAACGTTTTCGCGGTGTGCCTATGGAAGTAGTTCTCCCTGACAAAAAAAAGAAATGGTCAAAGCTTGCACTGTGCACTAAACCCCACCAGTCTTGCAACAGTGAAACTGAACGATTCAGAAGACAATCTGCTGCTTTTGGGTTGTTTCCAAACCTTAGCTAGTGTATGATAATTATTTTTCAGTTGCTTCTAGGTCATTGCTAGGCTTTACTTAGGTGATGTTAAGTTGTTGCTAAGTCGTATCTCAATGCACATATCTTCCAGTTCTCAGTGCACAGAGGTTCCACAGACACGGCATGGACGTCGAACCAGAGACAAACTCATTCCGAAGCGAAGCGTTCGTACAGCTCATAGATCTTCGGGTACTTTACCAAGTCCTTCCATCGCTTCAGCGTCTTCTCGCAGCCACCGTGGCCTTTCCCGTTCCCTAGTGTTGGAATAACTGTTGAATTTCCTTGTTCGCGTTTTGTGTGGACCACTGGTGAGTAGTCGAAATCACGAAAATTTCAGTGACCCATAGCCGTCTATGAATCGTGATACGGTGAGCTCATTACGGCAGCCTAAATAGAGAGTTTTAGTACTGCGGAATGGTGCTACGTACGCATCACGCAAGCGCCTTGCGTTACGTGGCGTCGTTTTCCACTAATCGGCTTTTAGTACGCCGTAGTACCCGCGTACGTAATGAGCGTGAAGCGTGTTGCGCCATCTGGTAGATCAAAATAGAAGTACGTGTTGTTGACAGCCACTGTGAGCCAATCCAAGTGTTATAGCCAGATTATGGCCATATTTCAAGCCATAGAGCCGGTCGGTGCTTGCCTTCGATGCCGCCATTTTGCAAAACGAAGTTTCGCGCTGTCGCGAACTTGTTCGAGAGCGGCGCGATCACCTCATACGTACGCACGCACGCATTTTATGCGTGCGTGCGTAGCGGCTGCGTACGTAACGCGATACGTGCGCGTTGCGGTCTGCGCATGCGCACTACGCAGAACGTGGCGTCCTTACGTACGCAACGCCGCCACGTACGCAGCGTGCGCAGTACTAAAGCTCTCTAATCACAGTGATTGTTCTCGAACCACAGGCGGTCACAGACATCGCAGCCGAAGCCAAGCGGCGTCCACCCCGGCGAACGCGATCCCGCAGTTGGCACAACGCCGCGCTGTTGTAAGCGTCTCACATCGCGAGCGAACTCGGCGGGGAGGTCCGAGGAGGAACTGTTGCGAGGGGGCTTGATGCCACGGCTTCGTCGACGTCACTCACTACGCAGACAACGACGCGCGTGCTTGGGAAAGGCGTAACTGATAACACAACCAAAGGGGACCGCTGATGACACCGCTGCCGAACAAATTTTAGTTTCTCCCAGCCATATACAGATTTCGTTGAAATATGAGTTGACGTAGAAGTAGCGCTTTTAGGAAGCGTCTACGGTAATCTAGTCAACAATGACCTTCCTCAGCAGCATCATCAAGAAGGCGTTCCTCACACTACATACCTTACCCTCGCAAGCGGAGGGGACAACTAATGTTATGCGCAAATAAAAGAAAGTAATAAAACGCTGACATGACAACTGGGGGATGATCGTTGTGGTGCCGCTAAGGACATGAGCGTGCCCACAAGAGTGGTAGGGGGGCAGCCGACCGCCCTCACCGCCCCGCCGCGGTGGTCAAGTGGCTAACGTACTCGGCTGCTGACCCGCAGGTCGCGGGTTCGAATCCCGGCTGAAGCGGCTGCATTTCCGATGGAGGCGGAAATGTCGTAGGCTCGTGTGCTCAGATTTGGGTGCACGTTAAAAGCCCCCGGTGGTCGAAATTCCCGGAGTCCTCCACTATGGCGTCTCTTATAATCATATGGTGGTTTTGGGACGTTAAACCCCACAAAATAAAAAACCGCCCTCACCCTCACAAATCAACCTACGAGGGGGGCGTGCATGTCTACCCTATACATCTACCCAGTAGGACTGGTCCCACTATGGTTTAAAGCGCAAGACTGTAACCATGCAGGTTTTCAGTGGTTTAATGGCGGATAACCATGGAGACCACTGCTGTATGCCAAGAGTTCACTTCTCAATTTTATCTCCACTCTCCTGCAATCCAGGCAACAATGAACTCCGTTGTGGGACGTACGTCGTCGCTTCTTTCTGAATTTTTGTTTCTGCATTCACTACGAGCCTTGTTGTTTTCATTGGAACTCGATAGAAAAAGAGGAGGAAGGAGAGTTCTGCGTTGCGATTTCACCTCCTTTCTCCTATTGGGAAGCGTATGTTGCGCGCGCTTACGGTTATGAGCAAACTAAGTACACGGTATTGATGATGCACGCGGTATTGGCCCGAAATTTCTATGGCTAGGCATTCGCTTTCAAAGTCAATTAAGTGCATCGCACAGAGTGGCTAAAAAAAACCACCATAATCCGAACCGTGTACGACGCTTCCCCTAGGTACAAATCTCCCGGCGTTAAGCTAATCAGCACGCTGCCAAGCGCACGTTTCGAAAACACTGCAATGTGGTACTGATGATAATTAAGTTAGTTAAAGGTGGGGAATCGCTAATTGGTACAATAAATGAATCCTCGATTGGAAGTTTCCCACCGAAGCTTTATGTTTGGTCTTCTTATGGATTAGGGTTACTTCGTAACGAAAGCTATTGTAAATGAAACTGCACACTTTATTGTGCGGTGCTCTAACTCGGCGCCATGAACCTCTAGATTTAATGAGACATACTACATGTGGGCACACTCATTAATTTTTACCTCTAAACGCAATTAAGCAACGCTGCTTATTTGTTGTACTAAGTAGAACGATGTTCTTTTGAAGTGGTTCGCTGAACCAGTTACCGTGCGAATTTCCTACCTGCCTAACCATTGAGGCGACTTAACCCTGAAACAAAATCTCAAGACGCAAATAACGAGCACTTTTTATTCTATCCAGTTTTCAGTCTTCTCGGCAGAACTCGTTGTGCTATTGGTCTGTTCACGTGACGTCATGGGGAAACGGTCTCTTGGTTGGTCCTACACGAGAAGCATCATCGGTGAACTGTCTCCTATTCCCAGCCACGGTCGCTTCACGTTATCGCTCGCTTGACTATCATGCGCGATCGACTGATTTCCCTTTGTTTTGCGCGTAGTCGAAGGCGCAAACGGAGGTTACAGCGCGTCATCAAAAAGTGTGAGACCCTGATGGGCTCAATGGTTGGTGCCGATATTAGACATTTTTAGTTGGGTGTACGTAATGAGGCTACGTACGCACCACTGGCGTGGGAGAGAACCGCGCATGCGCATGTGCAGGCTTTGAAAGGCCGCTCTTTTAGTTTTCGCTGCGACTGTGCTGTGCCTTCCACGCTGGCCT
Organism: Rhipicephalus microplus; assembly: GCF_013339725.1. Taxonomy (NCBI): domain Eukaryota; kingdom Metazoa; phylum Arthropoda; class Arachnida; order Ixodida; family Ixodidae; genus Rhipicephalus; species Rhipicephalus microplus. The sequence continues at coordinate 175,888,342 of NC_051167.1, forward strand.
GGCATTTTTTTTTTTTTTTTGGTAGGCATATCTTCTTGCGACGTTCCAGGCGTCGGCTTTTGTGAAAAATATTCTTTTTGAATTCCTCAATGGTAGTTCATTTCGGGCAGCTTCATTAGCTTTGTCGTTTCCTGAAATGCCAGCATGACCAGGTATCCATTGAAACATGATACTATGCTCAGTAGTCTCAGCCTTGTGATGGAAATAGGCGGTAACACTTGTAGTCTATTTCGAGCAGCTTCATCAGCTTTGTCGTTCCCTGAAATGCCAGCATGACCAGGTATCTATTGAAACATGATACTACGCTTAGCAGTCTTAGCCTTGTGATGGAAATAGGCGGTAACAATTGTAGTCTATTTCGGACAGCTTCATTAGGATTGTCGTTTCCTGAAATGCCAGCATGACCAGGTATCTATTGAAACATGATACTATGCTCAGCAGTCTTAGCCTCGTGGTGGAGATAGGCGGTAAAAGACGTTACAGGTTGGTGCTTCCCACTCTTCGGCTTGTTTCACAAATTTTGAAGGGCTGCTTTAGAATCTCTCGCTTGGTCTTCATAACACAATTGAAGAATTATCCGAGGCCCAGTTACTAGCGCAAGAAAATCGCCTTCTCCAGACCCCAACGGGCAGAGCAGTCCTAACAAAACTAGGGCGCTATAGTTTATTACAAACACACCAAGAAACTAAAGAAGTACCAAGCGAATTCAGAAAATGGTACACCGTATTGCCAATACCAAGCAACATGGATCCTACTCTGCATGCTGGAAGAAGATAGGCAAGGGCTGACTACATAGACAAAAAGACAAGATTTTTGAACACGGCCAGATTCACTGACGCCGCGCCTTATCAGACCAATGCAAAGAGATATGCGTGTGTAGCCACCGACCATAGAGGGAAAATTACAGCCTGCGCTTCAATAGATCAGGCGTCGACAACACAAGCAGAAGAAGTTTCCATAGCACTCGCAATAAAAGAGGGATGGACGCGAAACGCTCCATTAACAATGATTTCAGATTCGCAAAAAGCTTGCAGAAACTATCTGAAGAGCAAAATTGGAGCACAAGCACTCCGTATATTGGTTGGGACAGGATGGGACCCCACAGTGAAATACGTACAGGCAGTGACTTGGGCACCGGGGCACGAGGGTGTGACAGGGAACCTGCGCACAGATGAGGCGGCTCGAGGCTTCACAAATCACCGAGCCACTCAAGCCAATGCAAGTGATGACCCTACACCCCTGGATCCTTGCTTCGCAACAATTTTAAAATACTACAGAGAAAATAGGCAGCTGTATCCACGTCCTCACAACAAGCTCAGCGCTGCGGAGGCAACAGCGCTAAGAAAAGTACAGACTAACACTTACGTAAATCTGCACACTCTTCACCTGATCTACCCCACGGCGTACAGAGATATGTGCCCGTGGTGTGGAGCCACCCCAACACTCTTTCATATCACGTGGGAGTGTGCAGAGCACGACGAAGAGCATGACACCACTGGCACGTGGGAGGAATGGGAGGCGCTGCTGTCTAGCCCAGCCCTAGTGGATTAGCTATGACTGATCCAAAGAGCTGAACGGATGGCTCGCGCCAGTGGGGCCCTGGAATAGGGGCACCACCCTGCCGGACAGACTTCGCCCTCCACCCCGTATATTCTTCGGGGCACTCGAGTTCATGTCTGTCTGGATTATGTATATAATAAACTTTTGTACTACTACTACTACTTTAGAATCTCTAAATACAGCCCATCATTTGGGCAGCTGGTGACGTATTGATTGATTTGTGGGGTTTAACGTCCCAAAACCACCATATGATTATGAGAGACGCCATAGTGGAGGGCTCCGGAAATTTTGACCACCTGGGGTTCTTTAACGTGCACCCAAATCTGAGCACACGGGCCTACAACATTTCCTCCTCTATCGGAAATGCAGCCGCCGCAGCCGGGATTTGAACCCGCGACCTGCGGGTCAGCAGCCGAGTACCTTAGCCACTAGACCACCGCGGCGGGGCAGCTGGTGACGTAGAATAACCATTAGAGCATCCTTAATCTCATACAACACCACAGTTGTCGAAGATGTCACTCACTCTAGGCAAAACGCAAGGAATTTCCCTGTAGAGAGCACGAAGTTTCCATACGACGATAAACTTTGTGTTACAGAGCCGTCTGTGAATATTTGCATTACTCCAGCATGTTCTCTGTACATACACTCCAACACTCCCAAAAGTATGTTCGGTGGTTTCGTCAGCGCCGCAAAGGTAACACGCAACGCTGTTCACTCATCCGACGCGACAAGCAAAGTCATCCGTAAAAGACAGCCAAGCCAAATGCGACAGATAACGGCCCCTGCCAGCAGTGTTCACACGTCTCGCCGACCAGCCGCTTGCCGAAAAATTACTTTTGGAATCCCGGAAAGTATAAACTTCACGCCGAAAAGTGACGAAGGCCCTCCTGAAGTTTCTGCGATCAACCCACCTCGTCGAACGTTTGTGACATTCTAGTTCGTGTGTGTGTTTCGCTTCCCTTCCACTCTCTTTCTCTCATTCCTATTTCTTTACTTTTCAGTCTCACATTCCCCCTTCCCAAGTGCAGGGTAGCAAACCAGATACTTGCTTTCCGGTTAGCCTCCCTGCCTTTCTTCATACCATCTCTCTCTCTCTACTCCAACGTTGTCTGACGAGTTGCTCTTTGGGGCATTTTCCTTTTTGTGCGGATTCGGGGGATATGAGGCACATTTTTTAGCGTTGACTCTGTCCAGGGTGGATGTTCCTTGATATAATTGGTGACGCTCGAGCAGGGATTGATATACGTGCGCATATACTTTAGACGGCCTTCCCGAATCTCGATAAAGTGTTGGGTTGAAAAATATTCTTTTAGAAGCCAGTCTTGGAGTCAATAACATTTCAGAGGTGAATTCAAAGGGTCTCCTGCGAAGAGATTGCTTTTAGAGGCAGGCATATCGCTTCAGCAGCACTGTCCATTCGAGACGACGCCTTCGGAAAACCCAGACAAATTCGAAGATGTGGCATACTGCCCCAAGTTTCTTCCTGCTCCTCCAGTGGGGCAGCAACTGCCCATCGATGGTGCTCCTCTGTAGAGCTTACGTCGATGAGGCATCGTGGCATTGCCTACCTATCGTATACATAATAAATCGTATATAAGCAGGAGATGAAAGACCATTTGCTTAGTACCCATATGTAGAGTATGCAGATCGAATGGTACTCGCAATTTTGACATGCCAGGACGGTTATTACGACTGTGGAAGCTTAGGCAGCTGCTGTATATTTCAAATATAATCACGCCAGCAATAGCCGTCATGTAGAAGCGGTAGAAGAACTTTCCTTTCGCCTCGCACGCAGTGGTAATAAATCAGATGTGTTTGATCAAATTATACTGTCCGGAATGTCAACACCAGGTAAGACTTCGTACCTTTAGTAACAAAGTTCCTGTTACCAAAAACGAATTTTGATAAACTTTTTTTGATAAAGTTCCTATTCTCTGATAGGAGCACCTACGCAGTGTAGTTTTTCTGAGCAACGCGGAAACAAGGAAGATGCAGGCCTTAATTTCCCCTTTCCCTCCGCCTCACCTCCACTGTCTTTTCCCACATCACTGCTATACTGCAGTATGCAAGCCTACGCTGTACCCTCCCTCTCTTTTTCTTCCCTTCCTGTTTTGCTTTCTCTCTTGTTCATTCATTTCTTTCTCTCTCCCTTTTCTTGGGATGGTTCTGTCATGCAAAACAGCATGTGACCATGTGTCCCAGCAATTCAATCCGTTGAACGTTGTGCCATTCAGATGTTTTACTTGTTGTTATAAGTACTCTTTTTTACGTCTAAAGTTGGCGCTTGAAATAATCTTGACACTTTTTTCGGACAACTGCTACATTAACAGTTTGTAAAACAAGTGTCTGATAAAGTATTTTAATGTTCCTAGTATGTTTTTGTGCTTTTTGTGCGTTTTTGTAACCTCTCCGGCAATGTCCGAGTCTGTGCATAAACAAATAAATTATATGGTTGCCCAAGTGCGCTTTCTGTTTGCTTACCAAAATAGGTGAGTGGTTACGACGCTCACCCTCGGACCATAGGTACACCGGACTAAAATTCTGCCTTGTAAAAGGTTTTATAAGAAAAATTAACGACATCTTCCTAAAGGGAACCTCGATGGGATGTGGAGCAGCAGCGCTGTGCTCTGCGATTTGGCGGGCGATTTGGTGGAGGCGGCGCGGCGCTTTCGAGACGTTGCAGACGAAGTTGCCGTTGACGACGTCCTCGAGGATTCGCTGGCGTTAGGCTTCCGCTGTCAGCGTTCCGCTCGGCTTCCTTGGCTCGCTTCTCGTCGGTGTTACCCGCGCGCCGCCTGCATTCTCGAACGCGTCCGGCGTGCTTGACTCGCACCTCGTCGGTGTCGCTGATCTTCCACTGCCGACACTTGCGTTCGGCTTCCCTGGCTCGCGCTTCGTCGGTTTGGCAGGCGTGACGTCACCAATCGCGAACGCAATCGGTTCTGCTAATCCTCGCAACGCTGGCAATGGGTTACGCCAAATAGCTCTGGCGCTTGTTTCGGTGGGTGAAGGAGTTTCGCTTTCCGGCGTCCTCTCCATCACAAATAAACGGGCCGAAAGAGAGTTCACTCGATGTGCGCTCGAACGTAACGCTCTGTGGAAAAGGTGAAACGAGTGAGAGGTGACACGCGGCGAGCGCGCGGCAGGTGAAGGAGTAAGTGACGTCCCCGCACACTGCGAGGGAAGACGTGAACTACTTAGTACCACTCCAACACTTGCGGCGAGAGGAGCGCGGTGCGGTGCGTTGCACGGAGACGCGGATGGACAGCGTTACACAGGCTAGTCAGAGGGCTGCTTCTCATCTGAAATTAAACATTTTCATTTTGTTGCAATTTTCTTTTCCTGCTCTCTTCTTTTGCTCTCTTTTTCTTTTCAATCTTAAACGCGTTGCTAGGCGATGCATGGTGTCACCTTAACTTGATAAGGTTTTTCTGCAAATGCCGGACAAAGGTTTGCAAAGCTTAAACCACTCTGCTGTTAAAAAAAGAAAAGCTTTGAATACATCGTGCATGGATTGAAAAAAAAACGGTTTTTAGAGTTAGCGCAACTCGTTTCAGAATGTCTACTCTACTATAGCGTTTTATAATGGGAGACGTTTCGTTGCCGTTGGTGATTGCGGCTACGAATTAAACTTGGTCTAGTTACCACGCCTTCCGCCAAGTAATACGGTTCTGTTCCAAATGATACATTTAGAAATATACTTGCAATTCTTGTGAACTTTTCAGTACTCAAGTAGCCAGCAGGCACAAAAACGACACGTATGGGTTTCACGAGCAGTCTCCCGAAACCGCGTGTTTTCTCGATTTGTACCCGCCCAGAGGGTTACGTTTGTCGCACTCAAAAAACTTACTTCTTCCTAGATGAATCGGCAGTTCGCACCGAGTAACCTGAAAGCGTTAGAAAGAACTTGGCAGCCGACAAGCCGGCCACGTCTTTGGTTATACAAAACCAAAAGAAGAGGAGTTTCCCTGATGTTTCGACAGTTGCAGCACTGAAGAAGGAAGGCACGCGTGAGTTCATTTGAACATGGTCTCGGTTGCCGACAACACCTGCGCTTCAAAAGTTTTCGCAATGTGTTTCTCTGCTTTCTTTTTTTTTTTTCAACTGTCGAACTAGTCGGATTCGTGCAGCGCCAGCCAAGCGTGAAACGAAATTTTTACGGTCTCTTTACAGTTTCGCAATAAAAGAAACGGGGCTAAAGCAATGCATTACACGATACAAGTTGATATGTAGGTTGTATGTCAAACATTTCCCATTCCACACTATTTATTGTATGCCGTAGAAGCATGGCGTAAATTGTTAGTTTTTTTTAATGCAAAGCATTTCTTGGCAAACTTCCGCGACTTTGAGCGTATCTATCTATCTATCTATCTATCTATCTATCTATCTATCTATCTATCTATCTATCTATCTATCTATCTATCTATCTATCTATCTATCTATCTGTCTGTCTGTCTGTCTATCTATCTATCTATCTATCTATCTATCTATCTATCTATCTATCTATCTGTCTGTCTATCTGTCTGTCTGTCTGTCTGTCTGTCTGTCTGTCTGTCTGTCTGTCTGTCTGTCTGTCTGTCTGTCTGTCTGTCTGTCTGTCTGTCTGTCTGTCTGTCTGTCTGTCTGTCTGTCTGTCTGTCTAGCCGCTTACGTTTGGGTGTCCTCGTGGTCACCCCGTTAACTACTTGACATGAACCAAAATAAGCGTGGGAGGGTAAGATAGTTTGGCGAGTATGGCATCCTGGTCAAGACATGAAAGATGTCACAATCCCGTCGCGTACATCGTCAAACACTTCCCGCCAGACAGAGGCACATACCCATGGTCAAGTATGTGCCACAGGTGATTGACGATTTGTATCTACCCAGGAACGACGAGAACACACGTGGACAAATTGAATGCACGAGCGTTAAGCAATACCCGACATCGGTAGCGTCGACTCGATGAATGCAAGGAATAAATGTTAGGGACCCATCGCAGGTCGCGGGATCTAATCCCGGCTGTGGCGGCTGCATTTCCGATGGAGGCGGAAATGTAGGCCCGTGTGCTCAGATTTGGGTGCACGTTAAAGAACCCTAGGTGGTCGATATTTCCGGAGCCATCCACTACGGCGTCTTTCATAATCATATGGTAGTTTCGGGACGTTAAACCCCACAAATCCATCCATCAAATGTTAGGGTCTCAGCTGGAATCGAACCCAAGAACATTGCGTGGCGAAGAAGCAATTTACCACAGAGCTACGCCAGGTCTCGGAACTACTTTCCAAATAGACGCTAATCTTCGTTATATGTCAATAGTGGCTGCAGTGGTGCCTACCCAATCTAGTAATCATTAAATATGTACTTCTTTGATACAGCCGTCACGTCGGATTAACTTCAATTGCGGTTGATTGCCATGCGCTGAAGTTTATTCATGTAGCAGTGTCCAGGGCCAGCATCCTCGGTAGCATTAGCGCTTCATATCAGCTTCTGGTCTTGCTAATACGCATGTTCTAGTTGGCGTCGTTGCGAAAGTGCAAACAACTGGTTATGTAAAGATCTGCAACTCTTCAACATATATAAGTGGTGCAACATTAGAACATATATATTTAGCGTCCTTTCATGACGTGTCACTCAATACAAAAAAATCGCAACACGGTCACCTTCCCTCCGCATGCTTCGCATAACGTCGATTCTCAGGTACGTGGGATCCGCCGAACTTTTTTCGTTCTTCTGTTGTTGTTTTTTTAATGACGCGGTTCCAAGTCAATGCTTGTCCGTTCATTGGCGTAGCGCTGGTCACGGGGTCTCGCGGCGTGGCAAGAATGGGACGCGTTAGGAAAGGAAGGGGCATGCCGCCCCAATGAGGACGAAGGTCCGGTTCAGTGGAAAAAAATGAACGAATGAGAGGCTCACATAGATGGGTCTGGGTAAACCTCACGAAAGGGACATCAGATTCGCTTTTAAGTAGGGCTCGCGAAATGGAGCCAAATTTTTTTAAACATGAATAAAAATTAGGTAAATGTAATTGCGTGTCGTTACTTTAGGACCATCTTTGTGTGTTTTGATGAAGTAAAATACTTGAGTGTGATTTCTGTAATTAGCATAGCAATTTTCATTGTGCACCATTGAATCTACAATACTTAACAAGCGATATTTCTCTATCTACGACTGCTTGAACCTCTTCAAAGTGTCTGCGTATGTCTTCCCTCCCGTATGTCCTTTCATTGTATCCTATTTAGGCCATCAGTGAAGCACTATATTGCCAACATCCATTTCAGATGTAGTCATGGTTCCGTGTTACTGTCATGCGCTGTCCTCACTGCTTGAATGTGAAACAAACTAATTTTTACGCCTCCGGTTGTATTTTGCACCTGAGCCAGTTGAATCAAAGCCAGCATGCTAAACACTGATCGATGTATTGGCCAATCTTCTAAATAGTTGCTTCACGGAGTTCAGCACCACACCCGCCACGGTAGTGTAGGGGCTCAAACACTCGGCTGCTGACCCGCAGGTCGCGGGATCGAATCCCGGCTGTGGCGGCCGCATTTTCGATGGAGGCGAAATCGCTTGAGGCCCGTGGTGCAGTTTAAGAGAACCAAGTTGGTCAAAATTTCCGGAGCCCTCCACTCCACAGACTCGAAATCGGTGGCCTCTATACATTCTTTCAAGGTTACACTAGCTACCTAAGTATAAGAGTCCAACTCATTGTACTATGTTGAGATAATATCGCAACTCCCTTCAATACCATCTGTGTAAGCGGTGCTGCTGACTAAGCAAACACAGCCTTGATTAGACAAGAAGACTCGGTGGATATAAGTGCAAAGGCATGCGTAGATGTTGATTACGCGGCATTGACGCAAGTAATGGATTGTGTGCCGCAGATGCCCGCGCCTGGCTCCACCTTCAAAGCACTACACTATATACAGCAAGTTCGACATCTAAGCGCTTACGAAGGCTTATGGATGGATTAAGGCGCCAACGATGTGAACACAACAAAACGGGTTCAAGAAGAAAGGCGAACGCCTCACTTGTGTTCACCAACTATAGCCCAACAAAAAATTCTACCTACGCAGGCAGCTGGAGAAATCGAAGCGCAAGTAAACGTGAACATACGAGAGACAAACAACGGATTTTGTTCACTTTTACTAGGCTTACCCCACACGGGTATATGCGATGCATAAACTGAATATCTACTCTCGTGAGGATGGCCGGTCGGGAATTCGACGAGCACCCACACAGGCAGGAGTACGTCTTTGAACATAGCAAGCGATCACGCTTTAAGCTATTTAACTGAAACAACTGTTCTGCGCCTTTTGGAAGGAACTCTGCGGATAACTTTCGTTTGAGTCCCTGCCGTGCTTTACAGTGTACAACTGTTCGCATTGCCAAGATCACGTGCATGTGTGCACGTGATCACCACGTTCTGGTTCTGCACGTTCTGGTTCTGGTTCTGGTGCACGTGGCGTGCACCAGAATTTTATGGCTAGCATTTTGCGACATTAAACGTGGCATTGCGTCTTGATAGTGAAGACCATTTTGAATGATGCAGAGACGAAATAAAATTTCTTCTGGCGAAAAAAAAAACTCGTTTTCAAGAAAAAAGAACTTCTCGGCCTGAGCGGACTGCAGAGCACAGTCACAGCGATAGTTGAAAGGGCCGCCTTTCATAGCTTTGTCTAAACACTCTTTAGGTAGCTGCGGCAAGTACACTTGCTGGATATCTATTACGCCATCAATCATTCTGTAATAGGCAAGTGTTCACTACGCCAACCTTCGTCATGAGTCCTCGGAGAAGTGTGGTATCCGCTTCACACTTGCAGGGAATTTCGCCCAAATTTTTGATGCAGTGGCCGACGACCGTGTCGAATTATGCCTGAATTGCGCGTGTGCCACACTTGATAGGTAATCAGGAACAACCTTTTGTATAGGGCTAGAGTATTGAATGACCCACCTGTTACGTGATTTGTACTGTGTGACGTCTACTTGTTCCGCTGTTGTTCCAGAACGCTTTATTGCTCATACTAGCGCGATTACTTTCCCAACATCAAGCCTGTCTAAGCCAAGTTTGCAACGGAGTTCAAAGCACCGGCTTGGCTCTGCGGTAAAATACTAGGATGGCACGCAGGAGACTCGGGTTTGAATCCCGCTGTGTCCTTGGTGTTTTTGCTTACTAATTTTTCTCTTATTCTGTGCAATAGTAGTAGCGGACACCGGCGACGGATGACTACGGCTCCGCAAGCAACCCTTGTGATCTCGTAACAGTTCTCGCCGTAGAAGCTACCCAGGGTTCTATGTAGGATGTAATAATAATTTTTGGTATTTCACTTCCGAAAGCCGCAATATGATTATGAGGCATGCATTCGAGGAAGGGGCTCTTTTGACGTTCATCTAAGCCTAAGTACATTTGCCTCTGGCATTTCTCCTCCGTTTAAAGGCAGCTGCCGAGGTATGAGTATTAGAGTATCCCTGCTACATTTTGGACATGACAATATTCCACAAAGTGCATAGATATCTAGGTCATTTGAATATATGACGATACCACGTCTCACTGTTGTTCGCCTCGCTTTATGAGGTACCAGAATGTCCCAAATACTTGGGTACTGTGCTCCGTTCTGCTAGAAGTATTCGAGAGTGTTGCAGAGGATGTATACTGTAAAGAGCATTGATAACTAGATTTTGACAACGGCAGTTTATCGCAGATCTTTCATTTCTCCGCGTCTGTGTTAGCATGCGATAACGCCTAGTGCCTTTTAGTGAGCACCTGAAGAACTAACGTTAATACATTAGCTCTTCCGCCCCTCACCAGGGAAAATCAGGCATTTTATACTTTGAACGCGACGTGTTTTTGAAGGATTACACTCGTCCGTAGCAAGTATAGAGCGTCCCCGTATTGTGAGAAAACCCGAGGATTAGCGCTCTTTTTTTTAAATTTTACTTTTTACCAATACTATGGGCCTTCCTGTAACCACTTCCTGTACGGGCCCCCACAGGAAGTGCTTAGAAGTATACATGGGCATGGGAATAACAAAACAGAAACAAAATCAAAAGAAAAAAGGTGATTCAGTGGAGAATGCTTCAATAATAGATCAACAACATCACCCAAAAGAAACAGTGCAAAAGTGGCATCACACATCAAAAAGCGCTGTACATTTACACAAGCTCCTGCAAACATTTACCTAATGGAGTACCTGCCTATGTACAATCAAGAAAGGAATCCAATTTTGTGACAATTTCGTTCACAGATGGATATTTTAACAATTTCATTTGGTAATGTATTCCAATTTTCAGTAGCCCATGGAAAAAAAATTCTTAAACGGGTCGCACTTGGCATGATAAGGCCTGATGTGTTTATTGTGACGGGCTCTGATGGAGTGGCGGTGCGGCGCCCGCACGTAATCTTGTTTGTTTATGTTTATGTTTATGTGATAGAGCATAAGAAGAAACTTCATTGCAGCCACAACACGCTGACACACACGGGTAGGCAATGCTGCTATTTACTTACAACCTGCTGTCGTGTGTACTTTGAATATATAAATCAAAATGTTTTATTTTGTATACTTTCTCGTTTTTGTATAAGTTCTTGCTGGTGTGGGTTTCACGCAATACTGCCCTGCTCAATAGTCCACCTCACTAATATTTTTATGCGGGTAATTCCACGTGCGATAAAGCTGCAGGCACTTTTCTTCGCTAAAATGCGGGTGTTCGGAAAGTTTTTGTGCACGTGTTTTCAATGTGAACATTTCATGTCTCTTGTAAAGGTCACGTCCTATTTAACCGAGTTGGTCCCTACTAAATTCTTACCAACTACTTTATAATGGAAACTAAGAATCGTCTTTTTATAAGTTATAATGAAGCATTTAGTTTTCTTAACATTCATTTCCATGCTCCACCTGTCACACCAATTTGCTGTCTTGATAAGTGCATTAATTACTTGAGCTGATCATCGACTCTCTGAACGCAAGTGAAAAACTCCAAGTCATCGGCGAAGAGCCGTAATTTTACTCCCTCTTCTGCGCAGTCAGTAATCTCATCAACGCAAATAAGAAATAATAGTGGTCCCAGCATATATCCTTGCGGCACTCCTGAATAAACTACAAATTTATGAGAGCCATAATTATTTATAGAAACATAATGAGTTAGGCTCAAAAATATGCTGCTATTCAGTTCACGATACCATCTGCGAATCCGATACACCTGATCTTTTCGATTAATTTATAGTGCATGACACGATCAAGAAAGAGCCTTCGAAAAAATTAATAAAAATGGTATCAGCTTCTACAGAACGCTGGTGAAAGCAGAAACGAGTGTGGTCCCGTCAGCTTCACTGGTCACTTACCTTCACAGGGCGCAGTGATTACTTGGTTAATCAAACGTGATTTTCCTATTGATTTTTCCCCGACGACGATGTAATTATAAAGATATATTTATTACGAAGTATTCGCAAATAAGTCTGGTACATACGTGCAAAAAATATCCGTAAGGAACGCTCTGGAGGGATCATGACACACCTTTATTGACAATCTCCAGTTTCGACATGCAATTAGTCATGATTAAACCAAGATTTTCGTCAATTTTCTGAACATCAAAAAGCAATCATCCCCCTCTCCTGGTAATGAAGCCGCCACATGGAGCTCAACGAGGCCTCTGCCGCTGACTTACAAGGAGGATGTTTATAGCACCGAGGCTTACCAAGCCTCTCCTAAACAGACGTCTTCGTTCATTAAGCCACTAAACTTAGCAACTGAACTCATATGAACTTTAAAAGAGTGGACTGTTGGTCGATCTGGTGTTTTGACATAATTACTGTTTCGACATAAACCCATAAGCTTCCCATTAACCACCTTGAAGGCGGGGCATGCATTCGGGATACGTATTCGTCCATACTGAAGCCCTTCACACGGAGTTGCTGCACCGGACTACGACAAGTGATGGAAATTCATCGATTTAACAGCACAATCAATGACATACGCCAGTGCGTAAGTTCGACAGAGCAGTGCCTGGGCCTGTTCGTAGTCCATCTTACTTACTTTAGCGCGATGTCAAGGAGAAAATAACGACTCGGATACAATGCAAACTACGAACATTTCAATTATTTTTAGAATCATCACAGCAATAAATACACTGAAAAGCAGTGCACGGAGGTACCATTGTGCGGAACAAAGCATGGAAACAATGATTTGCAAACATGCGTACATCTTGGGTTACAGATTATTGATGGAGGATTTCGGATACTGCATTTCCAATAAAGGCGGAAATGTTGTAGGCCCATGTGCTCAGATTTGGGTGCACGTTGAAAAACCCCAGGGGGTCAAAATTTCCAGAGCCCTCCACTACGGCGTCTCTCGTAATCATATGGTGGTTTGCGACGTTAAACCCCACATATCAATCAAATCAATTTCGGATACCATGAGAGTCTGCGGGACGATGAGGTCTTAAAACACATACCATCCAATTATCATTAACAAGAACGGAACCGAATTCAATTCACAATTAAAGAAACCATCTTAACAAAACGCAGCCAGGGACCCGATGTCTTTTTGTTTTTCGTTCGCTACCACCTTTTACGCTGTAGCACGTGTAGGGTGGCTAGGACACTCTGAAGCTGATTGTATCAGCTTTTTTCTCCTGGTCTCTCACAACATCGTGCTGCAAATAAATAAAATAATAAATAAATAATAAAAAATGACGATTACATTGCTTTAGACATCACCTATCCTAGGCTAGTGTGTTAGCTGAAATCTATTACGAATAACGTGTAACTTAACATGGCTACATTTTAAGAACCCTAGGTGGTCGAAATTTCCGGAGCCCTCCACTACGGCGTCTCTCATAATCATATAGTGGTTTTGGGACGTTAAACCCCACATATCAATCAATCAACATGGCTACATTTTGCATATATTTGCTGTTTTTTTGTTTTCCCCCCTCACAAAGGTGCCTGCGTGCGCCGATTCTCCACCTACTTACTGGTGGGACGCATACAGAAAAGAAAATGTCGGGAGTTGGCATTGTGTCTAAGTCGTTCTTATGTAATTTGTCCTGCTTAAAACAGTGTGCTGAAATGGTAAAAAAAACGTATGCACGAGTAATGTCGAAGCTAGACTGATTTTCGACACTGCGTCTCACTCTCGAATTCATCTGGCACGTATAAATGGCGTTTTCCTGTGAAGCTCAACTCTTATCTAGCATTTGAGGGCTGCTGGCACGTGCGCTCCACAAAATATATTCAAAGTCCAACCTTCTGAGGTTCAATTAGGTGACATTTCCTCGGTTTGGAAATTGTGTAAGCAACCTCCACGAAGCTTCGGAAGCGATTCAGCATGTGTGAGTGATTCTAGAGCGGCCGTCAGTTCGTCGCCGCAAGAGGGCGCCGCCTGCATTACGCTGCAAAGCAAGGCCCGGAATTCGACGCGCATAACAAACTTACATGAGATACCAGCAGACCTCGTAGCGTTAATAAGCATCACGAACGTGTGGCAGTGGAAGCGCAGGCTGTCAAAACTCGCAAGCGAGCAATCTATCCACGATAGACGACGCCTTCGTGTACACACAAGGGGATTGATTGTGTGTTTCTCAACATGGAACCGAGGCGCAGAAGAAGCTGGACGGCCTTCAAAACTGGCGTACACAGCACGAGGGAGCAAAAGCTTGATTCAAGTGAATCCCCTGAGTAGAATAACTGGCAACCGTCATCCAATGAAATATACAGGAGTTCAATTCGTGAAACGTGCGGTGTATCAAGAGTTCGTCGAACCATCTTTCTTGTCCTGCTAGTACAGACTCAATATAAAGCTAGAGCCAGTTTCGCGAATGTGTTAGGCACACGTGGGGAGGAATGATATGAAGCAACAGCGCGTAAGAGAAACGCTGGTCGGGCACTCTGAACTACTCGCTCATTGTTCTCTTCGTTACGGCAGCTGTTGTGTAAATGCGCCTCATGAAGTCCCTTCTAAACGCAAGAATAAATAAAAAATTGGCTCCTTATCGGCATGTATTACAGCAAAGTCGTCGAAAGACGGTAGTCTTCCGTCTGGGGGGATTGAACAAAACGTTCATTTGATGTTCTGCGCGAGAAAATCAGTGAATTGTATTCTGGAAGCGCTGCGTTAGAGGGTCTTGATCCATGCAGCGAAGGCGAACGAGCACACAAGTGCCATCTGGCAGTTATCTTCGAAAACGAAGGAAGGCGCGCCTGTCTCTAAGGTGATAAGGCGTAGAACGCCAAGTGATGGGCAGGTGCCACCACCGCGTCGTCTTAGCAAAGCGTTGGAAACACTTGCCTTTTTGAGCATATAGCGTTGCATTTTCAGCGCAGCGTGATAAACGCTATGGTGTTTAGAATTACTTATGTAGGCCTTTCCTAGTATAAAGACACAGATACAGAATATTTTCGCGTTGTTATGGTGCGTCAGATATACGCAATAAGTGCTTATTAATTGACAACCACACAAGTATGAATGCTTAAACTTGAACAATATTGGTAAGTGTCGTGGATGGGGTTGGCCGTTTGGGATATCGTTCGGAGCCGTTGGGGGTACAGTTACGGTGGACATACAGTTAAATGTACAAACAGACAGAAAGACAGAGATGCTAAAATTTTTGTGCTGAAGTACCTCAAGAAAGACTATCGTCTTTAAAGATCACAGCATACCCACGAGGTGATTGATGATGAGTAGCTTGCTCTCAGCGTAGACGTTGAGCTAACGCACGCCGCGCTCTCACCTACGGAGTAGCGGTTTGTTGGCGGTGTTGCCGCTTTTCCTTCCACGGGTGGGAGTGCTTTCACGATCGTTCTTCTCCGTGGCAGAAATAGTATTTGCGGTCTGAAACGTGCATGTTCTTCATCATCAGAGTCATCTTCATTGCGCAGAGTGGATACCGTTCATGTGTTGTGCGCTGGTTTCAAAAAGAGAATGTGTGGTAAGGAATGCGCTTTTTCTTCGTCGTTATAAGTGTCATCATCATCGCGAGACGACGGCCTACGTAGCTGGAGCTTAAGGAGCTTCACCCTTAGAATAATCACACATTATTTGAAGTCTACATATGTCGTCTCAGTGCATTATGTAAATTATATCGCGCAACATGTATAGCGGCTTCACATAATATCTGACGTATGCTCTCTTGATTTTCTTATTCAAACGAGTGATAATACTTCAATGCGTGAAAGCAATTCTACTCCTAAGGCTAAATCTCTCAGGTGTAAAAAAAAAACGAATAAAAAATAAAGGTGCGTCAAGTTTCTTATTTTTTGCCAGCACTCTACATTACCTGGCGTCCAACCCTCGATCTTAATGCACGTCACATTTCAGGCGCTCCAGATAATAAAAAATAAAACAAACTGTGCGCTTAAATTTTCTCAATGTACAATAAAGTATGAATATTCTGTTCTTTTCGTGCTGAATAACACACAGTTCATGAGGCCATTTGCTGAAACATTAACTCTAACGATTCCCTCTCCCTGGATCAGTATTTTTCATCTCTTAAAGACTCCATTATCTCCTGAACATCAACAAAACCATGTGACATGTCGTTTCTTCTCTAACAGATATGCAGTGCTGAATTCTATGGCAAAACCTCACTTCCAATCTATCTTCCAAGCATTGTGCCAAAGCTAATTCGTGTTGAAATGTTTCGTGTTTTTTTTTATTTCCCACAGTCAATCATTATAAAAGAATGAGCGGACAAACGTGCACATAAGAGAAAAGGCAAGACACCGCAAATGCGCTTTTGCTTTTACAAGCCTATTCACGCGTATTCAACAAACGTAATTTGAGTGATATGTTTATATCAACTACATTTAAAAAAATACAGTGGCCATTCATGATATTTATTGCGTCGAAAAGGAGCACTTGCAACTTTTCGGGTTTGTTTACTAGATGACGTCAACATTCCTTTGAGAGTGATCATGTGGCGTGCAGCCAATTGCGCCAGCTAGCTTGGGCGCCTCGCTGCCTCGTCATCCGGGTTTTAAATGCAAAGCATTTCTTAGCGAACTTCAGCGACTTTCAGCGTACCTATCTATCTATATATCAAGCCGCTCACGTTTGGGTGCTCTCGTGGTCACCTTAACTTGGCGTGAAGAAAAATTAGCATGGGAGGGTAAGATGGTTTGACGAATATGACGCGCTGGTCAAAACATGAATGATGTCAGAATCCCGTCCCGTAGGTCGTCAAACACTTCCGGTCAGACAGTGCAACGTACTCACGGCCGGGTATGTGCCACTGGTAAGCAGGTATGTGCCACAGGTGAATGACTCTTTGTAGTTACCCAGGAACGACGAGAACACACATGTGCAGTTTGAACGCGCGAGCGTTAAGCAATACCTGACATCGGTAGCGTCAGCCCAACGAAGGCATAGAATAAATATCAGTGTTAAGAAAAAACCTGACATTGGCAGCGTTGGCCACCCGACGAGTGCAAATAATAAGTTTCATGGTCCCAGCAAGAATCGAGCCCAAGCATTCTGCGTGGCAGTCAAGCATTCTACCACAGAGCTACGCCAGGTCTCGGCATTACATTTCAAATAGACGCTAATCTTCGTGAAACATCAATAGTGGTTACAGTGCTGCCTACCCAATTTTATAAACATTAAACATGTACTCCTTTCATACAGCTGTCACGTCAGGTTAATGTCGATTGTGGTGAGGTGCCATGTGCTGAAATTCATTTAAGCAGCAGTGTCAGGGGCCAGCATCTTCGAGCATCAGCGCTTCATATCAGCTTCTGGTGTTGCAAAACACATTTTCAGCTGTCATTGTTGTGCAAGTGGAAAACTGGTTATATAAACATCTGCAACTCTTCAACTCTGCGAGCAACATTTGTACATATACTTAGCGTCATTTCATGACGTGTCGTTCAGGAAAAATGCAACACGGTCACCTTCCCTCCGCGTGCTTCGCATAAAGTTGATTCCTAGGTACGTGGGATCTGCCTAATTTTTTGTTGTTGTTGTTGTTAGAGCCAACAACTCGTCTTTATGGAACAGTATCTTACTGCGACTCAAAAGAGAGCCATGACGTCACGAAAATGCCACGAGTTATTGCGGCATTCAGTGGTAAGTGCGAGTGGACACCACACGAAAGCTGGCAATTGGCCCTTCGAGGTATCGGTTTGTGCCGTTTGGTATGCCGTTAGCGCGGACAAACAGACAAATGTACAGACAGGAGGACAGACAGACAGAGTGACAGGAAGAAATACAGAGAAAAATTTTGGCGTCGAAGGTCCCCAAGAATGACTATCGTCTTTAAAACCAAGTTTGTGCACTTTTGTGAACCTACGAATTCTATAGCAAGAAAGTTGAATGTTAAACGAAGTAACGCCAACAGAGTACTCCTGCAGTAGCTGATGTGGTGCTGCTATAACGCACACTGTGGTAAAAGGAATACAGCAGCTTCACTAAGCCAAGCGTATTTCATGATGGCAATCACTTGAGCGCAAAGCTAGCGGTGAGAGAACATTGTGAACAGAGCAATGAGCCATCCGCTTATCAGGGTCGACATAACCCGTGTGATCACGCCCGTTTGGTCGAAGCATAGAGCTTCCTACAATGCTTACTAGAGGCAACTCTGGCGCTAGTGTCTATGTGAGCTCCAAGGCATGGCGCTACAGTGAGCAGAGAAATGATGGGAAGTACACGTATGCGGATTTGTCTAGGCTTCGTTCTCTCGGCTCGGTTCGGCGCCGTGTGGCCTGGAGCTGCGTTGTCGCAAGACGATATTTAGGAAAGGCTCAGCAGATCCACTTCAGATCCAGTTTTGAGGCAATCAATTGAATTCGAGTCGTGAAGTTCAATACGATTCCTTATCTTATCTGAAGCAGATGTCAAAACACAATAAACAACGCCTCATGGGAGGGTGAAGTCTACAGCATGAATATTAGGAAAATGCGTGTACTACTAGTCATTTCTGCGGTGGCTATTTAATCACCGCGTCAAGGAAGCAAGGAAAATAGGAGGTAAAGGACGGCAGGGAGGTTAACCAGCCTATAGGCAGGCGGTTTGCTACCCTGCGCATGGGAGACGGATGGGAGAGATGAAACATAGAGAGGAGAGAGGGAAGCGAAATAAACACAGCACATTCGGCAGCACACGCGCGCACACTCAGCCATAGTCCAGTCTTGTCTTTCGCGGTGTGTGACCTCGCTGTTATCGCCCCACCGCAGTGGTCTAGTGGCTAAGGTACTCGGCTGCTGACCCGCAGGTCGCGGGTTCAAATCCCGGCTGCGGCGGCTGCATTTCCGATAGAGGCGGAAATGTTGTAGGCACGTGTGCTCCGATTTGGGTGCACGTTAAAGAACCCCAGGGGGTCTAAATTTCCGGAGCCCTCCACTACGGCGTCTCCCATAATCATATGGTGGTTTTGGGACGTTAAACCCCACATATCAATCAATCAACCTTGCTGTTACAGCCACTTGTTCAAGTTCGTGTCGCGTAGGAATTTCAACAGAGCTTTTGTCGCCTTCTGTTGCAATGCCTTCTCTCGGGCACTTGAAAGAATAGTGTCCACAGACATTTGGCTGTTGTCGATGCGCGCAAGAACGGACGCCAGTGACTGTCTCTGGATGTCATATAACGGACAGTCGCACAGGATGTGGTGTAGCGTCTCTTGGCAACGACAGGCATTGCAGAGAGCGTTGTCGGCCATTCCTATGAGAAAACAAGGTTCCTTCTGCGTAGTTGTAGGGAACTACATGCACGAAAATTTGAGTTCTTGTCCGACTACCATTTTTTTTTACTAGTCTGCTTCACACGAGTTGTAAGACTTATAACTTCTTTCGAATACGGAGTTGCTTTTCACGTTCGCAACTGAAGAGCACGTGTCTGTGGTGATTCGTGTTTTATAGACCATTATCATGGAGTCATGAGAAGTTATCGGGTGATTAGCGTTTTTTGTCTCTTTTCTGGTGAGTGGACATGGCTCGCAAAGCGAGTCGTCATGCGCAGGCGAGTGCTCGCACGTTTGTGCAAGCTGGTGGGTTGCTACCTTCGAGACAGCACCACCCAATAGGCAACACAGTGGCGCCCTTCAGAAGATTGTCTACATGTGACGCGCTAATACATGCTGCACTTAAGACTTAAATAAGAGTTTCGTGATCGTGGAAGTCAGATATAAAGGCAAAAAAAAACGGAGCTATATCAACAACAGAGAACTATCCACTCGGGAGTGCGTGAAGATCAAAGCCGGCTCTCGGGGCAATGATGCCAGAAACAATCCATGTGCTGTGATGAATTACCGCAACCACGCCCTGCAGGGGGAGCTCGGCGCTTCAAGTGCCTCAAGTGGTCTATGCTAAACGACTCCGTCAACTGTAATCACGCTATGCTCGAGATGAAAGCATTAGCCAAGAAGATAATTCGATTACAGCCAAAAAGCCTCTCCGAGGCATTTCGGCTCGAGAGACTTCTCTGATGCTTGACAAAAAGCGTCTCTGATGCTTGATGGACATCTCCTTATTGGCATTTTAGGCCTATTGTGCGAGCGAATAGCTGTAGCCACCATTAACGCTATTGCAGGAACAGCGGGGTGTGGCACGTGGGCTTGGTGTTTGAATCCTTGCATTCTTGTCGTGTTCAGCAGCCTAACAAGGTTTACCTGCCGCGTCGTATCCGAGAGTTCTCCCCCATCGCCTTCAGATTTTCACCGTCACGTGGTGGCTCGCTCAAGTATGCTTCCGCTATTTTCATGCTATTGCGCTTATTTTTTCTTTCATCCCGCCATTATCCACTGCTATCAGTTGGTGATAGTGTCCGCGACGCCGCTTCAAGGTAGAAACGGGTGTCTAAGGTGTGACCTCAGAAAAATCGCACACATCTCCGCATAAATTGAACCCTGAGTGGCATGCGAAGCGGCCATGAGGTTTACGAATATCTGTGAACAGGCGCTCTTCATTCATCACCGAGGTTCATGGTTGCGCACACAGCCACTTTGCAAGCCCTCGCTTCCGCCAAACGCATGCTTTTATTCATATGCTACGCTGTGTGACAGAGAGAGAGAGGTGTAAGCGCTTTTAACAAACAGGACAGTGCAGCGCCGCTAGTGGTTTCCACTTGTACCAGAGCACGCGCTGGACAGGAGCGAGCGTTATGCCACAGTCTCATCTTGTTCTTTCTCTAAGTACCAGCTTGGCTAAGATGACGGACAAGGGACAAGCCCCGACCAACGCCTCCTCTATTTTCTCAATGCCAGCCAGATGCACCCGATCCAGCTGTTACCACTTTCTCCTGTAGCCCTGCCCTGCTTTCGTCCATCACTTAGCCTTCGCTTGTGCTTCGCGGTCATGGGGAAGAGAGGCCTTCGTGCAGTGCCTCACGACGGGAATAGAATAATATTTTTCTGTTCGCTTGTGTACAGATCCGAGTGTCAGCGTCTTGCATTCCTCGTCATGACAATGCTGGCGGCCACGCCGAGTCTGTAAGTGATACGGTCTTTTCAGATAGCGTGTCGCCGGTCGTGGCGCTATGCGGGTAACCGATGGGGATGCGTCAAGGTGACGCCGCTGCATAACTAGCTCTATGAGGTGGCGGCGGCATTGCTTCCAGACGCAAAGAAGGAGCAGGAAGGAACAAATCTGACAGACGTGTGATATTGGAGAGAGACACACATCTACCGCGTTTCCATGGAAAAGCGCTCGGAAGCACGTGTGACGCAAGCAGCCCTATCCTTCCTGTGGCGCCGCGTCACGACCACTCTCGGAACTAAGGCGGACCAACGGCTCCCGTTGATGAGCGCGCGTTTGCACTGGCATTGAATGAAATAAAGGAAGCGCTCTTTCGACCATAAGCTACTTTGCATCGAAAGGACTTCAAGATCGCCAACTGAACGCTTTGAGAGATCTCAGTAGGCAGTCACAACCTCTTCATACAAGGGGCTGAAGTGTCAGCAGAGAAAGACGTAATCCTCATTGCAGTTTCGTAGTCGTCCTAGTCTACGTGGTTTAGATGACGGTAACAAGGTCCAATCTCAAAAGTTTCACACTTCAAAGAGAACCGATGGTTTTTCCTTCTAGCCACTTTTACTCCCCAGTGGCCGCTTTGGTCCTGCATCATCAGAACTGACGCTCTACAAAAAGCATTCAGAGCCATCAACCATGCTTCACGCCACTCCTTCTAACGATGAACTAATAAATTACGTCCTTCATTTCAAGTGCGCTTTATACGCCTTTTTTAACAGAGAATTGTCTTTTACAAATTCTCTCTTGGAGCTAATGGCGTCCTAAAGAGATTTCAGAGAACAATCTCAAGTGCTATGCTCTAATGCACCATATCTAAGTGTGCTATATAACGTAACGCTGCTCTTCTCAAAAGTGTCACTCACGCCTTGCCAGGCTGTATACGGCTCAAAAGCTAAACAAAAAAAATCTTTTTAAGAGTTTTATTCTACGCTCTCCTATAGTCTTCAAGTCACAACTCTTCAACAGCTTAATGAAATTGAGATTCGAGTGTTGGCGTTGATCTTCCATGTTCTAGTCTTGAAAAGCTTATTGAAGATTCCAGTGTTGCCGTCAACTTCTCTGTTTTTTATGCAGTGCCCGAAAGCTTCTACCTCACGAAAAACATAGTCAAAAAGTAGTCACCAGCAAAATTTTTCAAAACAGACACGGAATGAATGATTCGCTCATGTATAGGGCATCATTTTCATGAATAAGACTTCCGGAAAACTTAATTGATGAGTTATCGTCCTTCCGATCAAGTAATATTCAAATTTTCGATATAGACAGAAAAAAATCAAAATCTTTTTGACATGCTCCAAGAACGTGCTTGTCCTTCCAACGAAACATTGACAAGACAGCAAGGCTCGGGAGGTTAGTCTACCATTCCTTCCACGCATAAAAAAAGGAGCTCGTTGTGACAGGGCTTTAATGAGGAACACGATAAGACCATCTGCCACTTCCACCGTCTTCTCAGAACTTCTACACCCAGTAGCATGCCTTTTTTATGTATATTCGATAGAGATGAGCAAGTCTTTCAGTTATCTAAGCTTCAATCTAATCTAGTTCAGAACGCCGTGAACATTTAAGAACTCCACACGCCTGTTTTGCACAAGTTTTAACCGCAGAAACTATACTTAGAAATTTTGGCGCACACAGACGACGACACGGACGAAAAGATCACAAGGACCAGCGCAGTATGCAGAAAAAGCAACCAGCCCACCTTTCAGTGTTATTGCAGACACTAAGCACACATAATTTAAACCGAGCTCCTTTTCTGTGACCTTTTTT
Source organism: Rhipicephalus microplus (assembly GCF_013339725.1). Classification (NCBI taxonomy): domain Eukaryota; kingdom Metazoa; phylum Arthropoda; class Arachnida; order Ixodida; family Ixodidae; genus Rhipicephalus; species Rhipicephalus microplus. Next base: position 175,911,098 of record NC_051167.1, read on the forward strand.
GTTTTCTAATCTGCGAAAATTTGAAGAAGGCTCAATTGTTTCGACGTAGGAAGAGCAACGAAGTGCCACTTGCATGCACGTCTGTGTTTCGCGAGTTCTTCAAAGACGGAACACTTCCTTGATTATTCAAGCACGCGTGTGGGCCCAATATTCTATGCTTAAAATGGTGTTTAGTGCTACAAAATACCATTGCAGTTCTGCAAAAACGTATTATGAGAAGACCTTGCGCGGGCTACGCTGCAGGATAGAGGTACAATCGATAAGTGAGCCGACGTTGTCTGGCAGTGCATGCTTGGGCTAAATAGCGGCAACGTTCTGATCGATCAATCGATTGATGAATTAATCAATCAATAACTCATAGAGAAGTTCATGAAAGCTTAAGTGAATAGAAAAGTTTTATTTTCATCAAGCCAAAGTAATATTCACATTTAAAAAAAACTGGAACCATATCATTTCTTTTATTCGAGCTTTCCTTGCTAACGGTGCTCTCTCTCCGGAATCTTTAGCCACTGTTCGCCATTTCTTTCACGACGAAAGCTGATATGAGATCACAACAGCAGCCGATTCAGGTAGAGTAATTTTCAGTTGAAATCCGTGTCTGTAAAATTTCTCGTGCACTATGAGAAAAAAAAAATGGAGATCGAGTGGGACCTGAGCCAAGGCACTCACTCGGGAGGGCAGGCATGATTTTTCAAGTTGCATTAGTACGCAGTCGACAGCAATTAGGCAGCACCTTCGTGAACAATTTTATATTTATTAATAATGCTGCCCAGAATACCGAAAAATGTAGACGTTCGTTGTGATTGCACTGCCTTCCGAAAGTCATAAAGAGAAAGAAGACACGCATATTTCTTTTTCTATGGTCATATCTGTACAAACAATAATGTAAATTCTGTATGCCTTGCTAGTTAAAAAAAAGTTACCACTGCAGTTATAGAGCACTTCCAAAATTTTTGCGAAGTTCCAAAGCTTTTAGGTAAGGCTGCGTTTCAAAACTGAGCTATGTAGGCGTGAAAATTAATCGCTTAGAAGTTTTTCTGCAATAGAAAGTTCCCCAAAAGCTTTGTCATTGTTTTCTCGATAACTATCATCGACTCTTTCAGTATCTTTCTGCTATCGATGCTACATGAACAACGAAACACTGCTGTACTACGTCTGCTACAGAAAACATCTTTAGAATTTCAGGCGGAGATAGGCTCGAGTCTAACCCACGAACTAAACCTTTCACACAAGCCAAGTGAGGAAGAACAAAAGAGCTTATCGGGAGAGAGGCGAACGATGTGCGTTTTAGCAGATCTGATACGCGCGCCTGATCGGGAAACAGCACAGAATACCTCCACGACCAACGTTTTGCACCTCGGTGCTGAGTTGGAAGTGTTCGGTTACCTTCAGGAGCTCCCCCTGGATAATTTTGGGGTTTTTCATGCGAATCGAATCCCCATTTTTCGGAATCAGAGTCACCAGAACGTTGCTGAGACCAGTCAATCAGCTTTGCCTAAATCAGCACCACCCGCGATGGCCGCACACCCAAGAGAATGCGCCCGGACGCCGAAGACAGCCGAACAGCGAAAAACAAAATGCAGGCAGGTAGGCAGGGCCAGGGAGGACAGCTGTTTATGTTCGAATTTCGTCTTCCTCCGCTTCGCAGCCTAGACTATATACATTCAAACTAATACGAATGTGAGCTTTGAGGGCAGCGCAATATGATTCGAGTCATATTGTTGAACGCAAAACTGAAGCCAATGCCAGCTCTTAGAGTTAATGCACGTGGGGATGATCTATTTAATTCCCAGTCATTGAGAAAACAATTGTCCATCTGTGACTGAATCACTAGCATCGGGCCAAACCAAATGAGCTCACGTCACTAGTCTTCTCCATGCTATTGTGTTAAGGCAATGCAGTTATAGAATCAGTGTCTCATCAGTACAAGGACTGCCTACCTATTAAATGACAACAAACGTAAAATAATTTTTACTGACACTAAACCAAAGCTCAGTGCAATAACAAGTAACCTCATTTAAATTGATTGCGCACGCCGAGTTGTTGTCGATGAGTTTATCTATAAATAGTGAAACTCCTGAAAGTCTGTTCATCGCAGCTTGTGAGAGTGCAAGCCTAGACAAGATTGGATGCATTTATTTTAGCAAAATTGTTCGTAAGTGATCAGTGTAGTGTGTAGTTATGAAGTCTAACCATTTTCCATACCAATAAGCATTGCGCAATGAAACAAGAGCAGCCAAAGTCTAGCTTTAAAAATTGTGGCTTGACGTGGCGCATCAAATGTTGTACATATGGTAATAACCTGCGTTCAAACAGTTTTATTTGAGTATACGGAATGTTCTTGACATTTTTTAAGCCAGACTTAGCTTTTCTAGAAAATGACAACAAGAACCAGGAAAATTATAAAGAAACGCAAACAAAACTTACCGGTTTTTCGGAATGTAGGAGGCAGGCGTAAATTACACGATGGTTGTGACGCGATTATTAGGCACTAGCAACACGGTAAGAACGCCCAATGGTGCAAGGTCATTAGGAATGAATGAGGAAGGTCCTATGGTTTCTCGTGCAGTATGAAGCCCGTGGCTTCCCTGAGCAGGAAGAAGACTGTAAGAAAAGCCTACGGCTTTTTAGGCTTTAATAAGCCTAAGTCTATTTTAGGTAACAAGAAGACATTAAGAAGGATTAACGGTTGCACAACTTCCAGAAACAAAGGCGTGTACCTTAAAGGCCAAACTTCGGCGATTTTTTTGAGGTCAGTGGATCTCAATGAAATTCACTGGGTACGTTAATTTGCACGTTTGGGTCATTCATGCCAAATTGCATGCTTGAGAGTTTCGCATATTCTGTTCAAACTAATTTATAACGGGCCTTGGAACGGTCCCACCACTTGACAGAATAATGGCAACATTGTGTGTGTGACGTTGAGTTTCGCCTGGCGCAAGTGACGAACTGATGCGCCACTGCAGCGGCTGCTTGTCTGCTATGATTTGTGTGGGTTCGGCAAGCGCTTCCTCGGTTGAGCGTGCGATTTCCTTTTCCGTGTTGGTGGGCGTGTGATAGGTGCCAAGTGGTGTTGCGTTCTGCGCCACATACGATTCGCCATACATTCACCATAACAGCGTAAGCGTTTTAGCCGATCGCCGTGGACGGCATGGACAGGTAGTGCCATCTGGCGGGCATTATGCGCAATCAAACAGGTTCAGGCAGCGTCAGGCAAATCTTTACGTCACACGTAGAAGCGCACTTGGTTGAGTTTCGGTTTCGGTATTGCGGTTTTTCGGTAATTAAAAATTATTTTCAAACTTTAGAGCATTTCAGTTAATGGACACGTGAGAAGAGTGTCTAAGGAACATAAAAGCACCATTATCCTGACTTTGTCAAAAAATCACCGGAGTTGGCTTCTAAGCTATTGTAGATGTTTTCTAGAAGTGCTGACACAGTGCGTGGGCACCAGTTCGCACTTTGCGCAAAGAAAGGCAAATGTAAAGTTTTCAGAATTTTTCCCAACAATGCAAAAACGTTCAGATTCTCTCAAACTTGACATGAATTAAGTTTCCATATCAGGCCTCGTCGCCATTTCCTGGGCATAGTGGCGCTTCTTTTGAGCTGAAGTTTTTTGCGGCTAGTAGAAAGAAATATCATGTGGTCCTGTCTACGCAGAAAAAAGCAACTTCAAAAGGCATGCTTGTAAAGCATTGAAAAATATACTCTTTCATTTTCGCAAGCCTCCAAAGACTCCAGTATAAATCTTTTTGAAGAATACAATGTTCTCTTTTTGTAATTAATTAAGGCACGTGCTCACTTTTCATCGTGTGGGTCTCGCTAACGCTCTAGTTCATTTTGGGGGCTCTCCCAGGCATATAACCAAATTTATTCATTTTGTTAGGTGAGTTTAATCTGATACTTTTGAGGTTATTGAGGCACAGCTTATCAGCTCTGACCAAGCGGTGAATCTAGCACTTCTGGTCCTTGTCAGTAAGGCGGACGGAAACAGCCAGTGGAGCCCTGAAAATGGAACTCCACCCATCAGCCTCGTCACGCCTTGCCCAAAACCTTTTAAATAACGTCATTTCTATTCTTTTCCCCGAAGATCCTCAATCAAGCTATTTTATCCCCTTTCAATCATAGCGCATATAGACCACAGATACTTGGATACCCCTGTAATCACCACCGGCTTACTAGAACGGAAATCATCCGCGGAAAAAAATCACAGCATATCCACGGAGCACATGATGATGAGTGGGGCGAATGGCCCGTCAGTCCGTCGGCATCTCCGTCTATCAATTCATTCTTGCTTCCATCCGTCCGTTAGTTCATGCGTCCGTTCGTGCGTCCACCTGTCCATCCATTCCTGCGTCCTTCCATGCATCCGTCCATCTGTGCATTCGTCCATCTGTCCATGCGTCCATCCGTCCGTCTGTGAATCTGTCTGTCTGTTTGTCCATCCGTACGTGCGTCTGTTCATTCGTCAGTTCATCTAGTGAACACTCCAAGTATCCCCATCTCGCTTCTTTTCATCTTATATTCACCATGTCCAAGTACCGCCATCCAGCGGACATTCAAAAGACTAAGCGAAAAGTGGCATGGCCGGATAAGAGGAGCGAAACGCGCGCACTCTCTTACGGCCTGCGCTTCGTGTCTAGTTCCCCCCTTTCACCACTGCTAGTTTCTGGCACTGCGGCCTAACCACTTTGCTGAAACCAAGCAGGTTATGCCCAGCAAATTTAACGTGGCAACCTTTTCTAGTCAGATAATGCTCAAAATACGTCCTTCTGTTAATAGTTTTTTTGAGTAAGCATCGAACTTAAGGCAAATTTTATTCAAGATTAAGTCACCAACAGTCGTCTTTGTAGGTTAGTTCATCAGAAACAACTATCCTTCTTATTTATGATTAATGTGTGTGGATGTCCTCCTCAATTCAGAAGAGTGCGCTCGTGCCACTCCTCTAGTCCGGTCGTGGAGGTGGCTACCTACTACTACTACTACTACTACTACTACTACTACATACATTACGGACGCACGACCCACGGCTAAAAGAGCTTCCCCTGTAAAACGTGTGTGTGCCTCTGAAATTGGGCGAATTTCACTGCACACAACTTCAGCACAAACTATGAAGAATGAAACAAGCGGGCAAAAAAGCAGCAGTTGGCATTTCCAGATAGATGTTACCAATAGTTTAGATAGACAATAATGAACCGTCGGAGATAGTGGTAAGCAGTGGGGCTGCACGGTTCAGTGTCTCTTACGGAGAGCCTCGGCACTGTTTTTTTTTAACGCGATCACGTTAGAGAGCTCGTGTCGCAGAAATCCCGCCATCGGTGTCGGCCCCGTTCGTTGTGAGCAAAAAATTGTTCGTGAGTGAAAAAGCAAGTTACAGAGATCACCGCGGGAGGTTGCTGCTTGTCCACGCGTGCGCGCGCGATCACACTGACAAAGCCGCGCATTCGAAGAAAAAAAAAAGTGCCCAAGTTCACGAGGCGCTGGTAACGTAGTTTCTTTTCCACTGCCACCCCTCTCTGCTTATTTTCCAGCCCTTACGTAGGAACGAGAGAAGAGACAATGCAATTCGCAATGCCCACGGCCTATGGGTGGCGCGCCACGCAATTTAAGATGGCTGCAGAATGATGATCAACCCGTGAAATCGCATAAGATAGGTCGCGTGGACGTACTCCCCACGCCGCTTTCATCGTATGAATTCTTGATCGTCAAATGAATGTATATTGAACCAAAGTACTTTCCCAATCAAAAAGAATTGCTGAATGTCCGCTACCTCGTTTCTCGCCGCAGTGCAAAAGGTGGTGGTGTCAGCCGATCGACGGCGTATTAACGGTGCCTTGCATAATCCTGTGTGTGCTAAAGAAATTTGCGCAAACCATAATTCACTTATTACCTGAATGGCACTCCGAGATCATTAGTGCCGAGCCTGTCTGGCGGATTCGCCACAGCAGTGGGCCACTAGCGACTAGCGCGCCGTCGCGCCTGCACATGAAAGAATGTTTAGCGTAGCGATGGTTTGCAAAGATATTACGCCGTTGTAACTCACTGTAAGCATCATGTAGCTGTTTCTTCAACGAAACACAAGCATTTAACTTCCCGTTAAGTAGCGCTTGTGTAAGAGCCATGATCAGAGTAGAATAGTGCACAATTCGCTGCAATCGGATGTTGCAGGTTTCATCAGCGCAATAAAAACAAGGACATCGAAACGAATACATGCGTACGCTTTCTGCACGGTCAAAATAGCTAAAATTTGTCGAACGACAATGTTGTTCGGACGGCACCAGTGAAGTGCAGAAGGCGTTAGCGTGGACTGTAGTCGTAACTGCATATTTCATTGCTCTAACCATTTCGCTTCACTGGTCGAGCTTGAGCGTGTTGGCGGCATGCGGCGCTTTGTAATATCCACTGTGACTGGGATACATTCAATGCACATTAAAAAGTATGCTTTGATTTTCAGCTGCTCGCTGATGGACATTCAACAATAAATACAATCATAGTGACTTAAATGAGCGTGAAAAAAACATTTACGCACGATGGAACGTGAAGGGCAACTCTCTGCTCGTGAGCTAGCAGCTGATCGTTCATCGTCGCTGTCACTCTCGGCGCGTTGACAACCATCTACGCCCTGTGCAAAATCTTCGACGTCGAGACGCTTTCTTTGAACTTCACTGCTGAAAGTAATCTGAGGAATTCACTCCTTCAAATGACTTCGATAACACCAACAATGCCTCACTAACCACGCAGAACACCCGCACGGCATCACTAACCACGTTTACCTGGGGTTGCGGAGGTCATTTCGCTCCGATACTCAGCATAAAAGGAATCGCTTGCAGTGTGCTGCCATCTATCAACGAACGTAAAAAAACAAGCGGCGCAGCTTAGGCCAAGATTTGGAAGCGCAAATCGCGAGTCTGTACTACTTTCCACGTACAATGAATGTTATGAGATTTATGCACTACAAAAGCACTGACGAATGCTATACGCACGTAGAACAAGGCCAGTTTTAATTGAAATGGTCAGACGTTAACTTTTAACTATCCAAAATGGCTGCAGAAAATCTCGAAAGCTCACATGTGTACTCTGCGAGCTATAATTGAAAGCGCGAGTGACCGTCTCGCACGAACGAATCATGTTTATCGTGTCACGGACGGTCCGGTGAATTCATTTATGCACGAAACATACAAAGTGGTTTGTGTTCGTTTTATGCTAATGCGTTAACACTGCGACAAGCACCGCTAGACAAGGCAGCATTGGGCGCGTCTGCCTACTGATCATCCTTGAGAGGACGCTCCTGAATTCCGCTAGGTGGCGCGACAGTCTTTACAAATTTCAGCATGCAACAAATCTTTGTAACTCTACTCCCACTGTACGGATTTTTTAAATTTTTGCGGCGTTGAATTCGTAAAGCAATAAGCTCTTACAGTAAATTCATTCAATGGTTGCCTAATAAAGTGTTTCAGGGCCCTTATAATGAATTTTGATCGACAGGTGTCACGACGAAAACGAGCCCATTGAGCAATTCGTAGGAGCGTTTGGGAGGCCTCAAACTATGCCAAAAAGGTCTGGATATATAGTGCAGCCGTCGCCACTAAAAACAGACAGGAACTTTCAAACAGCTGCCCCACCGCGGTGGTCAAGCGGCTAGGGTACTCGGCTGCTGACCCGCAGGTCGCGGGTTCAAAACCCGGCTGTGGCGGCTGCATTTCCGATGGAGGCGGAATTGTTGTAGGCCCGTGTACTCAGATTTGGTTGCACGTTAAAGAACCCCAGGTGGTCAAAATTTCCGGAGCCCTCCACTACGGCGTCTCTCATAATCATATGGTGGTTTTGGGACGTTAAACCCCACAAATCAATCATCGAACTTTCCAACAGCTCTAAAAAATGGACAACTATGTCGATCTAGCGGAAAACATATCATGCCTTTCCAGAAGCGTTGATCAAGCAAACAGCAAACGCTAGATAATGTGCTGCTATCTGTGAGGCATTGTGAGACTCCTTGTGGCCTCCAAGACGTTGAGCGCGTGGCATGTATCTTGAAGGCCACGTGTCTCTTGCTGTATTTTATTTATTTTTATTTAACAATACTGCCAATCTCATCACAAATTATAGCAGGGAGCGCTTATGAAAGCGAATATTTTTTACAGAAAGTCTTAACGATGGAAAACACAAAAAAAACCCGGAATTACAAAATGACATGTCCATCATAGACTATGCATTGTCATTGTACTAACACATAATGAAACAATTTTAGCAATATAAAAATCATGGACTAGGCTATCGCAAAAAAACAATGACTGCAAAAAGATAATGCATGTATTTGCAATACGGAATAGGGTCAACAAGTAGACATTACTATTGAACAGCTTATTCAAATAATTTTATGAACAATAAACTAATCGAAAAACATGTCACTTGAAATATAACAACCATTAAAAACACAATTTTTGTATTAGTAACATAACACTGACCTATCGTTTATTGGGTATATTGATGATGTGATGTCGTTAGTCAGATTTGCGAGGCAAGCAATTCACTTTCAATCGCAGCTGTAAACAAGTTTATGGATGATTCAGTGGTTAACATGGGTTTCAGTGTGTTCCAATCTTTAATGGTTAGAGAAAAAAATGAAGATTCAAATCAATTAGTGTTTAAGAGGTATTCTACAAGAGTATGCAAATGATTATGACGGGTTCATCTGCCGTGAAATATATATATCTTGAAGTATCCATTTTTATTATGTTGTGGAGTAGTTGAAACAGCAGTTTTAGTCTTGTTAGTTTTGTTCGGTTTTGTACTGTTAGAATACCAGCGTAATTGAGTAACTGCGTTGGTGAGTCTGTCAGTCTACACTTGTTAGATAAACCTCATTAATTTTTTTGAACTGCTTCTATATTATTAATCTGTCGGTGGGTATACGGCAACCAGACAGGGCTGGCATATTCTAATACAGATCTGACGAGGGTAGTATAAGCTATTAGTTTGGTATTTGGTGGTGTGTGTTTAAGACGTATTTTCAATAAAAATAGTCTTTTTAGGGCTGTGCGAGTATTATTATCAATGTGGGTATCCCGTCTCGGGTCGTTTGAAATTGTTATTTCTGGATATTTGTAGTTAGAAACTGTGGCTAAGGGCAGTTGTCAATAGTGTAAGAAAAGTTGGCCCTGTGTTTTTTTTTGCGGGTTATTGCCATGGAAACACATTTACAAATATTAAAAGACATTTGCCATTTTCGCACCAGGTGCGTACATCTTCTAGTGCTCTGTTAAGAATTAGGTGATCCGTAGGAGTATTAGTTTCCTGGTAAAGTACACAGTCGTCTGCAAAGAGCCTTATTTTCACTTTAGTTGAGAGGGGCAGATCAATAATGAATATTGGGAATAATATTTGTGCTCAGACGCTGCCCTGTGGCACACGTGACGTGAGTGCAGCTATTCTAGAGGTGGTGTCCTGTAACTGTACAAATTGTGAGCGATTGGATAAGTAACCCTTAATACAGTGAACAATGGCACTATCTCCAAGAGTAACTTCTAATTTACTTATTAATTTTGTATGAGAAACACGATCAAATGATTTTAAAAAGTCTAAGAATATGAGGTCAATTTGTTTATGGCTATCAATCGAATTGGCTACATCGTGTATTAATTCTAAAAGTTGAGTAACGATTGAGAGGCCTTTTCGGAAACCGTTGTGGTACAGGATACAAAAAATGTTTTTTTTTTCAGGTAAATGCTTATGAGTATCAATGTCATATGTTCTATAAACTAACACACAGAACAAGTTAGTGATATTGGCCTGTAATTTGAAACCATAGTGTTGCTGCCTGCTTTGTGTGTTGGTATAATTTTAGCGGTTTTCCATACTGCAGGTAATGTGCATGATTGCAGTGATTTAATAAAGAATACCCATAAATATTTAGTTACTCATTCTGCATACCTTTTAAGGAAGATGTTTGATATGTTGTCAGGACCCGGGCCCTTCTTGGTATCGATATTTAATAGTAGCTTGAGCATGCCTTGCTTGGTAATTGTCAAGGGTTCTATTGGTGAATAGTCTGAAGATTGTATGAGTGGTATGATTTCGTCATCTATGGTAAAAACTGATTGAAAGTAATCATTGAAGGAGTTGGCAAGATCGTTGTAGTCTTCAGAAGAATGCATGAGCTCATCATTTTTCTTTGGACTTATATATTTCCAAAATCCCCGCCGCGGTGGTCTAGTGGCTAAGGTACTCGGCTACTGACCCGCAGGTCGCGGGTTCGTATCCCGGCTGCGGCGGCTGCATTTCCGATGGAGGCGGAAATGTTGTAGGCCCGTGTGCTCAGATTTGGGTGCACGTTAAAGAACCCCAGGTGGTCGAAATTTCCGGAGCCCTCCACTACGGCGTCTCTCATAATCATATGGTGGTTTTGGGACGTTAACCCCCACACATCAATCAATTATATATTTCCAAAACCTATTTGGAGCGCTTACCAAAAATGTGAGAAGTATCTTTGCAAAGTAATTATTTTTAGCATCTTCTGGTTTACTTCTCATGTCGCTAACGGCTACAGTCAGATAGTGTCTACTAAGAATAGTCGGTGCCGTGTTCAATTTTTTTCTTAGACGTTCTACCTTTCGTTTCGCATGTATCACGTCACGTGTTATCCAGGGGTTTAGTCGCCTTGTTTTTTTTTTCTTTTTGATTGGCACGTAGCGTTTTTTGCATGACGTCACGATGCCTTTAAATCTATTCGAAAGTGCTTCGATGTCAGTGGATAGGCTATCTGTTAGTGCTACGAATGAATGATATTCGAAAGCAAAACAATCGATAATGCTTGATGAGATTTATAGTCATTCAGACCTACAGCGTAATAAATCAAGTTATGATCATAGATGTCCTTCATTATTTATATTTTAGTAGTTTCCTGCGGGAAATAATCACTTTAAAAACTGAATGTAGAATGTTCAACGATGATGCATGTACTATCTGATGTGAATTGAAATAGAGCATGGCATCACATATCAAATGCGAGCTATCAGACTTGAAATACATAGCTTGCCAGTGTATTTCTGGCATATTAAAATCAGCCAGAATGGTTATTCCGGAATTTGATACATGACACTGCAAATAACTACAAACTGAAGTGATGACGTCACCAGAAGCAGATGGGCTACGGCATACACAGCCCACAGTGATGGCACGTGAACCTATGTACAATCTGCAAAATATTGCCTCTACACCTTCAACTTCTGGAAGAACCTTAAAAGAGAATTTTTAATGACAAAAACGGTGACGCCACCACTACGTGCGGGCTGGTCTTTTCATATTATCGCGTAGCTGGGGCTACCTATTTCCTGATTATGAATGTCACTTGGCAGCCAAGTTTCGGTAACTCCTACAAAATCTGGTTCTAGTTCCAGTAATAAAGATTCAAGCAAATCAGATTTGTTCAGCAGACTACGTGTGTTCAGATTGATGAATGTTACTTCTTTTTGCAGGGTCGCAAATTAAAAACTGCTAAGTACCGTTCGTGCGCGCACGCTGGTACTATGTAGTGCGTGCGCATTAGGGCGCGCAGTACTGCGTGCGTCCTTGTGTATACGTAACAAAACATATTAATAAGTATGCACTTAGCGGTTGAAGGGCGCACTAGGGGCTGGATTAGGCTATCGCGTTCAACGTTTAGAGGCGAAGATTAACCCTCGTATTCACAAACTCTCCTCGACTTGACTTTCACCCTTCACTTGACAGAGTTGAGCACTGTGCTACCACTCGGTTTGAAATGACGCTGCGCTACTCAAGAATCGTAGCAGACTATCGCTGATATGCAGTGACTTGCCGTACCTAGAGATGGCGCTTCCATGAGGTTTCTCAAGTCAAGGCGAAGCGTCGAATGGAGGGAGGTTCTAGGATACAGGGGTAAGGGCCTCCCACTTTTTTTGCTTTTATTATTTAGATAATGTATCTGAAATGAGCGTTTCCTAACGCCGAGTTTGGCGATAGGTTTTTCTAACACTTGTCCAGCCGAACGTTGTATCCCCGTGCTTGGCCACTCATATTACCAACTAACTTTGGTACTGCTTGCTATTTCGAGGCTTGCGGAAGACCGACCACCCGAGAATAGTGTTACGAGTCTTCAGAGTGGTAGTGCACCTACAGTTGGGACATTTAAAAGCACCAGAAGTGTAACTGCCACTGTCATGCAGGCAGTGCTTTGACGTTAGTAAGAGGTATTATTTATTCAATTATAAATAGTTATGTATTTTCACGATCACTAAACTCAAACATGACGACCTGGGAGAGCAATGGATTAAAAAGGAATGAAACACCTAAGGATGCTAAGATGAATACAAAAGAAGCAGTACGTAACGGTGCAACAAGATGCAAAAAATGCATAGCAACCTAAAAGTAGCAACACATAGGCAGTAATAATTAAAAATGCATGCTGAAAGTAATATTATAAGCGAAACAAAACTGCAAGCGACATGGCCAGCCATCACCTAGAAAGTTTATCTCAAATAAGCGTGAAGCGCAAGTCACGAAATTTCTTCGTCATTTAGGACATTATTAAAAATACTACAGGCCAGCATAATAAAAGACGATAGTATTTGTAAGGAGTCCTTAGATGGAAAAAATTTTGGTCTGTCTGCCTGTACATTTGTCTGTCCGCCGTAACAATACCTCAAACGTCCTCAAGCGGTACTCCAAACGGCCAACCCCATCCGCAGCACCCGCCAATTTTGCTCATGTTTCGGCGTTCATACTTGTGCGATTGTCAATTAAAAAACAATTATTGTGCATATGTGAGGCATCATAACAACACGTCAATATTCTGCATTTGTATTTTATACTAGTGAAGACATACGTAAGTAATTCCAAGGACCTTAGCGTTTATCACGCTGCGCTGACAATTGAACGCGATGTTCAAAAAGGCAAGTGTTCCCATGCTTTGCTAAGACGACACAGTGGTGGCACCTGCCCGTCGCTTTGTGTTCTACACCTTATTGGTCCGAGACTAGCACGCACGCCTTTCTTCGTTTTTGAAGATAACTGCCAGATAGCGCTCGTGTCTAACATGCTTCGATGCGCTCGTTTGCCTTCCTTGCATGAATCAGGACTCTCTAACGCCGTGCCTCCAGAATACAATTCACAGATTTTCTCGCACAGAACATAAAATAAATGTTCTGTTCATTCTTTCTGGACGCAAGACTATCGTCTTTAGACGACATTTGCAGTGAAACATCCACCTACGCCCCCCTCCTTTTTTTAGATGCGGAGCATCTAATACTCGAGGCTTGTAGTGCGGCGCCGTCCGCAAGCTTCCTCCTCCTTCTTCCACCATCTGTGCATCCCTTCCTCCTCTACACACTGCGCGCGCTTCACTCCTCCACCATTTGTGCACCCTTCCTCCTCTACACACCGCGTGCGCTTCTCCTCTTCACGAACATTCGCTAGCTGTATAATGTAGTGCGCATGCGCCGTCACACTTCGAGAACATCGGCAGCTGACGCGCGCGCATGCACCGTCGCGCTTCGAGAACATCGACAGCTGACGCGCGCGCATGCGCCGTTGCGCTTCTCCCCCTTCTCGAACATTCGACAGCTGACAGTGCATGCGCCGTCGCGCTGTATATATACTCAAGGTCGGTGCTCGCTCGCTCAGTTGCCTCTCGTCGGTTGGTTTGTACGACGCGTCGACGTCCGAGGTCACAATGATCGACGTCCCTTCGACCAGCGCCGGCCAAAGTGTTGGCGGAACCGCAACCAAGTCGTCGTCCGAAGACAAGGCAGCGCGGAGAAGAGCTCGCGACGCCGAACGTAAACGTCGGCGTCGAGCGGAAGATGGTGTTAACCAATTATATGCTCCGCATCCTCCTCAGTGTTCCCCCGAGGGAAGCTGCGGGCAATTTTTTTTTTGTTCTGGCTGCGGCTATGTGGTGTAATACAGTACAAATACTGATTTCTTCTTCTGGGAGCAAAGATACCATGCTTAAGATGACTACTATAGGGTGCTCTTGGTGCAGACGTTTTGAGAGAAGTCTGGCAAGTTGGCTTTCGATGCCAATTTCAAGCACAAGACAATCGATTTTTCGTCACTGACTCTGTATGACCTTTTTTGGTCGACGATATTTGAATGGAAAACACTCTTTATTGTGCGCACGCACTAAACTTACGGCACGCGGTGTCAAAGCTTGCTTTCCATCGCAGATGAACTCGTGTGCCGTGCTGAGCTCCACTTTGTTCTCATTTTATTCGAATGATTGAGCACCTTTTATATCCACGGGCAAATTCACTCTTTTTGTTCTTCATGAATCGAACGTTTTAAACAAAATGGCTCTGCCACCCTCCCCAACTTCGGAAAATAAAAATCCTGCCTATGTGTCTGCCCTAATGAGACATTCACGTTGCAATGGATTTCTGCAGATTGAGTCAGTAATCGGGAGTGACGAAAGTGATTTCCGGCACCTGGCTTTGTTAGGGAACGCGGACTGTGCATACTGGAAGAAAAGTGCGGCAGGGATTCTGGCGCCTGATCAGCGGGTTCTCCTATAGTGGCTGCGTTGTCTGGTTAGGTTTAATCGCCATTGTTGAAGTCTGATGGAGGCTTATTGCGTCTGAGTTTGTATTCTTCCCCTCAGTAATACTAATGAGAACTAGCAGGCAACAATTCCAAGGAAAGTATACGGCATGCGGTTAACAGTGATCGCAATGTAAAAGGGAAGAAATAAAGGTGTGCAAAAAAAGACAACATGCCATGAGCAAGGACCAAATCTGCAAACTTCGAATACCGCGTCCGATGCTCAAACAACTGAGCTACAATGGTGGTCATCCCATCGTCCGCATGTTCAGGCAGCGATTCTACAGCACAATATTAAATGAATGCTGATAACAGGGCGCTAAGAAGTGCCTCGAAGAAGACTACGTATACACACGCATTTCTCAAGATTTCTAGACATTGCAACGCTTTCCATCCTCAGCGGCATTTTGCAATACAACGGTTAGGGCAAGTATGACATTTTAGGGAGCTTATAGTTCTATCAACCGCCCATTTCACATTGAATCAATATGTTTACGGATACGTTAGAAAGCAAAATGCGATTACGCAGCAAAGAAATTATTTGCTCCCAGTTGGAGACGTGTAGCAAGACGAATGATACGGTGAAAATTGGAGAACTGATGCCCATAAACTTAAACTTGGCACGGAACGTCACTGCGAAAAAAAATGACTTAAGTATTAGGAGAATATTCTTTATATATATATATATATATATATATATATATATATATATATATATATATATATATATATATATATATTGAGTGACACAACCAGCTTTCCTGAACACATCAAAACCGGTGCCTCTGGCAGTCGGGGCGCGAAACTAGCGCGTTTTCATCGGAACGAGCGAGTTTTTTGCGAATGATTAACTGCTGAGGATGAATGTTGAAAGCAGGCGAAGGAGCGTCTAGAAACTTGAACACACGCGAAGACTGCAGCAATCATGTTGCGGTAAGCTTCAATTTTGTTCTCGGAGCAGTCAAGTATTGTACAATGGGCGTCTACGGAAATGGTGAAAAAAGTGGCTCGTTTTTTCGAGACAAAAACGCCCACTGCGGTAAAACAGAGCAAGGAATATTAATGATCAGTACATCGCATGTAGTCCTGACACTCAGTTTTCGATTGAAGCTATTCTCAGGCGGAATTGCTGCAGACCCATGTGCTCAGATTTGGGTGCACGTAAAAAATTCCCAGCTGGTCGAAATTTCTGGAGCGTTAGCGACTAAGATACGAAGGATCGTCTCCTTCAACGTTGAAATTGCAAGCTATTTATTCGCAATGTACATAGAATGTCACGCCGCCTAGCGGAATTCAGAAGCGCCCTCTCGAGGAGGGTCACTGGGCAGACGCTCCATTATTCGGCTGTGTCAACGCTTTAGCAAGTAATGAACTCAAACCGCTTTGAATGTTTCATGATTGATTGATATGTGGGGTTTAACGTCCCCAAGCCACCATATGATTATGAGAGACGCCGTATTGAAGGGCTCCGGAAATTTAGACCACCTGGGGCTCTTTAACATGCACTCAAGTCTGAGCACACGGGACTACAACATTTCCGCCTCCATTGGAAATGCAGCCGCCGCAGCCGGGATTCGATCCCACGACCTGCGCGTCCACAGCCGAGTGCCTTAGCCACTAGACCACCGTGGCGGGGCATATGTTTTATGCATCACTGAATATACCGGACCGTCCGTGGCGCGATAAATATGATCCGTTCTTGCGAGACGCGAAGTTTTCGCGAAAATACGTGGCAACTCGCGCGTTCGATTACAACCCGCAGGGTACACATGTAAGCTTCGCGAGATTTTCCGCGGCCACTTTAGATATAGTTAAATGTTGACGTCTGACCATTTCGGTGAAATCTAGCCTTTTTTCACGTGCGTATAGCATTTGTCGGTGCTTTTGTAGTGCATGAATACCATAACATTCATTGTATACTATGAATACGTGGGAAATATAGCGCAGACTAGTGATTTAATCTTCCAAATAGTGGTGCCGCTTGATTTTAACGTTCATTCACAGATGACAGCACAATGCAAGCATTTCGCTTTCTGCCGTGTATCACAGCGAATCGTTCGACCACGCCCAGGTAAACGTGGTGAGTGACGCCATGCTGATGTTGTGCGGGGTAAGTGACGCGTTATTCGTGTCTTCGAAGCCGTTCGGCAGACAGAATTCCTCGGATTACTTTCAACAGTGGTGTTCAAAGAAACCGTGTTGTTGTCGTGCGTTTTTCCCTAGAGGTAGAAGGCACCGAGAGCGACAATGAACTGTCAGCATCTGGCTCACGAGCAGCGAGTTGCACTTCACGTCCCGGCCCCACGTATGTTGATGTTTTTTCACGCTCGTAAGTGACTTCGCCTCTATTTGTTGTATTTAGTATTCTTCGGTCAGCTCAAAACAAAAACATAGGTTTTTTGCGCATTTCATGTAGCCCAATGACAGGGGACATTACGGAGCGCCGCATGTGCCAACACGCTTCAGTTCGACCCGCGAGGCGAAGTGCTTAGAGCAATGAAACGTGCAGTTACGACTACATTCCACGCCTCCCTGTTGACGTTTTCTGTACTTCACAATTGCCATTCGAACGACGTTGTTGTTCGTGCAATTTTCACAATTTCGACGTTGAAAAAAGTTCGTAGGCGTGAACTCGTTTTGGTATCTTTGTTGGAATCGCGCTGATGGAACCTGCAATATCCGACTGCACTGAATAGCGCACTGTTAGAGTACGATTATGGCTGTGACACAAGCGCTACTTATTGATAAGTCTAATGTTTGTGTTCCGTTGAAGGAGAAACTCCAAGGTGCTTACGGCGCAAGCAATGACGACGGCGTAATGTATTGGCAAACCATCGGGGGTGAACACTTGGACCCGTACAGCCGCAACGGCGCGCAACTCGCTACTTGCCCACTATACTGCGGCAAATTCGTAAGACTGGCTCAGCACAAATTATCTCGGAGTGTCATTAAGTTTATACGTCAATTGAAGTTCACGCAGTTTTGTGTAGCACGTACAGGATTACGCAAGGAGTTGATGCACGGTCGGTCAGCTGACACCTCCACTCTTCGCATGGTGGCAAGAAATGATGTAGCACACATTTAGGAGTTTCTCTTTTGGGAAGGTACTTAAAATTGGTACAATATACATTCATTCGACAATCAAGAGTTGATCCGGTGAAAACGGCATGGTGCGCACGTCCGTGCGTCCTTTCTTTTTTTCATGCGAGTTCACGCTGTTCATCTTCTCGAAGCCACCTTGAACTGCACGGCGCGCCACCTATAGCACGTGGGCATCGTGAATATAGTAATAACTTGCCACTGTTTAAAAGTAAAGTGCATATAGGACTCTGAATTGTTGTCGCTTATTTGCATAGCTAATGAAGCTAAGTAAATGCAGAAGAATGACAAATTCTGATCACCCTGCAAAAATCATGACATATTCACAAAGTTATCGATGACGGGTAGGCGAAGCAGTGGGATTGTTTGGTGTTGTCGGAAGCGAGTTGTCGCAGGTTCTGCTTCCGCTGGGTGCCGTGGTGGAAGACGTGCCGTTTACGGGGTCCTTCGGGCGTTGACGTCCGACGAGAGGCCTTCTGACAATGTTGGCCTCGCAGAAGTGGACGTCATGCCAAGCCAGCGCCTCTACTCAGCTCCAGATACTGGCACCGCCTGCCTGAACATGTCCTGTTCATTGTTCTTCTTGTGCGCGGGGCACGTCTGCAAGTGCAAGCATGAGATGGTCAAGACGGGCGCACCACCTATTCCAGTGCTCGTGCTGCCGCATTTCGACACCACTTCGTCGCCTTCTGAGCGGCATGGTTTTACCTGTTTATATATTATGCAAACGCAGTACTGCTCGGTTAGGTATCACTTTCCGCGTTGAGCTTCTTTGCTTACTTTTTAAATACAGAGCATTTATTAGTCGCACGACGCAACGCGTCGGCAGCGATGTCCACAACCCCACTGCACATGCTCGCACCTCGAGTCTCGTGCCGCATGCTTGCAATTCCTGTCAACTGTATGCACCCCCCTCTCGCAACTGTATGCACCCCCCTCTCTAGTAAAAAATACTGATCGAACTGCACAAACATTCACTGGCCACCTCGTATACGTATGCACTGGATCGCGCATCAGCGTGCCGCCACTCCTTGAAAGGAACGCTTCTCCTTCATTCAGTAATTTGGAATAAGAAAGGTCAAATAAAGGTATTCCCAAACCATGCCCAATTACATAACATTCACGCGATACCACCACCACTCTGCGACGCATTTACTCGTGTTCCTCCCGAGGAAAGATGTGGGCGCCCTTCTGGCTTTTCCCACCTCGGGAAGATACATCTGCCAAAATTACAGCGTGGCACGCTTGGAACGTTATTGTACTACATAGTGTGCCATCCGACGGCCAGTCCACATAGTTGCTTAGCCCTCTGCTGATTCATTTCATATAATTGCCGCTCGCTGTCGCATAAAAAAGTTTGTACCAGCTGTCGGTTTTAGGGGCTTAACGTAGTCTTGTCTGTTGCTGAGTCGTTCCTCAGTTGATTCTAGGCCACATAAGCAGAATTTAAGCGTCAATTTTGGTCTCGTTTACAATCCGCAGCACGCCAGCCTCGGGGTAAATGGTTCCCCCTACAGCCCAGCACTCCTTTTGCGGCCGAGCCATAGCTGTATACTGCCAAAACTCAGTCAAGCTTGCCTACCCGTATAAGATTTTATTACGTATACATGGCAATAATTTCGCTATGGGACAGGGGTATATGTAAATATGCTGGTGTCCAACCTGTTATTAAGAAGTTATGCTACCTACTGTTAATTGATTTTGTGAGGTTTAACGTCCCAAAACCACTATTTGATTATGAGAGACGCCGTAGTGGAGGATTCCGGAATTTTTGATGCACCCAAATCTGAGTACACGGGCCTACAACATTTCCGCCTCCATCGGAAATGCAGCCGCCACAGCCGGGATTCGATCCCGCGACCTGCGGGTCAGCAGCCGAGTACCTTAGCCGTTAGACCACCGTGGCGGGGCATGCTACCTACTGTGCGTCTCGGAAGACGTCACGTTAACCATATATGCTTTTGTTAATGTCACAGCAGCTGTGGTGGAGCTAAACATGATGGTTGTGCGGACTGTTTCCGACAGTGCACGTGGCTTGGCGATGGCTGCTCATCGGCGCATACACGGCTAGGCGAGGTTAAGCTTTGGAGCACACCTGTTATTCGGTATTGGCTAAGTAATGGTGCCGTGAATCTTTTGCGGAGCAGCTACGTCTTACTGCGAGCTTTAACATCCCCGCTGTTAAACGGGTACAGTGTTTCTAATTTTTAGATGAGAAGCAGCTTTTTCAATAGCTTGTGTTACGTTGTTTCGTGAGTCGATAGAGCCTCTCGTAGCAGATGTTGGAGCGTTGCCAAGTAGGTCAAGTCACAGGTGTGCGTTGACGTTCTTCTCCCCCTCACCCGTAGCCGCTGCCGACTCCTCCGCCCACTCGCAACACACTACTCTCTCTCTCTTCACCCTCTCCACTACCCACAATGCTCAACCGCAGGTCGAGTGCAAACGCTAGACAGATTTATTTATGCGTCCGCAGTAGGCGTACGGGCACGGCTTGCATTGCAAACGGCTAGCAGGTTGCGTCCGTACGGCTGCTGCGAAGGCGTGACTTAATCTGCCTACTCTTACGGCTTGATTATCTGTGATGAAGCTTACACGAAACCCGACCCGCCTCTCGTGTCTTTTCTTGACATGTCAAGCTGCTTCAATGAAGTGCGAATCAGAGCCAAGCCAGAGTTAAAGAAATTTTCGTTGCAGGTATATGCGTTTCCTCCAAGAAGCATCGGTGCTAACATTGTTTTTTTTTGCATTCTGTCTGCTGATAATATTACAGCAAGACTTCTGCTTTAGAGGCGAAGCTTGTGCGTTCGCCGTTGTCGAAGTGCGTAACCTGTGGTTCATTCCCGCATACCAGAGGCACATCCCCACCCTCGAGCACATACCCGCATGTCCACATGTTACGAAAAACGTAGCACGGTGTCGCTATCACGCTGTTGGCATTACCAAAGCGCTGACATCAGAAATGCATTACATACTGTCCTTTAGTCCTTGAATTGCCCGTTGGATGGCGGCACTTCTATACGATAAATATATGATGAAAAGAAGTGACATGGCGGTACTTGAAGTGCAGTCTAGATGGACGGACGGATAGATGTATGGATGGACGGATGGACAGACAGACATACGAACGGACGGATGGACGAACGGACGGAAGCTCAGACGGATCAATGGACGCTTCGCCCCGCTCATCATCATTTATTCCGTGGATATGCTGTGATTTCTTTTGCTTTTTTTTTCGCTGGTATCAGTTTCACAGTGAAAGCTGCTATGACATCAGAACACGAGTCACGTGCGGCGCCGTAGGTGTCCGCCACCTTCGCCGGTGTCCTTAATCAGTATCACAAGAAATAAGAAAAAGATAGAGTAAATTAGGAACACCTAAACACAATAGGATTCGCACCAAGTTCTGCTGCATGTCAGCCCAGCATTCTGCCACTGAACCACACCCGTACTTTTTTTGTATTTTTGGAACTTCTTCCTAAACTGCCTTTTGGGAGGTTCGATGTCGTAAAAGGAATCGCGCAAATATGATTAATAAAGCGTTTTAAAGCATTGAAGCAACCACTAGGCGTCACATAGTGCGAATTGCGTAACGAGTGGGTCGTCCAATGCTCCAGCCTATTAGAAAACTTGTCCTTGATTACCTATTAACTGTTGGACACACCCACTTCAGGCACAATTCTTCATCGTCGTCTGCCAAAGTGCATGAAAAGTAGCACAAAATTTTTAGCAAGTGTGTAGCGGATACCGCGCTTCTCTGAAAAATGACAAATAATAGCATGATGAATGCTCGCCTACTACACAAAAATATGATTACTTATATCATAGTTGGTACCCACCAAGTATGCTCGTAGCAGTTACCCAAAGAGTGCTTATAGAAAAGGCACAGAACGGCCGCTCTTCCAGCTTTCGCTGTGACTGTGCAGTGTGTTTCACGCAGACCCAAAGGGGTTTTTTTGTATTGTTTTGTTTTGTTTGTGTTTTATAACGCCTCCATTCAACAAATACGCCAGCACATGAAATTTCGAGTGTCGCCAACCCCGAAAAGGACGTCATGCAGGCAAGTACCGGGTAGACGACCCAACTTCCCGAAGCAGCGCGTTTCTACTTGTGACGCCGAAATCTCCTGCGCTTTGCTTCCTGAAAAGTTCTTAATATTTAAAATGAAGTAAGGAACAAATCTGAATACAGGCTACTAATTTCACGAGAAGTTTGTGGTGCTTTTCACGTCCTTCGGGCTTTGCTCGGTGTCCACGACAACAATAAAGCTATGCAAACAATATTAAAATCCTATGTTTGACATGTCAAGCTTCTTCATAAGAGCTTGAATAAGAGCCATGCCAAGTTAAAGCAATCGTCGCAGGCATGCGTGTTATCTCCAAGCATCGGCACAAACATTGTTTTTGTGCGATAGCAATTTAATGGACACTCTCGCCTGAATTTCGCCATCGGCGTCCCCGTCACTCACCATATATGCCCCCTGCTTGCCCGGCTGCAAAGTCGACCAGGATCTTGGATGAGCGAGCTGCTGCAGATCTATCAAGCAGCTGTGGGACTGGTGCCTCTAGCCGTCCCTTTTCGCCCGTGAACAGAAAAACCACTGCCTATCAGTACTGGTCGGGGAGGGCTCTCCAAGCGTCGCTCACCCCTTAGCGCACTCATGCAGGCATCTGCCTCCAAAATAGAGGAACGGCTGGCTGGAAGGCTTATAGCGTACACGGACGGCTCCATCATGCCAGACACAGTCTCGGCCACAGCTTTCTGCGTTATGCCAGCACATGGTTGGACGGCCTCCTGCCGTCTGCTTTTTGTGGTCTGCTCTACCGCAGCAGAGACGGCCGGTCTCCACCTGGCAGTTGACCTGGCAGCAACTCCCCCCCCCCCCCCCTCCAACGTACCCCGTGGCTGTCACATGCGACTCAAGAGCTGTGTTGCTGGTCTTAGCAAAGCCGGTACGGGTAGGCTTCGCAGCGCAGCTGATCGTCACCAAACTGCATGCCCTCCTTGCCAGTGGCGTCGATGTTTTTCTGCACTGGGTCTCATCTCATGTGGGAATCCAGGGAAACGAGCAGGCTGACGTCCTGGCGAAAGAAGCACATCACATACCGTGGTCGCCCCAGACTTTTTGAGACTCACATTGAGGAGGATGTTGCTACGCTGCCACCCTGACGATCGTGTAGCAAGGATGGAACCACCAACCCGGCTGCCTGACCGGGCTTTCACCAGAAGGGAGAGGTCCCTGCTACTTCACTTACGCATCGGCAGCTCCGGGCCCGTGGCCCGCCGTCATCGGCTTGGCAGAGCCTCATATCCCCTGTGCGCACTGCGTTCGGGGGAGTGAAACTATCAAGCACCGATTGTGCGTTTGCCCAGCGCTTCGCATACAATGTGGCGTCTTGCTCGCCGCACTCTGTCACCACGGTCTGCCCGCAGCTACACAGAGGGACCTTTTTTTTTCTGCACGGCACCACATCCAGGTCTTCAAGGCGGTTCTTCGCTTCCTTGAGGACACTGTACTCGACAACCGGCTATAGACGCCGCCCGCCACGTACTTGGTCATGGATGCTATTTCCCTGCTTCCCTCTTCTTCCCATCTTTAATACTCTCCCCCCCCCCTCTACAGGTGCTGAGCTGTGCTCCCAATTAAGGCTGCGGAAGTTGCGTCTTTTCCTTCCCTGAAGCTCTCTCTCTCACCGTATATGTATACGTGCACTGTTATGTGCCGCTCACCTAGAGGACGAAGAAGAATAGCACTAGGTGGTGCCTGCTCTCACCATCTTGGTTGTTTTTGCCCTTACTGTGGACTGTGACTTCTATGCCCTTTTCTGTCATCCTCCCCGTAACATCATTGGTGGAGGTGCTTGGTACCTACTTCACGCAAGACGGAACTTCGCAGAAGGCGTATTCTTGGACAGACCATCATGTCGACAGACAATGCCGTCAATCCAGCCCCTGCTATGCCGAATTCACCGAGCCACGTTGTTTTGAGCCACCCCCGAGACCCTGCCCTTTTCTGCGGGACTGATAACGTGCACCTGGAGAAGTGGCTGGCCGGCTACGAGCACACCAGAAGACCAACCACTGGGATCCGACTTTGATGCTCGCAAATGTCCCCTACTACCTCAGGGGCACGGCTTGTATGTGGTTCGACACGCACGAAAAGAACCTGACCAGCTGGGACGTATGCAATGAAAAAATTAAACACCTTTTCGGAAAGCCCATTGCACGCCAATGAGCCGCAAAGAAGGAACTCTCGTGTCAGACCCAAACCTCAATAGAGCCATGCATGGTGTACATATTAGATGTATTAGCCTTGTGCTTGCATGTTGATAGCCAAATTCCCGAAGCCGGCAAAGTCAGCCACATTATCAAAGGCATCGCTGACGGCGCCTTTCACTTGCTTGTGTTTAAAGACTGCTCCACCATTGAAGACATTATCAGGGAGTGCCGGCAGTTCGAAGAAGCAAAGGGCCGATGAGTCACGCAGCAATTTTTCCGGCTCCCTAACACTGCTGCCACGTCGTTGGGCAAAAACGTCCAGATTCAGCCGCAGCCCAGTACCGAATACTTCCTGAGTCTTGTTCGCCGAGAGATTGAGAATAGCCTCTCCATCTTCTCTCCAGGCTCGTTCTCGCGAGGAAGCCCGCCCGACAGTGTCACTAATCCAGGCCGTCGTGCGCAAAAAAGTGGCAAATTCAGGCACCACCTAGTCTTCTTCTTTTTCTTCGTCCTCTAGGTTAGCGGCACATAACAATATGTACGTATACATATACGGTGAGGGAGGGGTTCAGGGAAGAAAAAGTTGCAACTTCTGCAGCCCTTATTGGGAGCCCGGCTTAGCGCCTGTAGGTAAGGGGGAGGAAGAGGGCATAACGACTCACCTAGAGGACGAAGAAAAAGTGGACTAGGTGGTGCCTGCTCTCGCTGCTTGGTTGTTTTTGTCATCACTACTGTGGACTGTAAATGTTACGCCCTTTTCTTTCATCCTCCCCTTAACATCATACTTATGAAAACGCAAGAAAGAAAATAAATTAAAAAAACTTTGGCACGTGGAATCAAAATTGGAACCTCTGCGTCGTGAATGCGAGCTGTTAATCACTTAACCACCAATTTTTTTCTTTGTTTGCGGTTAAACTTCACACACTGGGTGCTAAGATAAAGATATTACAGTACACAATGAACATCACAAAGAAATAACTACGGCCGTCAAGCATTACTATAAGCCATCGCGTCCTAAAATTCTTTCATGGTCAGATGTGGTTCTTACTTTTCTAACTATAAAGGTACACAATCATCTGTTCTTCCTACCGCGAGAAACCTTGAGGTACTTTCATTAAAATACCCTTTTGCTGGTCTCCTGTCAGGGTCACACAGAAATCTAGCCATATTTGAGCGCCGTATACTGTGCACATTCACCAACGTGCAAACGGGAAGACATTTATATCTACCACTTACCGCTGGTGATGGGCATCTCGGAGGAGAACTATCTTGTATACAGCATACACATCAAGATGGCGCAATGAGCGCGCGTCGATGGGCGCCCTCATCTCCCACGCGTACTTTGCCTCGCGAAGAGAAGTGAGTGGTCATGAACTCTCTGAACGCACACTCGCGCGCCCTTATCTCATGTTTGGGAGCATCTTATGTCTTGGCTGTCCTTAATGTTTCACAGAAACGATTATGTTGTAGTCACCAGGCACACAAATGCACTGCAATCGTAGCCCACTCTCCGTTTGCGAGAAGACTGTGCTTTTCCGACACAGCGAATTAACAACTGAGACGCTTATTCACGTTCATCTGTGCTGTGAGTATGTTTCGTGCGTTACTTGTGCGTGAGAAATGCGGGGCACGTTAACATCTGCTTGCCATTCTGCGCGTGACCTTCCATTTTGTCGCTATTGCGTTCATTACTTCGCCTTTCCGGCAAAGCTGTGACTTTTTATCTTAGCATTTTGTCAGCTGATGACATTTTTACTGGGCTGGTGACTTTTGTACAAGATGCATTTACAGAGGAAAATTCACAAGCAAGAGTCACAATGGCTGATTGGCACATTCGCGGGCCTGTCAGCTGCTTGTGCCCTTCCTCTTTCTTTACTTCATCTCCGTAACAGGATCCCCGGGCTTTGGAGTGCCATCTCGGTGTGAGTCCGGAAAAGTGCGACAAAAGTAGGGTTTCATGCGCGAAACATGGACAATGCCAACAAGTGACAATTTCGGTGACGTATTGGAGTGCAATGGCGCCATCTCGTAGTTCACGTCAGTAACTTGAAGTAAGACTAGGCAGGGTCCCGCGTATCGAGACAAACGTTTTTCGGGGAGACCTACACGGAAACCCGGTGACCAGAGGGGCACGCGGTCACTTGGGGCAAACTTTAAATACGATGCCGGTGGTGGTAGCGGGATTTTCGCATATGCTGTGACCTGGTGAGATGAGACTGAGCAACTTGACGAGCCATGTGAGCACGATCAATGGCTTCGCGAGCGTACTCGGAAGCAGATGTGACGAGAGGCAAGGTGGTTTCAAATGACAATATAGGGTCACGACTATAGAACAGAAAAAAGGAGAGAATACCGCGGTGTCATTTCGAGAGGAATTATATGTGAAAGTCATATAGGCCAACGTGGTGTCGCAGTCTCGTTTATCTTCTGAGACGTACATCAAAAGCATCTCTGTGAGCGTGCGGTGGAGACGTTTAGTTAGGCCATTAGTTTGTGGTTGGTAGGTGGTAGATAGCTTATGCGCTGTGGCATACTATCGAAGGAGGTCGTCCACAACTTTGGACAAGGAAGAGCGTTCGCGGTTCGTAAGCAGCTGTCGGAGTGCATTATGGTGTAAGATGACGTCGTGAAGAAGAAAATCTGTGACTTCAATGGCGCAACTGGTTGGCATAGCCTTTATTATCGCGTAACAGGTCGCATAGTCTGTGGCGAAGGTGATCCATTCATTTTCGAGTGTCGTCGTCAAAAAACGGCCAAGAAGATCAAGTCCCACGCAATGAAAAGGTTCAGAGGGGACATCCATTTGGTAAAGATATCCAGCTGGAAGCAAAGAACGTCTTTTCCGGCGCTGGCAGTGGTCTAAAGAGGCGACATATTGACGCATGATGCGGTAGAGTCTAGGCCAGAAGCACCGACGTCGCACGTGATCGTATGTGCGGGAAACATCGAGGTGTCCCGCTGTTGGTGCGTCGTGAAGTTTTTCAAGTATGGCATGCCGTAGATGACGAGGAATGACAAGCAGAAATTCAGGGCCTTCAGCTCTGACGTTGCGGCGGTAGAGGATGCCGTCATGCAGCATGAACATACGGTATTCAGCGTCATGGCTGTGTTAGTGGGGTTTATTGAGGTATAGAGCTACCGGGAACATAGCAGCAGCAGCGGCAGGCATAGCGTAGCTAGGGAACGAACAGCCGAGTGAGCCAGGCGAAGGCGATGCGCTTGCGCATGTGTCTATCTTCTTCCCCACAATAACCCCCGGTATCGAGAGGTAGTCATCCTGGCGACCTAGAGAGAGGTAATAGAGTAATAATACGGCTTAAAACGGTTAATTTGGACTGTTTCTCGACCCCGGCGACGAAGGTCGGAAGGTGACGTAACGTGTTCAACCACATAATTAACAGGAGAGGTCTGCGCGACCACGCGGTAAGGTCCGTGATACTACGGAAGAAGCTTTGACGAAAGGCCGAGAGCTGCAACTGGCGGGACCCAAAGCTACACGAGAGAGTCGACGGTGAAAAGGTCAGGAGTGATATTGGAGTTGTGAAGCTGTTGTTGGCGACACTGTTGGTCGTAGGTGAAAGAACGGGCCAGTTGTCGGCATTTTTCGGTGTGGTGAGCCCCCGCAGACAAAGGCTGGTAGTCGTCAACGTCTAGGTGATATGGCAGAATCGTATCAATGGTGCTAGTCAGTTCACGACCGTATAGCAAGAAGAATGATGAAAATCCGGTGGTGGCTTGGGAGGCGGTGTTGTAGGCGAATGTGACAAACGGAAGAACAAGATCCCAATTGCAGTGGTACATCGTACATTGACAGCATGTCACCCAGAGTTCGGGTAAATCGTTCCGTTAATCCGTTTGTCTGTGGTTGATATGCGGTGGTGGTGCGGGGAATAATTCTGCATTCGGATAGGAGTGATTGCAACACGTCTGAGAGAAATACACGGATTGAATGGCGTCGATGATAGGCGCACTGACTCATCCCGTCGTTGTTCAATGCGCATATCGCTGATATCAGTAAACGCCATTATGCTACTCTCCAGGTCAGACGCAACGAGATCCGGAGGATCCACCGGATGACGAGAAAGACAGTCTGCGTCCTTGGGAAAACGGCTAGACTTACAGCTGACGCTTAATAAAAATCACTGGAGCCTTAGAGCCCAGCGACCGAGACGTCCAGTAGGGTCCTTCAGAGAAGTCAGCCAGCAGAGGGCGTGGCGGTCCATAATGACGGAGAATATGCAACCATATAAATATGGCCTGAACTTAGCGGCAGCCTACACTAAAGCTAAACACTCTCTCTTGGTGATGGAATAATTCCTCTCAGGGGGAGAAAGCAGGCGACTGGCGTGAGCCATCACGCATTGTCTACCCGTGGCGTCGCTGACCGAGAACAGCGCCGATACCGTGGCCACTGGCGTCGGTGCGAACTTCTGTGGCAGTAGAAGGAATAAAGTGGGCAAGTATAGGGGGAGTGGTTAAGTAGCCGATGAAGGCGGTGAACACTTGAGCCTGCTCAGGGCCCCATGAGAATGTGGTATCGTTCGTCAACAAATCTGTTAGTTGCCTGGCAACGTCGGCGAAGTTTTTCACAAAACGCAAAAGTACGAACATAAGCCGATGAAGCTCCGCACGTCAGATGTAAAACGGCGCAACGGAAAGCAACAGATGGCGTGGATCTTTTCGGGGTCTGCTTGAACGCCATCAACGTTTACAAGATGTCCCAGAACGGCAATCTGACTGCATGACTTCTGTTTTCTTTTTCTTTTTTCTGGTATATATAACCATAGCTTTTCGCTAAGGCGGCTGTTAACAAACACATCAGAACAGGAGTTTTAGAGTAGCGCCTACCACGAAAGAGAAGTCATGCCGACACGTATCGGGTAGACGACCCAACTTCCTGAAGCCGTGCGTATCTACTTGTGACGCAGAAATCTCCTGTGCTTTGCTTTGTGAAGTGTTCCTAATAAATTTTGTGATGTAAGGAACAAGCCACAAGATAGGCTACTAAGTTAAACGCAAAGTTCGTGTTGATTTTTACGCTATTCCCACTTTGCTCGGTGCCCACGACAAGAACAGAGCTATGCAAACTATAAAAGGCAACTGAGCTTGACATGACAAGCTCCTGCGAAAGAGCGTGAATTAGAGCCAAGCCAGAGTCAAACAGATATCGGCAGAGCTCAGCAGCATGTTTCTTTTTTTTTTTTGGCCTAAGGGCATGGTTGGACAACCAAAAGCTTTCTAAACGTTCATAAACTGTGTGAAAGAACCGATACATAAGTAAAAGAACACACGCGTCGTTAAGCCGCCCCAACGCCGGCACGACGTCGCATTTGCTGTTGCGGTAGCTATACATAGTGTGCACGTGCGTCCCGCAGTGCCCATTGGTCACTTCCGAAGTGCGCCGCCGACATGCCCGGGTACCTACCGACTCCGTCGCCTACCGCTGCCGTGTTGTCTCCTCGTGCTAGCGCCCGTTTACTTTTGCCTCATGATGCAAGCTTGAGGACTGCTAGTGAGGCAAGTTGATTTAGTAGTCCCCGAAGAGGGAGCAGAGCTTCGGGGTGTTTCTTCGCCGAAAGTTATTACCTAAAATTGAGACCGCACATTGTGGTTTTCCTAAAAGTACTGGCGTGTTTGGCTGGCGCGTGTTGAAAAATATATATTTCAAGAAACTCGATGATATTTGCGTATTCAGGTGTAACTTCTTCCAGGTAACTGCCATGGCCAAGCACTTACCTGCCAACTGAGATAGCTTACCAAGATACTGTAAATACAAACTTGTTCGGCCCACAGCGTGCAAAATCAGCGTGTCTGGGAGGCGGTTGAAATTGTGATGTCGATCGCGGAAGTTCGGGTATTGCATTGAACAAACTGGGAAAATGAATGCGAAACAATATTAGTTCCCTTTAAAGTAAAGCCGATCGGTTCAAGTTGGGGGGGCCAGGATTTTGAAAAATTGGTCAATTGATTTCCTAACACGGTCTCCATCATTTTCAGGAACTCCACGGTACATAGGCGTACAAAAAAGTGAAATACAAGTTGGAACAGGTGTCAAAGCATACGCAAAAAAAATGATGACTGGCATTACCGTGGAACGCACCACGCGAAGTCCCTATCTGCCTCGCATAATATTTTCCTCGCCTGTTTCCACAAATTTCAATCAAATAGGCTCAACATCAGCGCAGTTTAAAACACTAGGGGGGGGGGGGGGGGGCGGTGCTACTTTGGTCGCGTGGGCCACGGCAATATATTAATATTAATATTATACATCTCGTAAACTTGCCTAGCTCTGCACGACTCGTTCTTGATGGGAGCTGCTGCGCTTAGCTCATCAACTCTTAAAATTGCCGCTCGAGAGACTTTGGGCTTTCACTTGTTTTTGGGCCACGCAATTTGTGGTGTTTGTAGTGAAAGCGAGATAATGGGCCCTCGTAGGTCGTGGCGGGCAGCCGGTGCATGTGGTGGCTGGTATTCGTGTGTCGCACATCTTGATTTTCTGGTCCTGTATCGAGTGAACAAACGAAGCCTTCGTGTTCTGATGAGCTCGTTAAAGTACAACAACAAAAAACCACAATGCTTCTCTTTCAACATCGTACAAAGCAACAGATGAAGAGGCCCCGACGAACCGCGCTGCAGCATCCGAACTGCCATAGGTACCCAGGGAGGTACCAGGGCATGGCGGGAGAGGGCGACAATGGCGAAAGTGACTCAACATAAACACTATGTATATGCATGTCGGGTTCCTTTGCCGAGCGCGGCTTCGCGGAGGCAACTTCATCGATACTGCTTCGGCGCATCCGCAGCCTTGGCACGGTATCACTCCCGCTAGCATGCTACAGAAGCTAGGTGAGACTAGGTCAGGCCAGGTGGGGAGAAAAAAATTAGGAGACCCTAAAGCTTCGCCTTTGGGAGTTGAACACAATAGCAGCATCCTGTTTCTAGTGCGTATTCCTAACACAGGGTGCATGAAACTTTTCGAATTTTCTGTGCACGCCTTTAAGTGGTTTCAAGGGAATATATGCAGAGCAGCCATTGCGGTGCCTTTTGTACTGGAGTACCGGCTTTCAACCACGCGTTTATGATAAACGCATATTCCGACGCCATTGGCAATGGACGCATGTACCATGCATTATTCCTAGAATATTTCATGCTGCATTGTGAAGCATATATGCAGGACGCGTGTGTTTGTGAAGCATGAAAGCTACTTTCACTGCATTTTCAAGCAGAGGAAGTTCTTTCCACTGTTTTCACGAGCAGAGGCGTGGCCGTGTGGTAGAAAATCCGCTTGCCACTGAAACGACCCGGGTGGGATCCCTGCTTGGACCCAAACTACGCTGGTTTGGTCCCTACTGTGCTCCAGAATTTTTTTATCATTTATTTATATTTGCGTCGTTCTCGATATTTTAGTCATGCATAAGATGGTGATTTTTCACTCGCAACCAACGACGCCGGCACCGGGATTTCTGCGAAACGAGCTCTTTAAAGCTATCGCGTTAAACGTATAGCTGTTTCCAATATGCTCTGTGACCACAAACGGTAACAACCTAAGAATAAATGTACGTGGGCTCGACCTATAGCTATCGCTGGTCCAGCCGGAGAAAATTTGCAAAAATGCCTCCTTCAATCGCATTTACTCATTTCTGTGACGCGAGCAACTCTCGCATGTTTTAGGCAGGTGATTTTTTTCTTTTTACGCAAGAGGATTTCCGTCTCACCAAAAACTTCATTTTCAGACAATTTTTACCGAAAATTCTGACATCACCACTTGGGAGATAATAAAACGTGATGCATGCACAATGAACTTCAACTTATTAAGATGCGTAGTATTTACATAAAGAGCGGAAAAGTGCTTGTCAAAACGTAAACCATATTGAACAGTTTTTCTCGTGGGTGAATGACAGACGTGATGCAGTTTTGCGTGTGGATGATGTGTTATTTATTTTAAGATGTAACGCACTAAATTGGGAAGGCTTAACGTTTGATTGCCGACACACCCTAAGACGTATTTTTTTATAATGAAATGCCTGTATAACTGGGACAGTGCCCTAGTGATTAGGGAGCTCTACTACTAATCCGAAAGCCGAGGGCGCGAGCCCAGACCGTGGCATAGCTAGGCTCGCATTTGCATAGAATCGAAACGTTAGAGGCATGCTTACATAGATTAACGTGCGCGTTATAAACCACCAGATGTCCCATCACGGTGGTCTACTGAATAAGGTACTCGGCTTCTAAACCGCAGGTCGCGGGATCAAATTTAGGCTGCTGTGGCTGTGTTTTTGAAGGACGTGAAAACGCTGCAGGCCCGTGTGCTCAGATTTAGGTGCGTGTTAAAGAACCCCTGGTGGTCTATATTTGCGGTGCCCTTATACGGCGTCTCTCACAATCGTGTGGTGAGTTTGGGACGTTAAATCCCACATATCAATCATCAAAACCACCAGATGGTCGGTGTTTCCAGAGCTCTCCACTTCATATCGTGATTTCGGGGCGTAAAACACAAGCAATAATATTATTTTAAGGGCGATAGTCTTTCTTGGGGACCTTCGACGCCGTAATTTCGGTCACTTTGTCCGGGGTAATGGTCCCTTTAAAGGCACCAAACGATACCTCAAACGGCCAACCCCATCCGCGGCGCCCACCAATATTCAGCGTTCATACTTGTGCGCTTGTCAATTAGAAAGAAATTATTGCGCATACTTGAGGCACCATAAAAACACGTCTATGTTTTGTATGTGTACTTTTATACTGGAGAAGACACACACAAGTAATTCTAATGACCATAGCGTTTATCACGCTGCGCTGACAGTGCAACGCGATGCTGAAAAAGGCTAGTGTTTCCAACGCTTTGCTAAGACGACACGGTGGTGGCACGTGCCCGTCGCTTCGCGTTCTACTCCTTATCGTTTCCGAGACAGGCATTCACCTTTCTCCGCGGGCGCTCGAGCCTTTCTTCATTTTCAGAGAGAACTGCCAGATGGCGCTCGTGTCTAGCATGCCTCGATGCGCTCGTTCGCCTTCGCTGCACAGATCGAGACTCTCTAACGCAGCGCTTCCAGAATACAATTCATTATTTTTTGCACAGAACATCAAATGAACGTTTTGTTCCCTGTCTCAACAGCAAGACTACTGTCTTTTTATGACATTTGCAGTGAAACTTGCAGATACGGTGCCAACTTTTGTTCTTGTTGTTGTATATTTCGAAAAAAATTGTGCAGCCTTTCTATGGCTTATCACGGTAGCGAAACCCCATATTGTGCATTTTTTCGCTTGGTGGTTGTGCGACCAATACCACAACATCCGACTCGTATACTATAGTCTGATTTTTTCCCTCATTAAGGTTTAATTAGTGCCACGCAAGAATTCGAGCAGAGATATCCGCTGTACCCATTCAGTTTTCACTGCACCAAATTGCTTGATTTTTTGGGTTCAACATCGCAAAACCACCAAATGATTATGAGAGACGCCGTAGTGGAGGGCTCCGGAAATTTCGATTTTTTCACTGCACCCGGTTGACGTTAAAAGCCTATATAGGGGTTTTCTCAAGATATTAAGTATTTGTAAGCAAGAAATCTTTTGTTAACATTGAGATTGAATTCAAATCTCGTCAAAAAAGCCAGCTGCAAATGTCGGTCGTCAACGTTCGAATTATTGGCTGTCAGGGTTCGTTGTAAAGTCCGTCGCACTAATCTCTGAAACCCACGCGTCTACCGCAATGTAGAGGCGTGAGCAAAAGTGTGCAAACCACGGGATCGCGTGGCCGAATAAAGCCCCTCGCGCTATCTAGCGGCGAGACGCCTGCTGCGGTGCGTTTGCATTACCCGTCGTATCGGTTGGCATATCATGGCGCTCTCTTTGGCACGCTCGTAGCCAAAACAACTGGGTGTCACTGCCTTTGCTTCACCAAATTTGCGCCGTTTTTTTATTATTTTTTTACGTATCGGCTGCAACGACGTTGGTTCCAGCGCCGGGCTCGCATCGTTATACCGGTTTATAAACATAGCTAAGCGTTGCCAGCCTCGCAAAACCAAAAGAGGCCAAGCAAAGAAAATTAAGTTTTTTCAGCTCAGCCTGCCTTTGCTTCGTTAGGCCAAGTTGAGCCTAAATGAGCGTAGCTGGGTGATCGTAAGTGTAGCCGAATCTAATCTAGCCTAGTTGAGTGCAGTATCACCTGATTAGGACGTAAGTATATAAGCCCAGTCCAGGTTGCTGTTTTTATGATAACCGTAGTGAAGCTTCGATGCACCCAGATGGGTCGAGAAAAGGACGCGTGGGGCCAAATCCAATTAAGCATAGTTGATCATGTTATCATTTATTTATCCGAGCAAAACTACCCGAAATAAGGCAAACCCTATGACGGTCAATCAATTCAAGTGGACTTGCCATGAGCTTGGTGGCGCCAAACCCTGAATTATACCAAATACTCATCATTGATCTTATATCAATTAAGCTTAGTTATGTATAATTAGTGTTCCTTTAAACACGTTCGAGTTGTGGCTATTTATTTGGACTGATAACCAATCACAAAAAACATACTGGAGTTTCAAGTGACATAATGAGGCTAATTACGCATAGCTAAGCTAACGAGGTGGCGTCAAGGTAAGCGCAGAAAGTTCTAAGTATAGTATATCATGGCATCGTCATACTATTCTTATTATTTTAAGTGTGATTCAGCAACTTTTTATGAAAGAATGAAATAATTGAACTTGAATTTAATGAACTCAGAGAATCCAAGTTGAGGACACTAATTACTAAGCACCGAGTCTAATCTTATTCAGCTAAACTAAGTCTTATTAGCCCTAAAACGAATTTATTATGTATTCTTACTTATTGCGCTTCTTTCATAATAACCATAGGCTCATTTCGGTTCAACTTTGCCTAATGCAACAATGGCAAGTTGAGCTGAGAAAACTTTACTTTCTGTGCTTGGCTTCATCAGGTTTTGCGAGGCTGGCTACGCTAAGTTACGCTAATAAAGCGATATCAATAAGGACGCAGTTCGGCTCTGGAACCAGTGCCGTCACACCGTTAGAAAGGGAAAAAAGAAGAGAAAAAGAACCGCACAAATTTAATGAAGCAAAGACAGCGACAGCCATGGTGGTTTTGGCTACGATCGCACCGGAGAGAGCGACATGAAAGGCCCACTGATATGATGGGACGCGCATGCTCACCGAAGCAGGCGTCTCGTCAGGTCTCGTCGCAAGATAGCGCGTCGATGCCTTTGGCCACGCAATCCTGTGGTCTGCACACTTATGCTCACGCCTGTACAGCCTCGCATTTTATTGCGATAGCAAATATATGAGCCTTCTTGGCTGGATTTTGCCGCTGGCGTTCACGTCGCCGTCACTCACCGTACATGTATACGCATCTATATAAATGAAAACGCAAGAAAGAAAGAAATTACAGAAAAACATCTAGCGTGCGGAATCGAACGTAGGACCTCCATGTCATGATTGCGAAGCGTAAGCCTCTGATCCACTGAGAGGCAGCTCATTACCGTTCAAACGGCAAGCTATTTATATCTACCACTTACCGCTGTTGGCTATCACCTAGGAGGGCGGGGGAGACTACCGTATTTTCATCATTATCAGCAAGATGGCGCTCAATGAGCGCGCAGCGGCTCTCATCTCTCACGCGTACTTTGGCCCGCGGAGAGGAAGGGATTGTACGATCTCTCGCGCGCTCTTATTTCTCGATGGGGAGGAATATACGTCTTGGCTGGCGTTGGGCTTGCACTGAACGATTCTGTTGTAGTTACGGGGCGCACGAAGGTCACTGCAATCGTTGAATAGTTTCCGTTTGTGAAAAAACGCGCTTTTCAGACACAGCGAAGTAACAACTGAGATGCTTATTCGCGTTAATCTGTACCTGTGATTACATTTCGTGCGTCTTTTGCACGTGAAGAACGTGGGGCACAATTCTATCTGCTTGTCATTCTGCACGTGACCTTCCAATTACTATCGCAATCACTGCTACGCCTTTGCGAGAAATCTGTGACCTTCTTTAACGCTGGCGCTCGAGCATCGATTCTAAAATACCTTACTTTGTAACATAAGTCAAAAAAGGGAAAAGTCAAGTGAAAACAAGAAGGTTCACCTGGATAATAATTTCAGTTTGGTACCTTTCGCTGGGCAAGGGGAAAGTAGATAGAAAGGTAAGGCGAGTAGTGGAGTGATCAGTGATCTAGCCCGTTGCCTCACACCAGTTTAATGAACACATAATTCCAGAGATAAGGCTGATAGGGCGTAAGCACCAGCAAGTAAAGAGTGTAGCGATTGGAGCTTGCGCACTAGTATGCTCTCGGCCCTTGCGCGTCCTGTAAAGAATCGCGTTACATCTCAACTATGTTAGGCTCTGGCATGTCGAGGGAACAAGTTCGGCATAATAATATTCGAAAATTGCAAAGTTCTACTACACTGATTTCGTCACGCGAAAAAAAAATATCATTCAACAAAGTTATCTCGCATATGAGTCTAAAGCCTCATTCACACCTTCGTGCGTTTCAGCCTTCCAATACCCGCCCCGCCGCGGAGGTCTTGTGGCTAAAGTAATCGGCAGCTGACCCGCAGGTCCCGGGATTGAGTCCCGGCTGCGGTGGCTGCATTTTTATGGAGTCCAAAAAGCTTTAGGTCCATGTGCTTAGATTTAGGTGCATGTTAAAGAACTTCAGGTGGTCGAAATTTCCGGAGCGCTTCATCACGGCATATAAACATATGGTAGTTTTGGGACGTTAAACCTCACATATCAACCCTTTTTCGTCATCTGAATTTTCATTGTTGTGGTAGCGTAATGGCAATATCAGTCTCGTGTTCATTTACGGTACTCTTGACTGCATCCAAATTAAAGGGTGGCACATGTAACATAATGCATCTTTTTAATTAAAACTTAGTATTCGTTTAGGTAGGCTAAAGAAAGAAAGAAAAAGTGCAAATTGTCACTGCTATGTACCACAGCACTGTTCCATACCAGGTGCATCAAATTCTGAACGCGTGTTGCGTACTTCTTGAACAAGCGAAATATTTTGTGTTGGTTTTTACATTGCCACACGTATCCCCTGAAGACCGCAAAATTTATAGTGTGAATGGGCGACCACAATGTGACAAAAACGTGCCTGTAAGAAGCCCGTGGTCGTCGCCGAACCGGCGACGTTCAGTCTAGACATCGTCTACACGCATGGCGACTGCCTGCACTCTCCTCCATGTATCCTGATTCTGCGGCTCTACGGAAGGATTCTTGAAGCAGTGTTACTACGAAAGCAGCGCTAGTTCCATGAAAGGAAAGAAAAAAGTGGCACCATATCCACGGAGTGAATGATGGAGAGTGGGGCGAAGCATTCGTCCGTCCATGCGTCCATCTGTGTGACCGTCCATGCGTCTGTTCGTGCGCCCGTCCCTGCGTTCGTTCATGCATCCACCCCTGCGTCCGTTCATGCCTTCATCCATGCATCTGTCTGTGTGTCCGTTCGTCCATCTATTCAACACTCCAAGTCCCACAATCTCGCATCTTTTTATCGTATATTCCCCATATAGAAGCACCGCCATTCAGAGGACATTCCAAGGACTAAACGAGAGGTGGCACACGCACACTTTCTTACGGCTTGCGTTTCGGGTCTACTACCCACCTTCAATCACCTTGAGTTCATGGTATATGCTAGTTCACTGTATTCATGGCACTGCGGCCCAATGCTCGCTAAACCTTTCTAAAACGAAGGAGGTTACGCCCAGCGAGTATAACGTAGCAACCTTTTCCTGTCAGATAGTGCTGAATGTACATGCCAGTGGCTGCTAATGTGAAATGAGAAACAAGAGGATTCAGCTTTTAATTTCTTACGGCTTGCGCTTCGTATCTGCTTCTCCCCTTTAACTACCTCGAATTCATTCATGGTATATACTAGTTCATTGTATTCATAGCCCTGCGGCTCAACGCTCGATAAACCTTTCTAAAACTAAGGAGGTTACACCCAGCGAGTATAATGTAGCAACCCTTTCTTGACCGATAGTGCTCAATGTACATGCCAATGGCTGCTAATGGGGATCGCAGCGTGCGCGTTGACTAAAAGCCGAATGCTCCTGTCTCTCATTCCCCATTAGCAGCCATTGGCATGTACATGGAGCACTATTTTTTATTGTTAAACAATGCACAGAAGAAATCTCTCACCGGCACCACCTTGGAGGTCAAATGTTATACCTTCTTCGGGTATGTGCCACTGGTGGTTACGTACTACGAGGGACGCGTAAGCCACGCCATAAGGAGCTTCGCCCCTGAAAGCAATCATTTTAATCGAGTGTAACCCGTGAGCGTAGAACGTGACACTCTTCTGTCTTTGCTTGTTGATCAAGCTGTCATTTTAGGGGCGAAGCTCCTTATAGCGGCACCCGTTTGTCCCTCGTAGTCGTAGTAGTAGTGTGTAACAAGTCTTACATTTTCACCTCCAAGGTGGTGCCAGTGGGAGATTTCTTCTGTGCGTTGTTTAACAATAAAAAATTCACAGCGTGCGCGTTAACTAAAACCAAATTCTCCTGTCTCTCGTTCCTCCTTAGCAGCCATTGTCATGTACATTGAGCACTATCTGACAAGAAAGGGTTGCTGCGTTATACTCGCTGGGCGTAACCTCCCTGGTTTTAGAAAGGTTTAGCGAGCGTTGGGCCGCAGTGCCATGAATACAGTGAACTAGTATGTACCATGAACTCGAGGTGGTTAAAGGTGGGAAGTAGACACGAAGTGCAAGCCGTAAGAAAGTGTGCGTGTGCCACCTCTCGTTTAGTCCTTGGAATGTCTGCTGGATGGCGGTGCTTCTATATATAGTAGACACGAAGCGCAAGCTGTAAGAAAGTGTGCGTGTGCCACCTCTCGTTTAGTCCTTGGAATGTCTGCTGGATGGCGGTGCTTCTATATGAGGAATATATGATGAAAAGAAGTGAGATGGTAGTACTCGGGGTGTTGAATAGGTGGACGAACGGACACACAGACAGACGCATAGACGGACGCACGGATGGCTGCACGGACGGATGGACGCATAGACGGAAGCAGGAGCGGATGCATGGACGAACGCAGGGACGAACGCACAGATGGACGTGCGGACACACGAACAGACGCACGCACGGACGGGCGGACGGACGTACGGGTGGCCATACAGACGCACGCATGGACGGACGGAAGCAAGAACGAATGGATGGACGGATGCTTCGCCCCACTCTCCATCATTGACTCCGTGGATATTCTGCCATTTTTTTTTCTTCGCCAGTACCCTGCATACTTCACAGCCAGCACAGTTTATAGCACATGCTGATCTCCTGCAAAGGCACCGCAAGTATACCTGCTCTAATATGGACAGCACAAATCTACAGCAAAAACGCGCATTCGAGAATATATACGCCTAAGCATTGAATTTGCCTCTCGTCACCTTGGCCCGACATTTCTGAATGAGTGCGAAGCTATATAAAAGCATAAAACTATTCCTTTTTCTCGCCACATTCGAGCTTAGCCAACAGTGCGGCAGCCTTGTCGACCATACGAAGGAGTGCCGTGGCACGCAGAAAAGAGTCGGCCACGCCCAACGTTGGAAATACGCTCCTTCCGTGCGATTGCGATGGCCGCAAAGAAAACCGCTATGCGCCCACCATCTCGGAGGCTATGCTTCATCTGTCAGTTCTCGCGGTGCCGACAATGTGGAGCGCGCGTCGCTGCTTGCCGTGCGATCGCGCTGACGGGCGGGACGCCATCATCGCGGCATGCTTCACGCTAGTGTGCGAGTACCTTCCCGGCTGTCGCCATAGGCAGTATAATAGTAAAATTACGAGTTAGGTTAGGGGACCAATACAATTCAACGCCTCTAATTAGCTCTGTTTCCCCCTAAATGTATCCAAAAAGGAGGAATGTTATAATGCCTCTATATTTCTCAAATCGAGGTATTTTAGCAGCGAGACAAAATGGACCATAACAAAAAAAGTAGTACTCCCACAAAGAAATAGACACCTCCTTACGATTACTTATCAGAAAATGCAGCAGTTGTCAGGCTTGTCTTCACAAATTGGACCAAAATAAATGCAGTAACATAAAAAATATCTTCCTTCAGTTAAGCCAGAAAATCCTGCCGGTGATTCTTGCTCGTAGGCGGAAAGAAAAATCACTGCATTTCAAGCTGCTTGAAGATAATTATGGGGCGAAGCTTTCGGAGGTGATTATTGTGATTAAAGTTGAGATAGTACTGAGACTGATTGCGGTTGTGATACTTATACATTTTTATTCAAAGAAAATAGTGCTGAGACCGTTTGTGACATAGCGGTGATTCTTCTTTATAGCTGATATGAGGTTCCGAGTTCCGGTTTGAGTTTTGACTTAATAATCAAAGCTTCATTAGCTATCGTCTCTGGCGTAGAATTTTCTTGTCGGTATTGTCACCTTGCATCCACTTCAAGTTGTCTCAACTGCACGTCAGCTTGA
The DNA here is from genome assembly GCF_013339725.1 of Rhipicephalus microplus. Taxonomy (NCBI): domain Eukaryota; kingdom Metazoa; phylum Arthropoda; class Arachnida; order Ixodida; family Ixodidae; genus Rhipicephalus; species Rhipicephalus microplus. The sequence goes on from NC_051167.1 coordinate 175,951,403, forward strand.
TGCTTTTCCCACTTAGCCTTTGCTTCCTTAGCCCTAGTCTGTGGTGTAGAACTTAGTTGTCGCCGTCGCCGCTTTGCATCCACTTTCTTCTCTTTTGTCTCCGCGGTAGCTTCCTGTCGATGGCGACGCTGGTACTCGGCTTGTCGTGCTTTCCTGCGTTCGTCTTCGTCCATATGAGAGAAGAGAATGTGTGGTATGGAACGTGGTTCTATATATATATATATATATATATATATATATATATATATATATATATATATATATATATATATATATATATATATATATATATATATATATATATATAGCGTTGACAGCAACGCCATCACATGGATGGATAGATCGATGGATATGGCTGTACCCTTTAGATCGGGCGGTGGCTAGCGCCACCAAGCCGTACTACTTAATGAACCAAAAACTATATTTATTTTTTTTCCTTAAATAGTGAAATTGAGGACTCGTACTTTGCCGCAAAGGGTTCCATTTTCACTCGTGCCTTGACTTTAGCCACCAATCAGATAACCTCCTTCTAGTTAATTATACCCGCTTAAAGACTATTTTGCCCTCACTGTCCCTAAACCCCAGTGCTTTGAAAAACTCTGCGCCATCAACCTGAACTACAGGGTGAATCCCCTTACAGAACATTATCAAGTGTTCGGCAGCTTCTTTTTCCTCTCCGCACGCACTGCATACCGTGTCTACCCCTTCGTACTCGGCCTGATATGTCTTTGTTCGCAATACTCCCGTCCTGGCCTCAAACAGTAGAGAACTACCCCGAGTATTATCATAGATCCTTTCCTTGGCTATTTCCTGCTTAAATGTTCGATAGATCTCTAGTGCGGACTTCTTAATCATGCCAATTCTCTACTTATCGGTCTCAGCTTCCTTCCCCTTATTCTTAACCGATAATTCTTTTTGGTTTGGCCCCCTTCTGTTTTCCAAATATTTTCCAGTCGATATTCTGGTTCGCTTCCGCCATTTTGTATCGACATTCTTCATGTACAAGTAGCTAAATACCTTCCCAGCCCAACGGTCCTCCCCCATTTCTCTCAATCGCTTCTCAAATTTTATCTTGCTGCTAGCTTCCCTGCCCTCAAATGATTTCCATCCCATTTCACCTTGTACTGTCTGATTTGGTGTATTCCCGTGAGCTCCTAAGGCAAGCCTACCTATTCCACGTTGCTTAATTTCTAATCTTGCTTGAACTTCTGATCTCATGCACAAGACCGCATTGCCGAACGTCAGACCAGGAATCATGACCGCTTTCCATATTCCTCTCACAACATCATACCTATTGTAATTCCACAGTGCCCTGTTTTTAATTACCGCTGCATTCCTCTTACCTTTAGTCGACACGTATATTTCGTGTTTCCTTAGGTACTCGGCCCCATTGTTTATCCATACGCCCAGATATTTGTATTTATCTGTTGTCTCTAGCGTGACCTCCTGTATTCTAACCACCTTCATCGTCATTAAAAATCACGACTGCTGATTTTTCCTTATTGAATCTGAAATCTAACCTATCTCCCTCATTACCACAGATCTCCACCAATCTCTGCAAATCTTCCTTGTTGCCGGCCATTAGCACTATCTCATCTGCGTACATCAGTGCTGGTATTGCCTGAGTGCCTGTTAAATGAGTTTTCCTTGTTTGACGAAAGAGAGGTTTAAGCCCAATCCACTTCCCTCTAATTTGGCCTCTAATCCTTGTAGGTACATCATGAATAACAAGGGTGACAGAGGACACCCCTGCCTAAGCTTCCGTTTCACCTCTGTGGGCTTAGATACCTGTTTTTCCCACTTTATAACTACCTTGTTACTTTTATAGATCTCCTTTAGTAAATTAGTGACTACATCTTCCACGCCTAGTGTGTCCAGTATTCCCCACAATTCCTCTTGAACCACGCTATCGTATGCTCCCTTGATATCCAAAAATGCTAGCCTCAAGGCATTGTGTTCCTTTTCTGCTATTTCGATGCACTGCGTCAGTGAGAACAGATTGTCTTCCAACCTCCTGTGTTTCCGAAACCCATTCTGCAGTTCCCCCAGCACCCCCTCATCCTCTACCTATGCCTGCAGTCTTGTCTTTATAATCTGCATCGCCAGCCTGCAATTAACCACAGCGCCCTGTGTGGCTTATAAGTTGAAGGTTACATGCAAAACGGTTACCCCCAACGCCCGCTGTTGCTTATAAGTTGAAGGTTACATGGAAAATGGTTCAGAAATGTTAGACAGATGAAGACATGATACGGACAGGCGGGAGACGGTGGACATCGTGAGGTCTTAAGGAGCTTCGCCACTAAAAATTGGCCCCGAATCTGCATGTTAATCCGCACATGTCGTCGAAAGACGATAGTCTTGCATGTGGAGAGAGGGAACAAAACATTTATTTGATGTTCTGCACAAGAAAATCAGTGAATGGTATTCTGGAGGTGCCGCGTTAAGAGTGCAGCGGAGGCGAACGAGCGCATCAAATCACGTCACACGTGAAACATAAGCGCCATCTGTCAGTTTTTTTGAAAAACGAAGCGCATCGCTCTGAGACGGGTGTGCGCCCGTCTCAGAGTGTTGAAAAGGTGTAGAACGCAAGGCGACGGGTAAGTGCCACCACCGTCTCGTCTTAGCAAAGCGTTGCAAGCACTTGCCGTTTCGTGCAAGCATTGCATCGTCAGCGCAGCGTGATAAGCGCTAAGATCCTTAAAATTACTTATGTATGTCGTTTATAGTAAAAGGCGCACATGCAGAATATATATATATATATATATATATATATATATATATATATATATATATATATATATATATATATATATATATATTGTACGTGGACGTGAGGCAGGGTTGGAGGGAGACGAGGAGGAAGAAGAGGTTAGAAATAAAGAAGATGGCTGACACCCCAGCCTAGTACTGTGTATTATTACAAATTGGCGCAGCCGCGTATACTTTCTGTGCGGACATTCAAGATGTGGGTGGACTTCAGCATTGGAGCAAATCAACGCGGTGGCATCCGGATCTTGACCGCAACGCCTCAAGATGAAGAGGAACTAGCTCTTCCGGAAGCAGTGAGCACTGACGCATTTGTTTCCTATCTAAGCACTAAAATGAAGCTCACTCCAGACCAGTTACTTGCTAAAAGAACGGTGAAGATCAACATGACTCTTCAGGATTATGAGAATTTCGTGCTGACTTCAGTAAGAAACGACGCGAAGCCTGCTACCGCTGCTTCACCTGACAGTTCCGTCGAGCTGATCAACAAGTTTCTTGAACTGCACCAAGAACAAAATAGGCAGCAAAATGATTTAATGCGCTTGCTTGTAAACGCGACGGAAAGATTAAGCAGACCGAGTCGCGAAGAAGTGAAGCCAGACATTTTTGACGGAGAGTCTAGTAGTCCCGAGTCCTGGCTCACATTTTACGAGTATGCATGCAATGAGAACTACTGGCACAGCGACGAAGATAAAGTGAAAAACATGCGACTATTCCTATCGGGCATAGCAAAGAGTTGGTACGAATGGCGTCTCAACGCTCACAGCAACAAACCATGGATAGAGTGGAAAGCAAGCTTCCTGAGCTCCTTCAGCGAGAACAAGGTATTGCTGTGGGACAAAGCAATCACGTTTAAATACAGGTCTGGATCTGCACTCAGCTATTTTTATGAGAAAAGGCGCTTGCTACATGCTGGCGGACTCATCTTTGCCTGAGACGTCTGTGGTTCCGCTTATCATTCATGGTTTAAGGTCCGGACCTCCAGAAGCAGATACAAATGCGAGAGACCCAAGACGGTCGAAGAACTTCTGCAGGGAATGCGAAACCTCTACCTCCAGGACCTAGGAACCCAGCGTCAACCCATGACACCGGCTGCAAGAAATACCGGGCCACACGAGCTGAGGAACGACGCCCGCTTGCAAGCTGGAGACCTACTGCAACACCCTTATCCTTTTGACCGCCCAGGGAGGCTCAGACCTTGGCGAAGAGTTAGATGACGTAACAAAAAAAACTAAATAGGAGAGGGTCTCGGCTTCCACCTGACGACATCAAGAGAAGCTGTTTATTTGTCTCATACAAGTCTATTGTACATATCTGTTTTTGTGGATGGAAAGGAACGGAGTGCATTAGTTGACAGCGGAGCAAGCGTCATGGTTATTAACGCAAATATTGTTGAGAGGGCGAAAGTAAAGAGGGAAGACCAGTAGAAGTACACGGATACGATGGAAGACGAGATGTCCACGATAAATGGACTTGTATAACCATATCGTGTCTCGGCAACACTGTCACTGCGCAAGCACTGGTACTCGACGGAGTTCCGTATGAACTACTGCTTTCACGTCCAGTCATCAGTGCACTTCGCCTTAATATCTACTGGACAGGCGAAATTACCACAGAAGAAAAGCGCCGCGCTGTCAACGTTGCAGCTTCGCCTTCAAGGACTCCGCGGAAACCATCGTCAGGTGAAGATGTTAGGACGCTTTACCCAGAATTGCTGTGCTTGAAAGGATACCCTACAGCAACTACGAAGTTTGAGGTTCCATTCCAGCTCAGTGATACGACGGTGGTGAGAAAAAAGCCCTATAATATGTCACGAGAGAAGAAAGTGTGGCTTCAGAACGAGATTCAAAAGATGTTGGATGCGCAGATTATCCGTCCATCCACGTCTACGTTCGCTTCACCCATCACCATTGCACCAAAGGAAGATGGAAGTCTTCGACTCTGCACGGACTACAGACAAATTAATAAGCAGACTGAGCTTTTTCCGTTTCCTATGCCACGTATAGACTCTATCATAGATGACACGGGTGGCTGCAGAGTTTTCTCGCGCCTTGACCTATGTAAAGGATTTTGGCAAGTTCCAATTTCTGAAAAGTACAAGAAATATTCTGCCTTCATTACGCCCTTTGACATCTATGAGTATAACCGACTTCCATTTGGATGGAAGAACTCACCCGCTTGGTTCCAGAAAATGATGAACGACGTCTTGCGACCGTTCATCGGGAAGTTTTGTAACGTCTACATAGACGATATAATAGTATACTCCCGCAACGAGGAAGAGCACTCAAACCATCTGGCTAGTGTACTTCAAGCACTTTGTGACGCCGAGCTCAAAAATTAATGACAAGAAGAGTGAGTTTTTCCAAAGTAAAGTGGTGTTTCTTGGAAGAGTATTTGACGGCCAAACCAAGACAACGAAACAAGAATCAGTTGAAAGAATCGCAAAAATGCAGAAGCCATATGACTTGCACTCTTTGCGGGTATTTCTGGGTCTTGCAGGGCATTTCCGGCCATTCATTAGAGATTATGCGACCAAAACCAAATGCCTTACAGAAATGACTAAAAAGAACGTGCCATTTCAGTGGACAGCAGAGTGTGAATCTGTTTATCACAACCTTGTGACTATTATTTCATCGGATCCGGTCCTGACTCTTCCAGACTTCAAGTTGCCCTTTGAACTGAACACCGATGCTTCTTATTATGGCACAGGCGCCGTGCTTTACCAGAGAGATACCGACTCTCCACGGAGCCGTCAACAGAGGGTCGTCGGGTACTATTCGTACACATTTTCGAAAACTCAACTGAACTACACGACTACAGAGAAGGAAGCCTTGGCCGTTCTAATGGCCGTACGCTATTTTAGACCTTACCTGGATGGCAGGAGCTTCAAGCTTTTTACGGATCACCAAGCCTTAACGTACATATTTAACCTCGCCGAGCCTCGAGGAAAAATTGCTAGGTGGGTGAGTGAACTCCAGCAGTTTACTTTCATGGTCCACCACAGGCCTGGAGAACACCTCAAGGACGCAGATGCGCTTTCAAGACTTGCGGTAGTTCCTGATCATAAAAATGTCAACGCAACATTGTTGTGGGAGGGAAGTGAAGAACTTAAGTTCCATAACGGAAAGTTCACAGTCCCGGGAACAATGGTGCCTCGAATTTTGGAGCTCTATCACGACTCCCCGCACTCAGGTGGACATGATGGCTTTTGGAGGACATATCACAAGATTCGTCAGCGTTTCCAGTGGAAACACATGAAAGAGGACGTTCAAAGGTATGCTCAGTCTTGTCATCAATGTCAAGTTCACAAGGCCAAGTACCTTCAGAGAACAGACGAGATGGTTTTGCCTCAACATTCCGACGTACCATTTGAAGTCATTCATCTGGACTTCGCAGAGCTCAAGAAGAAGGCTGCAGGAGTAAGAAGAACGCAGTCTTTCCTAGTGGCAATAGACCAGTGCACAAGAATAGTGGCTGCACGGCCGGGAAGGGAAGACGCAAATAGTGTGATCGCTCTTTTGAGTCGGGAGATGTTCAAAAATACGAAAATAGTAATATCAGATAATGGGCCAGCGTTTCTCAGTCAACGTTTGCAAGATTGGGCGAAGGAACGAGGAGTTATATTGCGACGCTGCGCTCCGTACCATCCTGCAGGAAATGGCATGGCTGAAATAATCATTCGGGATTTGAAGCAGTTCATTGCAATGTATCCAGGTTTTCAGGGTGGATGGAAGTGCTGCTTGGAGGCAGCTGTCGCTCATCACAATCGGTCGCACACTGCGAGCATCGGCTGTAGTCCATATTTTGCAGCTTTCGGAAAGGTACCAGTGCTTCCTGCTGATCAAGAACTTTGCATTGCAGACCGCCTGCAATTGTGCGAAAAACGAAAACCTTCGGAAGCCTACCAGCGATACCGGGAAAGTATGAAGAGGAACTTTGACCGTCGCCACAACACGCGGATACCTCAGATACAACTGAACGATCTGGTGCTTGTCAGAAAAGGCCTTCCCGGCACAAAGCAGGTGTACATGGGACCTTATCGCGTGGTGCAGATCGCAGTGCAACATGGCGTTCTCAAAAGGGTCGGTTACACCAACGATGATGGTGTGCTGGAGTTTGCGACCATTGGAAACGTTTTCAAGTATCACCCCAGGAGGGATGATTCTTCAAAGAGGGGGAGTGTACGTGGACGTGAGGCAGGGTTGGAGGGAGACGAGGAGGAAGAAGAGGTTAGAAATAAAGAAGATGGCTGACACCCCAGCCTAGTACTGTGTATTATTACACACACACATATATATATTGAAACGAAGATGCGCGAGCCTACGGGACGCGGAAGAAGAAGAAGAGTAGTGGAGCTGCGCCTGGACTGTGTGGTTGCGCCTGGACTGTGTGGTTGGGTGGAAGCGTTCTTGGCCTGTCCCAGAAGTACGCTGCTATTTCACAACGTCTTTTCACCTCATCTGTAAATAAACACAGTCACTCGCAACAGTTTGGTGGAAGGTGCTGGGTACATCGATCTGGACGACCCAGTTCTACCGATTTTGCGACGGAGCAGACGCTTGGCAGGCTTGCCACCACAGCTACCAGACATGGAGGACGCGGGAGCAGGCCATAACAACCTCGTTGCTGATGAGCAACACGCTCACCCGCCAGGGCAAGATCGCTGCGGCATGCCGGAACGTCAGCCGAGGACCTTTTCGGGGCAGCCGGATGACGATGTTGACGACTGGCTCAAGCACTACCAAAGAGTGAGTCGCAGCAACCGCTGGAGCACTGCTAAGCAGCTCGAGAACGTGGTGTTTTTTCTCGTTGGCACCGCGTCTCTTTGGTTCGACAACCATGAGAGTGCATTGACCACATGGGACATTTTCGTGGACGAGCTGAAGAGATGTTTTGGTGACTCAACAGCTAAGGTCAAGCAGGCGGAGCAAACGCTTTCACGCAGAGCTCAGTTACCTGGCGAAACATGCACCACCTACATCGAGGCCGTCTTGAAGCTTTGCGGAATCGTGAGTGCGACCATGTGTGACGAAGATAAGGTAGGTCATCTCCTCAAGGGAATCGCGGAAGACGTGTACAATTTCCTTATCACTAAGGAAGACTTACACACACCTTCTGACCTAAGGAGACACTGCCGAGCGTTTGAAACCCTAAAGAGGAGGAGAGTCCTACCAAAATTTGGACGTCTTGACAACGTGCCCACAATTGCAAGTGTCAACCTTCCATCGCAGGACGAGATCTCTTCTCTTATAAGACGAGTGGTCAAGGAAGAACTTGCTCAACTGCCAGCTGTGGACACCGCTAGTGTCTGCCATCAGTGTGCATTCGACCAACGGCCCCGTGAACCACTGGTACCTCGGATGCGACAGAGCTACTTTGAGCCTCGCCCGAATTACACCGATCGGTTCGAACGGAGGAGTGAACGACCACTCGGAAACCAGGAACGCAGGCAAGCTGCGTCACAGCGATTCACTCCTCGACCACCATCGCCCGGCTTTTATCAACCGGCGAGGTTTACTTCGCCGGGGACGACCAGACGCGACACCCGTACTTGCTACAACTGCGGGCTACCTGGACACATCGCTAGGTACTGCTACCGTCGCCAGCAGCGAGCTCCACGTTTCAACGTGTACACGCCCTATGTACCTGCTGGCGAGTCTCGACCATTTCAGGGCTCTTTCCAACAGCAACACGCAGCACGTGCTGACTCGCCTTGCTCCGACCGCAGCGTTACCCCACCACCAGCACGCCAACAGCGATCCCCGTCTCCGCGTCGCCGCTCGGGGGCGCCACCACCACTGGGAAACTAACTGGTGCGACCAATGGGGGCGAGGCCGCAAAATCATCTTCCGCAAGACCCCCTTGTGTTGTAATGGTTGAGAACAAAGTGAGTGTTTTTGTAGACAATGTGAGTACTGTTGCACTAGTTGATACCGGTGCTGCCGTTTCCATAATGAGCATGTCTTTTAAAAATCGCCTAGGGACGAAAGTAATGTTTGCTTGGAATCGGAGTGCTACGTTCCGCGGCGTAGGGGGAGAAACGTTGAGCCCGGTTGGAGTTTGTTCTGTTTTACTTTCTATAGGAAATCAAACGTTTCGAGCGGAACTAACGGTGCTTGCACGAGCGACCCATGACGTCATTCTAGGTATAGATTTTTTGCGGGAATGTGGTGCAACTCTAGATTGTGGTAGTGGTGGGATTATTTTTCGTCCCGTGTTGCCGCCTCCATTGACAAAAGATACCATTGATGACTGCTTGGAAGTGTTTTCCGTGTCTGAAGACGTCTGCTTGGCCCCACATACCGCAATGTTTGTGCGTGTAAACTCTTCGCGTTCTTGTGCGGGTTCTTACTATGGTTTAGCCGAGCCGAACTTCAGTAACGCCCTTAAGAAAAACGTTATCGTGCCCTCGTTGCCTCGTGCTCATCGTCGATGGTTGTGCCGATTTGTGGACTGTGAACGTTTCCGCGCAGCCCATATATCTGCCTGCAGGACTTAAATTGGCAAGCTTTCAAGAGCAAAGTACTCTTACCATACGGTCACTCCAACTGTCGGTGGATGTAAAGAAACCCCACGCCAACTCGTACCGCGACTATTCTGCCAGCATTGACCGTATGATTAACAAGTCACTTCCATCAACTGAACGGTCGCTGCTGCAGGAGGTGATCACACGCTACGCCTCAGTCTTTGACTTTGCCCAAGACGAGACGTCTACCGTTACGCCACCGTCTTCACGTACGCAACACCGCATCTATACAGGCCAAGCACCACCAATACGCCAGAAGCCCTACCATGTCTCGCCTTCCGAAAGGAAAGTCATCGCTGAGCAAGTTGAAGACATGCTAAAGAAGGGCGTCATACAAGAATCGTGTAGTCCATGGGCAGCTCCTGTCATTCTAGTGAGGAAAAAGGATAATTCATGGAGATTCTGCGTAGACTATCGTCGCCTAAATGCCATCACAAAAAAAGACGTCTACCCTTTGCCACGTATAGATGACGCCGTGGACTGCCTGCATTCTGCCTCCTATTTTTCTTCTGTGGACTTGCGTTCTGGGTATTGGCAAATTCCTATGCATCCCTCAGATAAAGAGAAGACGGCCTTCGTAACACCAGATGGTCTCTTTGAGTTCAACGTTATGCCTTTTGGTTTGTGCAATGCTCCAGCGACATTCGAGAGATTTATGGATACAGTACTCCGTGGACTAAAATGGGAAATTTGCATGTGCTATTTAGATGACGTGATTATCTACGGCAAGACTTTTCAAGAGCATAACCAGCGCTTGTCGCTTGTGTTTGAATGCTTACGCGAAGCTGGCCTTGTTTTAAACTCAAAGAAGTGTCGTTTTGGAGAACGTCAAGCCCTCGTATTAGGCTTTCTCGTGGATAAAGAAGGCGTGCGACCAGACCCACAGAAGACCACAGTGGTTCGCAACTTTGAACCACCACGAACAGTGAAGGACCTGCGAAGTTTTCTGGGTCTGTGCTCATATTTCCGCCGATTTATTAAGAACTTCGCACAACTTGCCTCCCCACTGACGTCCCTTCTTCATAAAGACACACCGTACTTGTGGGATGATAAATGTGAGGCTGCATTTCAACAGCTGAAGTTTTTATTGACTTCAGGACCCATCCTAAAGCATTTTGATCCTGATGCTTTGACTGAACTTCATACTGATGCTAGTGGGCTAGGTGTTGGTGCTGTGCTGGTCCAACTCTGCAACAGTCGCCAGCACGTCGTAGCATATGCCAGTCGGACACTGACCAGAGCAGAGACGAACTACACCGTCACCGAGCTCGAGTGCTTAGCAGTCGTCTTCGCCATTCAGAAGTTCCGACCGTATCTACATGGCCGCGAGTTCACAATAGTGACCGATCACCACTCACTATGCTGGCTTGTGGGACTTCGTGACCCGTCTGGCCGGCTGGCTCGTTGGGCGTTGCGCCTCCAAGAGTACAGCTTTTCTGTTACCTATAAGAGCGGACGATGTCACACAGATGCCGACTGCTTATCCCGCCTTCCTTCAGTGCACACCAATGCTGACGACAATGACATTGATGACTATTTAGTTTCTGTCTCGTCCGACTTCCCAGATACCAGCAGCTTCAAACGTGAGCAGCAGCGCGACCCTACTCTGAAACCTTTGCTCGAAGCTGCACATAACTCCGTCGACAAGCGCTTTAAAATTTCAAATGGCTTGCTGTATAAAAGAAACTATTCAGCCGATGGCCTCCCGTTGCTTCTAGTGGTGCCGGAAAGCCTGCGCCAGGTCGTCCTTCGTTCTGCGCACGATGACATAACATCTGGTCATCTCGGTTTCACACGTACGCTGCATCGACTACGTGAGAGGTTCTACTGGCCAAAAATGTGGAAGACCACAAAACAGTACGTCACCAGCTGCGCTATATGTCAGCGCCACAAGCCATCCACCACTGCCCCGGCGGGTTATTTGCAGCCCATCCCTCCACCGACATCCCCTTTTGAAAAAGTCGGCATTGACTTGCTCGGACCCCTTCCTAAGACTCCATCGGGCCACCGATACGTTATAGTGTGCGTGGATTATTTAACGCGTTATACGGAAACGGACGCACTGACATCGGCCACAGCAGCCACTGTTTCTTCTTTTCTGTTACAACGGGTCATACTGCGTCATGGTGCTCCACGGGTTGTCATCAGTGACCGTGGACGACAATTTATGGCCGATGTGGTTGAAGAAATTTTGCGCCTCTGTGGCTCCTCTTATCGCCACTCCACCCCTTACCATCCGCAAACGAACGGTCTCACTGAGAGAACAAATCGAACTCTCACGAATATGTTATCGATGTACGTTGATGCTGACCACAGGAACTGGGACGCCGTCTTACCGTTTGTTACTTATGCGTATAACACCGCCAAGCATGAAGTTACTGGACATTCACCCTTCTTTCTGCTTTACGCACGAAATCCACAAAGTTTTCTGGACACTCTATTACCTTTCTCGCATCAGGAAGATCTGTCCATCGCTCAGACGTTGTGTCGCGCTGAAGAAGCACGTCAACTAGCGCGCCTTCGAACATTGTCTTCGCAAGAACACAGCAAGAGTCGCTACGATGCCAAGCATATCCCCGTAGAGTTTTCTCCTGGTGACTACGTGTGGCTGTGGACTCCTGTTCGTAGAAAAGGATTGTACCGGAAGTTTCTAGCGAACTATTCCGGCCCATTCGTGATAGTCACTCGTCTCAGTGACGTGAATTACGTTGTCACCCGAGTCACAGCCAATAACCGGCGTTCGCGCACTACGCAAGTTGTTCACGTAGCCCGCCTCAAACAGTACCATCATAGGCCTATTTAACTCGCTCGGCGAGCTTCGTCTGCCGCCGGGGGAAATGAAACGAAGATGCGCGAGCCTACGGGACGCGGAAGAAGAAGAAGAGTAGTGGAGCTGCGCCTGGACTGTGTGGTTGCGCCTGGACTGTGTGGTTGGGTGGAAGCGTTCTTGGCCTGTCCCAGAAGTACGCTGCTATTTCACAACGTCTTTTCACCTCATCTGTAAATAAACACAGTCACTCGCAACAATATATATATATATATATATATATATATATATATATATATATATATATATATATATATATATATATATATATATATATATATATATATATATTGTTGCATACATGCACGAAGAAAAAGAAGCGTATACGGTGAACGCACTGGTCGCCGAGAGCGAGAGAGGAAGAAGAGGATCAGGAGGATCTTTAACCAGTCGGCCGCTTCTGAGCTGCCCCTCACGACCTAATAAACGGCCCTTTTGCGCAAAGTCAAATATCGAAACGTGCTTCAACAGCACATTCAATAAAGTTCGGCGCTCGCTTGAGCTAAGCGACTTATTTATCGTTGCCATAAGCGCCCCGTCCAAATTGTGACAACCAGTTCCGTCACGTTCTTCCGGCACGTCTGTGAGCTCGACCATTGATAAGGTCACGTGTTCTTTGCTGACGGAAGCTAATTTTAAACCATTGGGTAGTGTCACGGGCTCAGAGGAACAGTCACAGTCCATAGGCCAGTTCGTCCGCCATCAATCGACACCACACAATGGGGAACCAACACATTCTTCTTCACGCAGAGTCAGCCAGTCCGTGGGCAGCACCGGTAATCCTCGTTAAGAAGAAAGATGGATCTTGTAGATTTTGCGTCGACTATCGACGACTGAATGCCGTGACAAAAAAGGACGTATACCCGCTGCCACGTATAGAGGACGCAATAGACTGCTTAAATTCGGCCTCTTATTTTTCCTCCGTAGACTTACGATCCGGTTATTGGCAAATTCCGATGCACCCAGGGGACAAAGAAAAGACTTCCTTTGTAACCCCTGATGGGCTCTTTGAATTCAACGTGATGCCATTTGGACTGTGCAACACACCGGCCACGTTCGAGAGGTTTATGGAAACCATCCTGCGTGGCTTGAAGTGGAACATCTGCATGTGCTACCTCGACGATGTCGTCATCTTTGGCCGCACGTTCAGTGAACACAACTCTCGTCTGGATACTGTTTTGAACTGCATCCGAAACGCTGGCCTAATTTTAAACTCGAAGAAATGCCACTTCGGAGACCGCCAGACGCTTGTGCTCGGGCATCTCGTTGACAAGGATGGCATCCGCCCTGACCCCCAGAAGACAGCAGCAGTTGAGGCGTTCAATTCGCCGCGTTCCGTCAAGAAGCTTCGTAGTTTCCAGGGGCTTTGTTCATACTTCCGCCGCTTTATTCCGAAGTTTGCCGACATTGCGTATACCTTCTCACATGCCTCTTACGAAAGGACAATTCCTTTGAGTGGACTCCGGAGTGCGATTCTTCATTCCGTCAATTGAAGTTTTTACTGACGTCACGACCCGTCCTTCAGCACTTCAGTCCTTCTGCTCCAACAGAGCTTCATACGGATGCTAGCGGCATCGGTATTGGAGCCGTCCTAGTACAACGTTACGGCGACCGCGAACACGTCATCGCATACGCAAGTCGCTCCCTAAGCAGGCCGGAACAAAACTACACTGTTACCGAACAAGAATGCCTGGCGGTATTATTTGCAATTCAGCGGTTTAGGTCTTACCTGTACGGACGCCCATTCACAGTCGTAACCGACCACCACTCGTTGTGTTGGCCTGTCAACCTTCGTGACCCTTGTGGCCGCCTTGCGCGCTGGGCACTCCGGCTACAAGAATACAGTTTTACCGTCGCTTACAAGAGTGGTCGTCGACATGCTGACGCGGACTGTCTTTCACGTATGCCACTTAGCACAACAGATTGTGAATTCGATGACCTTGACCAGCTTGTAGCATCTGTGTCGCCTACGTTCCCGGACTATCCCAGTTTCAGAGCAGAACAGCGGAAAGATGCTAAACTAGCACCATTATTCGCCGCTGCATCCGCTTCCACTAGTGCACGCCGTTTCTGTATGCGTGATGGACTGTTGTTCAAAAGGAACCTCTCCAGCACTGGCGCGCGTTTCCTTCTAGTGGTCCCGGGGAGCCTGCGAACAGTTATTATGAGTGTCATGCACGACGACCCTACATCTGGACATTTAGGTTTGGCGCGGACGCTTCACTGGACTAAAGAGCGCTTTTATTGGCCTGGTATGCAGAAGTCTGTTGAGCGTTATGTGGCAAGCTGCATGCAATGTCAGCGTCACAAACGTCCATAGACTGGTCCAGCTGGTCTTCTACAGCCGATGCCTACTCCAAGCGCACCTTTCGAACAAGTGGGCATTGACTTTCTGGGCCCCTTCCCAAAATCGGCTAAGGGCAACCGATGGATAATTGTTTGCGTCGACTATCACACACGCTACTGCGAGACGGCAGCCGTCCCCTCCGCAACTGCCAGTGAAGTCTCGTCGTTTTTGTTACAGTACGTCATCCTCCGACATGGCCCACCTCGGCTGATTATCAGTGATCGTGGACGACAATTCACAGCGGATGTCGTGGAGGAACTACTCCGTTTATGTGAATCCCGCCTGCGTCACTCGACACCATACCACCCCCGAACTAATGGGCTGACGGAGCGTACCAACCGCACCATTATCAACATGTTGTCTATGTATGACTCATGCGACCACAAGAACTGGGATGACGTACTCCCGTTCATTACTTACGCGTTCAACACCGCGAAGCATGAGATTACAGGCTATAGCCCTTTCTTTTTGCTTTATGCACGTTCGCCCCGGTACACAATCGACACGATATTGCCTTTCTGTGATCACGACAACGTCACTGTCGCCGAGACTCTCTGCCTCGCCGAAGAGGCGCGTCGCATAACTCGACTACGCACATTGGCATCGCAAGACAAAGCGAAGGCACGCTATGACATTCACCATCGACCAGTGATTTATTGCCGTGGTGATCTGGTGTGGTTGTGGACTCTGATGCGCAAGCGCGGGTTATGCCAAAAGTTTTTGGCCACTTACGATGGACCTTTTGTAATCGTCGACAGACTTACAGAGGTCAACTATGTAATAGCTCGTCTCACGGCGAGTGGTCGACGAGCTGCCAAAACTCAAGTGGTTCATGTTGCCCGCCTGAAACTACACGCCACAACAACTCAACTGACTCGTCCGGCGGCCTTCGTCTGCGCGGAGAGGAATGTTGCATACATGCATGAAGAAAAAGAAGCGTATACGGTGAACGCACTGGTCGCCGAGAGCGAGAGAGGAAGAAGAGGATCAGGAGGATCTTTAACCAGTCGGCCGCTTCTGAGCTGCCCCTCACGACCTAATAAACGGCCCTTTTCAACGTCTACCATTCAAACGTAACAATACATATATATATATATATATATATATATATACGGGAAAGAAGTGTATGCCGAAGGGCTCGTTTTTCCGTGTTTTACCACAATATTATTTATGAGATCTAACAGACAGTAATGCCAAGGAATGTACAGGGGAAGTTATTAGAACCAATGGAATGTAAATAAAAAGAAAGGAAAGTGGATGAAAAAATAACCAGCCGTGAGCAGGAATCAAACCTACGACCATCGAATAACGCGTTCGATGCTCTAACCACTGAGCTACCACAGCGGCCTTCCCTCCATTCACTTTTTTGGGTTTATATGTGAATTTAGAAGTAGGAGTGACAGTCAGCGCCATCAATAAGCCAAACAACGAGTGTGAAAACACTCTTATGCGCATGTTTGGCGTCACGTAGCACGTGAACTTATTATGAGCGGGCAGCTGATTACTTGTCCCTCTTATACAATCTAAACACACCAAGTCTGTCATTACGAGACCCTCGTTCAATGAAATAAGGGAAAGAAGTGTATACCTAAGGGCTCGTTTTTCCGTGTTTTAACACAATATTAATGAGATATAACAGACAGTAATGCCAAGGAATGTACAGGGGAAGTTATTAGAACCAATGGAATGTAAATAAGAAGAAAGAAAAGTGGATGAAAAAATAACCAGCCGTGAGCAGGAATCGAACCTACGACCTTCGAATTTCATACTTGTTCAAAAAGACCACAGTATCTCCACGGACTGAATGATGATGAGTGGGGCAAAGTGTCTGTCAGTCCGGCGGGCTTCGTCCGTCCATGCGTCCATCCATGCCTCCATTCGTGCTTTCATGCGTTCGTCCATGCGCCTGCCCGTCTGTCTGTGCGTGCGTCCTTGCGTCCGTCTATGCATCCGTCCATACGTCCGTCCATCCATCCATCCGTTTATCCGCGCGTCCATCCGTTCATGTATCCGTCTGTGCGTCCGTGCATCTGTCTGTCCATCCGTCCATCCTTCCTTACGTCCGTCCATCTGCCCGTCTGCTTGTTTGTCTGTCCATCCCTCCGTCCGTCCTCATACATCGCCTAATACTCGTAACTGCTTATAGAAAGCACTTCCTACTTCGTATTCAGCGTGAAACATCATCAGCATGTTCGTGTGGCCACGACGACGAGCATATTCATCACCTCTTGCTCAACTGTCCAAAACACGACACAAACCGAAGGTGACTCGAACAGGAACTCCATACGGTCTATTTCGAGCAAACATTTGTGTTGGATAAAATGCTAGGTCCATGGCCATCTAAAATTATGGTAAAGCAATGAAAGTGATGCAACGCTCTTTCGTAAAAACAAAGATTTGTGACCACTACAAAGCGGACTATAACTAGAAGTGAGCGAGGCGACAACGTGTTTGTTTTGCCCATATGAGACCTTTTGCACTCACCTATGTGAGACTGTATATGTGTATATATGCTATTTTGCTTTTTTTTCTCTCCTTTTTTTAACAATCAAGTGGAAGGGGTAGCCGTCACCAACTAACGGTGAAAACTCCTTCGTTTATTTTCAATTCTAATAAAAAAAAGTCCAAGTACCTCCATCCCGTATCTTTTCATCATATATTTATCATAAAAGAGCACCGCCATCCAGCCGACATTCCAAGGACTAAACGAGAGGAGGCTGCCTACTACTACTACTACGACGATTACTAATACTACTACTACTACTATATATATTGTGGACGCACTACCCACGGCATAAGGAGCTTAGCCCCTAAAAAATTGTCAGATCCCACGTACAGTGGAAATGGGTGATATGCAAAGCACGAATGAGGAATGCTAATATGCAACTTTAAAATTAGCACAACGTTGCGATGTGAAGGTCAGTTATGCTGTACATGACTTCTATGTCAAGATTATTTACTTAGACGAGTCATTTACCCTTATCGCCTCTTCACGTCACGTGATGCCAAATTTGGTATAGGTGGAGCTAGCAAATCGGCCGCGAGCGTGCTATGAAGGTAGCATGTAGTCATCTCTTACATGTCACGCATGCAGTGATTAATATGTTTGGACGTGTCATTTACCTTTGTCGTCGACTCACGTCATATTTATCATGTTTGCACCAGTACCATACCTTCGTCATCCATTCACGTCCCGTAATACCAAATTTGGTATAATTAAACTAGCGAAACGGCCACCAGCGCATCATGAGCTTTGCATCTGGTCATATTGCTACGTGACACGCTTATCAAGTTTTTTCGTGTTAGGGTCTGTCGCTTGTGTTCGCCATGCAATCATGTCATACGATACCAGTTTTCGAACATGCCATGTGAACTAAACCACCGCAAGAGCTGCAGGACCACGAAATGTAAATCATGACAGTCATGACATATATGTCTTGATTTTCATGTTATGATTAGTCGCTTATGCTCGTCTGAGTCATGTTGTGCCATAGCAATTTAGGTATATAACCCATTATGCAAACGGCCAGGAGAGCTAATAGTCGTAGGCGGCGAGATAGATAGATAGATAGATAGATAGATAGATCGATAGATAGATAGATAGATAGATAGATAGATAGATAGATAGATAGATAGATAGATAGATAGATAGATAGATAGATAGATAGATAGATAGATAGATAGATAGATAGATAGATAGATAGATAGATAGATAGATAGATAGATAGATAGATAGATAGATAGATAGATAGATAGATAGATAGATAGATAGATAGATAGATAGATAGATAGATAGATAGATAGATAGATAGATAGATAGATAGATAGATAGATAGATAGATAGTAGATAGATAGATAGATAGATAGATAGATAGATAGATAGATAGATAGATAGATAGATAGATAGATAGATAGATAGATAGATAGATAGATAGATAGATAGATAGATAGATAGATAGATAGATAGATAGATAGATAGATAGATAGATAGATAGATAGATACGCTCATGGTCACCGAAGCTCGATAAGAAAAACTTTGCATTTAATCTCAATCATGCATTTGTTTTGGTAATCTAGCCTTTTCAGTTACGTGCCTCTTTTTTCTTCTGAGGCCCCAGGAATGAATAATCAGCATAACTGAAGCAAACAAAAAACTGTTTTATTGAAATATAAAGCATTATGTTGCACATGTAGCCGAGTACCTTCTCTGCTAACATACACAGCCTCTCGCAAACTCAGCAATATTTAGCTTATGAGGTCATGATACTTGTCGTATAGCGAATTCGGGACACGCCTGCCAGCAATAGCACAGAAACCTTGAGAGGTGTATTGTAATTTGTGCTTGCATGTGCATCCTCGGGGGCAATCAGTGGTTGCATAGGGATTGCACTGAAAAAAGAAAGAGAAAAAAATGTTTTTCATGGTCACGGTTGTGGATGGGGCTAAATATTTATTTTAATTTATGTCATTAGTATACTTTAAAAACACGACAAGGCCACCGAGGAATGAGGGAGAAAAACAGGCTTACAACTGCCACCCAGAGGGGCACAACGTTCGCCTGCTCCTTCAGGAAAAGGAGAAAATGGCGCGTCAAATTATCTATATAACAGCATTTATACACAAGCTATTTCTCCGGTAACAAACATTTAAGAGATAACTGAATCATTTTGATAAAACTTACCATTTCAGTTGCTTCCATCAGATGAATAAGTTTCTGATGCCATTCACCCCTCAACATCACTATTGTAGTACACCGTTCCTCACTACCGTTTTCAGAATGCTCTCAACAGGATATTGCAAACCGTACTTTTGCTTTCAACACAGCTGTTTGTATTTTTACAAGTACAGGCAGTAGAAAACGAACCGTAGGCTACAAATGGTTAGAAACTATAAAACTTTCCGAAATGACTCTCAATTCAAAGATAAACAAGCAACCAGAAATACTTCGACGTGATGGTGCAAAGCCTATACGAACAGCTTGTCTGGGTGAGATGTTTTTGGCATTCTTGCCAGGCATAGCCTAGCATTACTTATTTAAGCCTAGATACAACCAAATGACCACAGAGAGGAATAGTTAAGCTTTCAAAAGCTTTGCTGAGCCTTAGAAAGCTAATTTGAGGCTTTCTTTCCCCCTGTTTCTATTCATATCTCTCTCTATTTCTTTTTGTCACTATTTATTTTTGTTTCTCTTTCTCTTAATTTTTTCTCGTTTCTTACCCAGAGCAACACAATCATAATGCTCCCATAAATGTTGTTTCTACAAGAATGCAAGTGTAGCCGAGGGGTTGCGATACTCGCCTTAGGATCGTGGGCACCCGGCCCCGAATCTCAACTCGCTAAGTAACGTGATTTTGTTTTTATTTCTATTGTTTCTCTCACCGCTTCTGATTATTCTCCCCCTCCTTTCCTTCCTGAATATACTGCTAAGCGATTCGTCATGCCGTCGTCAATCGGCAAGGTTTTTCTGCGCACACCGAATGGCCCAAGATTTAACTTAAACATCTGATCTTTTTAAATTGAATATGCAAGAAAGAATAACAAAAACGCGTAATGACGTTGTGTCTACATGCGAATTAACTATAAAATAAATATACATGAACTTTAAATGTGCAAATGAACCATTGTAAGCCATGTAGAAAGGAATGATAATAATAACAGCAACTATGTATGTATGTATGTATGTATGTATGTATGTATGTATGTATGTATGTATGTATGTATGTATGTATGTATGTATGTATGTATGTATATATGTATGTATGTATGTATGTATGTATGTATGTATGTATGTATGTATGTATGTATGTATGTATGTATGTATTAGGTATGTATGTATGTATGTATGTATGTATGTATGTATGTATGTGTTGTGTATGTATGTATGTATGTATGTATGTAT
Organism: Rhipicephalus microplus; assembly: GCF_013339725.1. NCBI lineage: Eukaryota > Metazoa > Arthropoda > Arachnida > Ixodida > Ixodidae > Rhipicephalus > Rhipicephalus microplus. The sequence continues at coordinate 175,971,768 of NC_051167.1, forward strand.
GCATGTATGTATGTAATTTAGGATAACGTTATCCTAGAACACACGTAAAATCGTACTACACTGTGCTGCAAAATATAGACTATTAAGTACAGTTACAAAACCGAAAGTGAAATTACAATGGTGGTCTCCTTGCACCTGCCAGCCCTCCTTCGCCTTCAACTTTTCTTTCGATGAGCTTCTGTTATATATTCTTCAGGTAGCATTGGGTTGTTCCTATTCAAATCGTTCCAGTGTGCCATGTAGAAAGAAGAGAGAACAAAACTTTTTTGTCTTCAGACTTGAGAGGCCCTGCAACATTTTTTCAAGTATATAGCCATGGTAAGAATTCACTAAAAGAGCTTATCGACTCACGAATTATCCACCGCGATTTTTTTAAATATTTCTATTACGAGCGGTATTACAAATAACTCTCACACGCTGAAATCGCATTCTTACTTCTCTCGTCCCGACACTAGCGCAGGGAGCTAAGAAGGGGGGGATGGCACGGGTAATAAAAATGCGTCACGTTCACCTCGTGGCCTTCAGCATGTGTGTGTGTGTGTGTGTGTGTGTGTGTGTGTGTGTGTGTGTGTGTGTGTGTGTGTGTGTGTGTGTGTGTGTGTGTGTGTGTGTGTGTGTGTGTGTGTGTGTGTGTGTGTGTGTGTGTGTGTGTGTGTGTGTTTCAGCGCGTGGCTTCTCTGTGCGATCGTTCACGCACGTGTGGATAAGTCACGGCCTCCCCGGCAATCCTTGTAATGACTGAGTGTGCCATGTTTAATCGGCCAATGGCTGATACAGTGGCTGTGACGAGTGATTTTCGAGTTTTTAACGTCATTTATTGAGAGAAGAGGAAACAATTTTAAGCTTACTTTAAGAATTTGATGGAAATTTTAGGCGATGTGCTGCGCTATATTATTTGGCTTGCGCATTCTCGGGAGCCTCGGCTACCGATCGGAAGCGTTTTCTAACCATGCTCAAGAACTGTTGCAGGGCCCCTTCAAAGAGGTATGTGGTGCACCAGGCTGAACCTGGAGGTCACCTCCTCTGCTCTCTGTATGACCCGTAGCGGAACTGCCAGGCTCGCGGATGTCAGAACTTCACCTTGCCTCTCTGTCGAGTGTGGGACCAGGCGATCGAGAAAGGGGGATCTTCCTTGCAGGCACAGAGAACTTGATTGAGCGTGGCTATTGACTTCAGCGCGAGCAATGCATCTCCTCGCTAGTATAACAGTCAGTACAGCTGTTTGACGTTCAATCTGCCATATAGAAACCTACTGAGGGACAAGTTGAATTTATATTTTGCAGTAGCCCCACTCAATGTAATATAACAAGAGAGATAAAGCAGGAATATAAAAAATGTAGGTAGGTTACCTAGAGAACGCTCAGTTTGCCACCCTTAAAGTGTGGGGTTTATAATCACTGAACGTGTTATGATGGCAGTGAATTGTGACAAAGTCTGGGTCTTTTCTTCTTCTCTTTCTCTATCTTTAAAACTCCTCCTCCCCTTTCCTTTGTGTAGGGTGGCATACCAGTTCTTCTAGACTGGTTCAATTTCATGTCTTTCCTTTTCTTCGTGTTCCTTCTTTCCTGCACGTGGGGAGAACAGAATAAGGGGGCAAAAGAGATATAGGTAAAGGAGGAGATGCACGTCCTACACCACAAGTAGTGCAGTGTTTCACAGTTAGACGGTGCTTTCTTGACAAAGGCTTTGTGCGTCTTCCGCCATCCTGTATCACTCATTCCCGCTAAATGCCAAGACATTCATCGTGTCCTGTCCCTTTATCTAAGCTATTCTCTGCTGTACTGATTACGTACTATGTTGCTCATGCTATCTTGTAATCTCTGTGCCAAAAGTGATCACCTGAAAATGACGGTTTTTCAAGTATCGCTCCTCGCAGAAGGAATAAGCTGCCGAGGCATGAAAACAACGTTGGTCATTTTTTGGGTACAGAAAAACCTCAGGGATACGACACAGGTCCTATAATTTTCAGGGTGATACGAACTTTTTTATTGTCCTGGTCGTCGCCGATCGTCCTGCAATATAGTAGAGTATGGTTGTTGCGAATGAACTGTCACCCAGTGACGTTTCATGCAAACGTACGCAACTACACACGTATGAACAGAAGCTGTCTGCGCTGTCACGGAACATGCGACAAGCACGCATGGGCGTGGGAACCGAAGCACAACTTTCCCTCTGTGCCGACTGATTGATTGATTGATTGATTGATTGATTGATTGATTGATCGATTGATTGATTGATTGATTGATTGATTGATTGATTGATTGATTGATTGATTGATTGATATGTGGGGTTTAACGTCCCAAAGCCACCATTTGATTATGAGGGACGCCGTAGTGGAGAACTCCGGAAATTTTGACCACCTGGGGTTCTTTAACGTGCGCCCAAGTCTGAGCACACGGACCCACAACATTTCCGCCTCCATCAGAAATGCAGCCACCGCAGCCGGGATTCGATCCCACGACCTGCAGGTCAGCAGCCGAGTACCTTAGCCACTAGATCATCACGGCAGAGCGCTGTGCCGACAGCTCGTCAGAATAAACTGTCAAGGATGTGTCGTAGCCTCCGAGATTGTATGCTCTATTATTGGAGGCCTTGGTGGACCTTCGTGTGAGTTCGCGTTCAGATTACAGATGACATTGAGATCACGCTCTCTCTTTTAACGCGGCTACGCACGCTGCTGTCATTGTATTGTGTTTTACTGTGGCTGCCCTGACAATAAAATCTATGTCTTCGCACATTAGACAGCCTATGACAGGTGGACAAGCACCGAAAAAAAAAGCAGATGGTCTTCGCGAAGGAGTTAGGCTTCACAAAGTCAACATGCATGATTGTTGGGTGCGCACACGTGTCAAATCTCCCATTTCGTTGGCATCGCCATAAACCACCAGAAAAACTACGCCAACACCACCGCGAGAAGATAAACCCTGCAAATAGTAGCGGTTCTGAAAATTTCACGCCTTCACCTATCGTTCTCAGCATGTGGAAAACTTCACGCGTTTTTCCAGTATTTAAGTTGGGCTGTCAAGAGGCTGTTTCCAATTATCGCCCAATTTCTCTACTATGTGTCTCACCAAATATCTTTAAGCTGACTCTTCGCAACATATTGTACGTTAGAGTGAAACATTTCTTGATTCCTAGTCAAGACGGGTTCCTCGGTGGCCGCTCAATTACCATAAATCTTGCTAGTTTAATGACGCAAATCTCCCCAACTATTTCGCAGGCAAGACAGGTTTACGTAGTGTAGTGTGACTTTAGCAAAGCTTTTGACGTAATCAGTCACTCGCTGTTTTTGGTTAAATTTTCACACTTTGATGTTCACTCGTCTGTTGTGAATCTCCTGCACAGTCATCTGCTTAATAGATTGTGTTGTGTTACCGTAAATGACCAAATGTTTTTCTTGTACAAAGCGACTAGTGAGGTTCCTCAATGGTCGATATTAGGTCCACTGTGATTATTATTTTACATAATTGACGCTTCATTTTAAATTCTTTATACTTTTCTCTTGTATGCTGATGCCATCAAGATATTCAAAAAATTGGTTCAGTGAACGACTGTCCCTTGCTGCAGTCAAAAGTGTGTTTTTCCTCCGAATGGTATAACAGCAATAACCGTTCCCTGATTTCCTCAAAAACCAATTCATGAGTATATCTTGCAAAACGTCCCTCGCATCGATTTCGTATTCTTTCAATACCGTTTCGTTATGTAAGATGTATGATCTTGGTAGTCTTTTTGATAGAATGCTAATTTTTTGTGCTCACTCTAAACATGCTGCCATGCGTTCCCTTCATTTTCTCGGCTGTGTTTGCAGAATCTCTCTTGAATTCAGTTCTCGTACAAACTTCCAGAAGTTGTACACTGCATTATGTCTTCCTCAAGTTTAGAATGCATCTATTTTCTAGAATCGCATCGCTAAATTTACCAATAACGTCATCGAGTAAGTCCAGAAAAAATTGATAAGAATTTAGAGCCATCATTTTCCTAGTCATTATTCTGGATCTTGTTCGAGCACTTATAGATGGTGATCATTGCAATCACTTTACAACCAAGAAAATCCCACTGGTGTGTTAATTCTTTACAAGATAGTTCACGTTAGGTTATCCTGTCCTTTCTTCTCAGTCGTAATGATTTTCGAATTCCGTGTACACTAACCGGAGAGAATCGACCGTTTGACGCACCTGTCAACTTCGTTAAACATTTTATTGTCTACAGAATACAAAGCCTCCACAATGTTAACTTTCATGATCTGCATGTGTTTCACAATCTACTGTCATTGTTTTTACCCGAGCTTTGCACTGTCAATATATGGTTTTCCACAATGTACAAAAGCTTCCTTTTTTTCATTTTCAGGAAGCCTTGCGCGTAGTTGTGTATATTTCATATTATTTTTCACTCCCATTCTATGATTCCTGTCTTGTTTTGTCATTTGTCCCGTTTTATGTATATTTACTTTTGCATGTATATTTACTGTGCCTTTTTCTTGTTGTCACTTGATCTTTTCTTCTGAAGATTGTCTTTATTGTAATGTTTATTTTTGTTATTTTATTATGCGTGTGCCTGCACAAAGACCCTATGGTTGTTCCTAAGCACGTTAAATGAATTATTTCTTATTATGATAATAGTTGATATGTGAAATTTAACCTCCAAAAACCACCATATGATTATGAAACACGCCGTAGTGGAGGACTCCGGACATTCCGACCACCTGGGCTTCTTTAAGGGGCACCCAATACAGCTTTTTCGCCTTCATCGTAAATGCAGCCACCGCAGCCGGGATTTGATTCCGCAAATAATAATAATAATAATAATAATAATAATAATAATAATAATAATAATAATAATAATAATAATAATAATAATATAATAATAATAATAATAATAATAATAATAATAATAATAATAATAATATATTATTATTATTATTATTATATTATTATTATTATTATTATTATTATTATTATTATTATTATTATTATTATTATTATTATTATTATTATTATTATTATTATTATTATATTATTATTATTATTATTATTATTATTCATTCCATTTGGGATGCATACTTGCTTTGTTCGTGCAATTTTACCGGTGAGTGGCTGCTTTTCTACTGCGAAGGCTGTGAATAACGTGTATAATGAAATTCTTTAACTAACCAGGCGACAAACTGCAAACCTTCAAATCTTGATCACTTGTGTTATTCGACTCAGCCTGTTATAAACCTTTCCGACCACGACTCAGTCGCGTGCTCCTAGCAGCATCATGCTCCCCAATCACTTCCTGTCGTACCCATCGTGCAGAAACGCCACCTAAGTATTTCCCAGTGTTTTGTGGTCTAAGAGTGTTTCATGGTAGCTATTCCCCGCAACAAAGGAAAGCTAGAGCCCTAGTGTTTTTACAAATTGCTTAGTCATGTTAACAAATGCAATAACTGAAATATGAAGGTACTCGACAGCGTGCCTTGTGGTAATATAAGGGCGAAAGCCTTATATTCCTAATCAAAGGTGAAATTTGACAGCTGGCGTCACGACTTCACGTGGCGTCTGCATCAAGAGAAGTTGATTATTATTCATACTATAGAGTGGAAGCACTCAGTGAGCCGTAACAGTATTCAGCCATGACAGCGTAGCCGACAAGAAGGTGCATTTAGTCTAACGATGGGGAGTTTTTATGTCTTGGCCATCCTGTATTATTTCCTTGAGTAAACCTCAAGATATCCGTCGTGTTGTTTGCATATGCATGACACATTTTCTGCTTTTAATTCCGCACTATGTGTCGGCTTCCATCTTTCGATCTCTGAGATGTCACTGACGTGAATGGTCATTTCTCATACCATGGCCTAAGCACTCTGCAAAAGCCGGGGCTGAGGTTTCAACATACAGTTGGTCCTTTTGTAAGTACAGCTAGAAGTGTCCATATAGAGAGGGCTAAAGGTCATGTCTTTCCCATGCCCTTTTTCATGCGCTTTCTGTTAGCCTTTATCTGTGGCCACAACACATTCCCATTTGCATAACGTGACGCTACTTGGGACATTACTGCGTCCCCTGTCTTATTTTGCGCAAAGCAGTGCGGACTCGTTATTTCTGTGGTATATTTCTTTAATTGTTTTCACTTCCACCTAGCAAGCATGGCCGCAAAATTCACTACTTTGTGCGGCATATTGCATACATTGTTCATATGTAGTGAGCACCGGCACGACAGTATATGTGCAGGAATAGCTTACATTGGCTGTTAAGGTAAGCCGAGCCTATATTCTACCCAAACGTTTAAGTCTCCTGACGGAATACCCACGTGACCATGGACGCGTGGCTATCCTTTCGGTTAAGCTAGTGGATGTTATACATTTTGACATTCACCGAAGCACAGATCGTTTAGTTACAATTTCATCTTTTCAAGGTTTGTTGTTAGGTAAATCTCTAGATGAGCCCTAATCATTCATTTACTTCTTCCAAAATAAAGCTGAAGTGACAATATTGTCATATATTTATACACGGAATACGATGCTTAAACGTAAAGTCACTTACGCTCTGAAGGCGGCATTTTATTATCTGTTCTTGTACGTCTTGCGGGTACTTGCCTAACGGCATCCTAGAAAAATGTAAAATATTGTCGTGGTTCATATTTGCATTAACTAAAAACTGTGACAGTATTGCAACAAGACGATGAACATAATATTTGTTCCAAAAGCTCAAATTGCAGTTAACCAGCGCAAAAATATGCACGCATACGATTCTGGATAATCACTCCCATCAAACGTAAACACCACAGTTGAAATAAATTCAACTAATAATCAATAGCTAAAGGAATAACAATTTCTTTACCGTCCCTAATGCCACTTGTTATTGTTTCTCAAGGGATTGCCAATCATTTCTAACTAAAGTTCTGCACTTCGAAAACGCTGTATGCGCGTGTCCACGTCACGTGGTCGTTGCGTTGACGATTTGCATATTTCAATACTTCTCTACTTTCACTGTTATGCTTATATATTCTTTCTCGTACCCCACTATGCAATTGGAAAAGCATAGATTTTCATGGCGTGCCTTTCATTTACCTGTCTTTCAATTTCACGTATGTTCATTGTACTTCAAGAACTTCGAACGATTGTTCTTTAGTGCACAATTTACACTTTTTGGTAACAGAAACAAACATCGGGATTCAGAGAATGTTAAAAGTGCTCTAACACATAGCTAGCGGTTTTCTGACTGCAATTTCTGCCACCTTCCACAGCAACCATAACAACAAAGAGAAATTTCTTTTTTTCATTTGCTCTTCGTGTAAACTTCAAGTGATATTCTGTACCGGATATTCTCTACAAATATATAGCAGAACTACAAAGAAGAAGTGCGGGAAGCAATAATTTACAAAAGGAGCCTTTGCTGCAGGCTTCAGGCATATCATAAAATAGATGAGAATATTTTAACTGACCTTGTGCCTGGCGTCTTCGGTAGTTTCTGTGCCAGAACTGCAGCGAACAATAATAGACACCACCCTAATTTCATGGGGCTCATGGCAGTTCTTTTGACTCTCAAGATTGGTTGTATCTGTAAAAATGAAGTGACGAATTAGCTTTAGTTCAGGTCGAAAGTGCTCTTTTAGAATTCTGTCATTTGAAACTAACATTCAAACCACGCCTTCAACGCACGACCGCGTCAAGACGCACCCTTCCGCACAGATAGTTGTGCGACCGACCCTAACGAGCTTTTCGCGACCTACACCACTGTTCCCATACCAGGTAGATCCTGAGCATGTAGCGAGTGACCGCACAAATGTAACTATTGCGTCATTCAGCTTCACGGTGCCCGCAATTTTAGACACCTGATTTTTCATTTTGATGGTAACTGCATACACCTGCGCAGGCATGCGTACTTCGACATCTATAAGACACTGAGCAAACAAACACTATCACTCTTACAGATAACTTGCCCTTTTCCTTCCTCACACCACACTTCAACCTCCACGGCGTCGAGGTAACCTAGAACCAATCCCTGGTGTAAAAACTGCCTCACTTCTTGGCAATAACGCAGCGCCATCGTCGAAACCTTGATATTCGAGCCACAAACAACTTTTCACAGCATCTATTGAGAAATTCGAGACCCTAGCACTCACTGGGTTTGTCAACTGACCCAAGAATTGTAATCGCATCATTTTACGGCGTGGTACATCAAAGCTGTACCACCAATAATATGAGGTCATGCAACGTTGTACGGTGGAAAACATACACAAAAGTGGTAACGAGAGTGAGCGTATGGTTTAAGGTAGCGCTTTTCTGTGTGTTTTTTTAGTTCATAATCTCTCTTATCAAATAATACAGGCCGAAAACTGTCGCCCTTCCTTACTTAATAAATAACAAGCATGTTAATTGTATTTCTGGGTGGCTGATTAGTTTAGGTGGAAGCAATTATTCTGTGTTAGCTGTGTGCTTACTAAAATAAGATGATGACGGTCTGTATAAATTATTCAAATGCTGATGCGGCGCTCCAAGTTGAAGTGGCACTATATTTTTTGTTTATATGATGTGAATGGAGATCCTGCGCACAAACAAAACATCGATATTTCTTAGTTTTCGAGCGGATAACACGAGAGATTAACATAAAAAACATTACTACATGTTACATTAACGCATCAGGACACGTATGTAAGCACACAAAACACCCACCAACACACGCTCACGTGTTACTGAAATGTTTAACTCAGAATGAAACTTTTTTCTAGTCTCATGCGATAAGAAATGTATGAAAACATGCTGCGGAAAAACCTGCGCAGCAATAATGTATCATACCAAGGTCGCATTGTGCCGCGTGTCTTTAGAAACTAAGCAGTGTCAGTATTTTATGAGTGCCAAAACTGATAAATCAAGCATGCTTAACATTCAGGGCCTCAGCGTCAATTAGCTAAACTAGCAAGACTCACAAAACAAACATGTTACTGGCAGTTATTTCAGAGCAGATTCAGAGCCCGAGAAAATAATAAAGGCGCGTATAAATTAGCGTTCCTAGACTGATTGCACGCGTTGATGACCCTTTGAAACTAATATTCAAGGCTGATAAAAGTGTGCGATAGGTTACACATCAAAAGCATCAAAAGCCAACACTGTGCAAACAAAATCTATTTAAACAATATGGACACGCAACAAGAAAGTAATTCACTAACAGACAAAAACCGTTCTACCCCTTTCGTTCACAAAGATTCTCACAGCACAGAAGCATGTTTATGGCTACTATATTTACATACATGTTGAAGAACCTCGCCTTGTCCAAACAAATCCAGAGTACCAGATTACCCGGCGGGCGAAGGAAGTTATATAGCGGTGTCGGTAGGTAAACATTTGGGGTTACATTATTGACCTCAGAAGTGCTGTACTATAATAGGTCATCCACCGGCGTGACACGAATGGATGAAAAAGGCGCGACGTCACTCATGGGGTTAAGGTGGTTCACAGCTCTCAATACTGGACGTGCGTCATGTTGTTGATTCGAATATACACCTTCCCGCTTCATTCAATAGCTGTGAAAGAGATATAGTGGTAAGGACCTTTTCAAAGCGCTAATACCATTCGAGTCACTATACTCTGTTTCAGAAGTTCATTTAAGCACTGTGGAAGCTACAGGCATCTCAGCCAATAGCAAGGGCACTTAGCTTCTCCACGTGTATTCATGTGGTTACTCAACTGAACGTGCCATGATATCCCTAACCGACGAAATTAAATCTGCTATTAACAACGTTTGTGTTATCGGTGCTGTCTTTCTTGACCTTTCAAAAGCATTTTACTATATTTGCCACGTCATTTTATATCAGAAACTAGAGTCAATTGGTGTATCTGGCATCCCACTAGAACTGATTCGTAGCTAACTGCGTGATTGTTAACAGTTGGTATATGTTTCCGGCACCTTTTCTAGCCCACAATTCATCCACATCGGTGCTCCACAGGGTTCAACTTTGGACCTGCTTTTATTTTTAGTTTACATCAACGATCTTCCTCACTGCCTTGCTCATTTGTCCTGCATTTTTTATGCGGACGATACCCCTGTATTAACGGCAGATATAGAGGTTGATTCATTGTGGTTTATATTAAACACCGACCTGAAAAACATCGTTGAATGGTTCAATAGGAATAAATAAAAATAAATGCTAAGAAGTCGAACTTTGTGGCATTTTTGTCGCCTAGCCGAATTATACCTAGAAACCTCTCTGTCTACGTAAGTGACTCTCTAATCCACTCTACCTTTAGTACATTGTTTCTCGTGGTTGAACTTAATGAGCAATTAAAAATTTAATTTCTATGTTCTACAGCTTACGAGGAAAGCCGCATATGCCATTCGAATCTTGCTAAACGTTCGTCCCTTCTTTCTTTCTGAGATATTGTTGTCACTGTTCTGCGCTTTCTTTCACAACAACATAATCTATTGCATTTCATCATGGTAAAAGACGTATGCCGCTCATTTATCACCCATCTAGCATCTTCAAAACGAAGCATTGAGAATGATAGCATTCAGTAGCTTCATGTCTAATGCATCACCCTTACTCTGTTCACATGAAATTTTATCAGTTCAGAAGCTGGCCAAATAATTTCTCGACATTCTTATCTACAAATACGTGAATGAAAAACTTCCCATTCATTTACTACATTCAATTTAGTCTCCTCAGGTGTCATATACTCGTTTTGCAAAGACTAATAACTTTTTTTTACCCAAACCCAGGACCAAATATGGCAAATTTACTGTAAAATTTTCGTCTATATTCTTGTGGAATTCTTCACCTTCAATGTAGAGATAAAAAGTAGATCCCTTGTAGTGTTTAAGAAACGCTTGCGTTCGCACTGATTAAATTCATACTGCTTACTATTATACAAAGTATGTCATTGCATTTTTTGTATGCATCGCGCTTATCTGTAATTTATATATCTCAATTTATTTTCCTCACCGCCACATTGCATGATATTAGCGAATGTTGTTGCATTTCTCATTAGTTTATTTGTGCTTATCTGCACATTTTGTATATATATATATTTGTTATTCTGTACCTATTGGTAAATTGATGTGTTCTTATTTTTGTATCCCTATCAATGTTTACTATTGCGCTGTAACTCTGATGAATGATTATTTAGGAGGTCACCCTCACAGTCTTGTGACTTTGAGACCTTCTTCTGGATTTGCAATCAACACACGCGATGTATCACTTGTATTTCAATCTTGAATAAATTTCATATTTCAAAAATTTCAAATTTCAAATTCGCGCTGTGCACATGTCGTCTGCTCACCGTATTCACGGCGTCCGATTACCGAATTATAGTTATTATGGCTAGTTTACTAACTTAAAAATGCAGTGAACCTACTAAGCAAGCAACTACAGCAGGAAATTGAAAAGCGTGAATTTCTTGCTATTCTAAATATCTGCCGGCGGATTTCACATTGTGGCGCTTTCTCCCCGCGCTCTTCGTGGTTCAAGCATGTCTGTTCTTTCGTCGACGCGTTCCTTCGCGTCTCCAGCTGCAACACTCCTTTTCTCTATCTTTTATTACACTGAAGGAGGATACGACACACACAGAATGCTGTGCGAGGTTGCATGTCCGGTATTTGGAGATGCAGCGTTCTTCGTATGACAACGCAGTCCCAACACTGCCTCAGCGCGTTAGGCTTGGCAGGTGTGGCTAAGCAATGCAGCGTTCTTCGTATGACGACGCAGTCCCAACACTGCCTCAGCGCGTTAGGCTTGGCAGGTGTGGCTAAGCAATGCAGCGTTCTTCGTATGACGACGCAGTCCCAACACTGCCTCAGCGCGTTAGGCTTGGCAGGTGTGGCTAAGCAATGCAGCGTTCTTCGTATGACGACGCAGTCCCAACACTGCCTCGGTGTGTTAGGCTTGGCAGGTGTGGCTAAGCAATGCAGCGTTCTTCGTATGACAACGCAGTCCCAACACTGCCTCAGCGCGTTAGGCTTGGCAGGTGTGGCTAAGCAATGCAGCGTTCTTCGTATGACGACGCAGTCCCAACACTGCCTCGGTGTGTTAGGCTTAGCAGGTGTGGCTAATCAAGCAGCATATCTTGCTAATATAGACAAAACGTACCTGATTATTTAGCCCTAAAATGAGAATAAATGAATCAATGACTGATTTTGTCATTTTTTCTACTGCTGTCAACGCAGTGGGCGTGCGCAAGAGCAAGTCCGGATCGAAGCGGGCGGTCATTGTGTGCATCGTTGCACCCATACTTTGTCTCCTATACACTGTGTTGTGGTGCGGGTCGGTGGCGGCGGTCATAGTATACCGTTTCTTGGCCTTTTGCGTATTTTCAGTTCTCTGGCATGCTTTAGCCCGGATGACGTGACAGGTGGTTTGTCTTGATGTGGTTTGTCTTGATGTGGAAAGGGGCGAAATACGTATAAATAGTTCAGGTTCGCAACCCGAGCGACACTTATGCTCTGGTTGCCGCTCTTCGCGGAACATTCTAATTTGTTGCTGTCGCATTGATTGTTTCGCCCTTGCGGCAAAACTATGACTGTATGATGTGTGTACCCATTCGAACTAAAATTTAGAAAATTTAGCTTTAAAAAGTGACAGCGGATTGTCGCAAGTATTTTAAATAGAGTTCTTTTCACATTAATCAATAGAAGTGGCCTGACCTAAGAAAATATAACATAGAGAGAACTCAACATGTTCTAGAGAACAGGTGGAACCACAACCTTTAGAAATGTCATTAAGCAGTAAGAACATGATGCATTCTTCCCTATACATTCCAATACATCATGGTGTGATTTTTCTAACAGGTATGTGTAGCAAAGGTCAGCTATTAACCCAATTATTCCCAATCGTTAAGTGCAACGGCAAAACGATATTTCAAGCAGTCGCAAGAAATATCGCGTGATTCCAAGAAAATATTCTTCTTAGCTAGAAGCAAGGAATGCCACGTGCTTGGAAGACCGACCCCGCCAATTTTGGGGGGTGAATTAGTCTCAATAAAGCTCTCTTGGTGTGTTTCCTTGCTTGTTTCTGCCATTTGCACCAAACTGTAGGCTGAAGAAATGGGCAAACATTTTATGAAAGCCTTTTAGTGATTTCTTCCGCTGTTCCTTTTTGTTTGTTACAATTATTGGCCACTATTGTGCGGAATGTCATTTAAGGAAACGCGATAAAAGTGGTGAAACCTAGACACCACTAAAGCGTCCGCTGTTCACAAGACCGCGATCACGGGTGTTTGTTCGTTAAATCCCAGTTCCTTGATGTCGTGCGTGCGATAGAACGCCAGATACATTGCGTTGAGCTGCACACAACTCTTCATATAAAAAACTTGTCTATTACAAACCACACGCCGCTGACCATTACTCATTCTGTATCTTTAAGGTAGTTTTAGACAAAAAGTACACCATCTTTCACTAAAGGGGCTATGAGTAGCATGTGAAGCAGCGAGTGAGTCGACTTAAAGTTCCGTTTCTGCTGCTATTACTCGTCCCGAACTCATGTTGAAGTGCGCCACGCGGGTTCATCTTCATGCCATGTGGGGGCACATTCGTTCATCGTGCGTCTGCAGAATCGCGTTCCCCGGACGCCATTGCATGATTGCTGAGTGTTAAGAGGGAGAGGCCTCAGCATCGTACCCAGCCTCTTCCAGAGGAATGAATGAATGAAACCACGTTTACTACACTTTGTTCACGCCGAGGGCGCTGCGGTGGACAGGGCACTGGACATACTGTATATGCTACCTTTAGGTATCAGTGTTGCACATAACTTTTTCTTCCGCCGCTCGCGCCGCTATTCGGCGAGCGCTGTCACGCGGTGGAAAGTGACGTCAAATGTTGCACTTGACGTGGCGAAGCCAACTTTACGTGCACGATTGCACAGCGCTCACTCGTTTTCTGCCCGCACAGACTTCAACTTTATTGCTACTGCCACTAGGGGCTTTATGTTATACGTGTACGATTTGTGTTACCGTGTTACCGGTTATAGTCTGTCTATGCGCGGGTCTCCACAGAACATAAACCTTTACGTCACGTAAGTTAACCGCCAGGTAGGCTTTAGGTTTACGGCGCTGTTTCACAAATCCACCTTCGTTCGTAGAAACTCACTCGCGATATCCGCATTGCGAAGACTCCAGGCATCGTGTCAAAATAAGCCGAAGTGCCAGTGCCAATAGCCATTGCATTGTTTCAGCCGTATTACCCAAGATAAAATGGCTAGAACATGGTAGCTGCAAACGTGTGAACACCCGACTACAGTGGCTGTACTCCGACAGATTGGATAGGTGGCGCCATCTAGCGGAACCAGGCCATTAAAAACTTGGTTTTTGCACAAACGTTGTGCATTGTACGTCTGGTGTAAAAAAACGCGCTGCGGCGTTATCACGAATAAGTTAAGTTTTTCAATCATTTTTACGTCACTCATTTAATTGTTGAGTTTAACTTCCAGAAACCGCCATATTTTAATGAAAGACGCCGTAGTGTAGGGCTCCGAAAATTTCGACCACCTGGGGTACATTAGCATGCACCTAAACCTAAGCACACGGGCCTCAACCATTTTCGCTACCTATAGCAACATACCGCCTCACTGCAACCGTGTAATCTTGTTCAGTGCGTTCGAATAAGTCTGCGGCACGCCGCCTGCGCCAGATCATCGCGCCGCATTTTTCTCTTGCGTGCGTGACAAGTGGCTTCACTGCACAGCTGTGGAACGTTATGGCGGTTGTATGCGCAACTCTGATCCCGTAGACAGCATATACATTAACTCTACAGGGCAATATTGCAAAGGGAGGGGGTAGAGCTGCCTCCGTGTTATTAACGGACGTCACGGAGGCAGTAAGTGGGGGCCGCTTGAAAGGTTCGAATCTTGTGACTGTCGCGGAGCCGGTCGCCGACTGGTGGCGCGGCCGGGTCCTGGAGGAACAAGATGAGTGCTCGCCACAACTAGATGGCGCCATCTGGGGCCGAAGGTCCCGGGCCGGCCCATGTGCAGAGAGAAGAATGCCGAGGTCCCTGTTTTATGGTGGCCAGGGCACGGAACCCAAGTGGGACGTATACAGGGCACTCACGACACAAGCGGTTGAGATCAGCCCGGCACTTGCACGTGGAGCCGAAACCTGTCCCTAGCGGTGGTGCCCTTACAGCGGCCTGAACGCGCTAGCACATCTGCGCGTTCTGGCAGTACGCGGGCCAGCTGTTGCACAAGCGCAGTAAGGGTGGCCGCGAACAACGAATTGAGCTCGACCGTAAGCTGCTGCGCATCTAAAGGTGTCGGCTTACCGAATGGCGAGTACGGTTATTGTTTTTATTAATTATTGGGAGGAAAGTAACAAACCACAAGATAGGCTACTAAGCTCACGCGAAGTTTGTGTTGCCTTTCACGTATTTCGCATTTCGCTCGGTGCCGGCGACAACAACACGGCTACGAAAACTATACTAAGCTCCTAAACTTGACACGTTAAGCTCCCTGAATTAAGCGTGAAATAAAGTGAAGCCAAAGATAAAGAAATTGTCGTTGCAGGAACACGCGTTTCCTGCAAGAAGCATCGGTGTGAACATTCCTTTTTTTTCTGTTCGCTGTTAATAATAACAAGATTTTTGTGTATGTTTGTGTTTTTTTTTTGTTTGCAACCGTGTTTTTCCAACTTTTCTGTTGACAAATACGTTCGTCGGCACTTAGAGTTTCAAGTGACGTCAGCCACGAAAGTGACGTCATGCCGACAGGCACTGGGTAGACGACCCAACTTCTTGAAGCCGCGCGTTTCCACTTCTGGCGCAGAAATCTCCCACGATTTGCTTCGTGAAGTGTTCTTAATAAATATAGTGAGGAAAGGGAACAAAACATAATAGGCTTCTAAGTTCGCGCAACGTTTGTGGTGCTTTTGAGGTCATTCTCACTTTGCTTGGTGCCCACCACAACAACAAAGGTATGAACTATATTAAGCTCTTAAACTTGACATGTCACGCTCCTTCAAAAGAGCGGGAAATAGAGCCAAGCCAGAGTTAAAGAAATTGTCGTTGCAAGCACACCCATTAGCTTCAACAAGCATCAGTGCGAACATTTTTTTTTATTTGCACTCTGTCTGCTTATAAAAAATAACAACACTGCTGTTTTTTTTTTGTTTTTTTGCTGGTATCCGTGTTTTGATAACGCCTCTGTTGACAAATACGTACATCGGTACTTGAAGTCTCAAGTGACGTCAGCCACGAAAGTGACACCATGCTGACAGGTACGGGGTAGACGACCCAACTTCCTGAAGCCGCGCGTTTCTACTTCTTTCTTCTTACGTTCATATGTGATTCTTTAAGAGAAAAGAAGAGCAAAGTGAGCCCTGTAACAGTCTGAGTCAGAGTGCGACACCTTAGTAGTAGCTCACGAAGATGGGGGTAAGGAAGGATTGAAAGGATAGGATTAAAAGGTAAATAAATAGAGAGAGGAAGGAGAGAGCGCAGCGCAGAGACAGCGAACGACAGAAGACGACGGAAGTAAAGAGGAGATAGGAAGGATGGACACGGTCGCAGGAGCTCCGAGAACGGGGCAGCACTCGGTGAAAGCTCGTCACTTTTCTTTCTCAAGAACCTCCATAGCTCTTGTCGGCGTCAGAAGATGGCGTAGGGGGAGCCCAGTCGGCCAGAGCTGCGCTGTCGTCGGAGATCGCGGGGTCACAACCGGTCGGCACGAAATTCGGAGAGCGAGTCCCGACTACTTCTGACGCAGAAATCTCCCGCAATTAGCTTCTTGAAGTGTTCTTATCAATATAGTGGGGAAAGGGGACAAAACATGATAGGCTTCTAGGTTCGCGCAACGATTGTGGTGCTTTCGACGTCCTTCTCACTTTGCTCGGTGCCCACGACAACAACAAAGCTATCAACTATATTAAGCTCCTAAACTTGACATGTCAAGCTCCTTCAATGGAGTGCAAAATAGAGCCAAGCCAGAGTTAGAGAAATTGTCGTTGCAGGCACACCCATAAGCTTTAACAAGCATCGGGGCGAACATTTCTTTTTTATTTGCACTCTATCTGCTTACAATAACAACCGCAACACTGCTGCTTTTTTTTGTGGTAACCATGTTTTTTTTTTAACGCTTCTGTTGACAAATACGTACGTTGGCACGCGATGTTTCAAGTGACGTCACCCACTAAAGTGACGTCATGCCGACAGGTTTCGGATAGACGACCAAACTTCCTGAAGCTGTGCGTTTCTGCTTCTGACGCAGTAATCTACAGCAACTTGTTTTTTGAAGTGTTCTTAATAGATATAGTGAGGAAAAGGGACAAAACATGATTGGATTCTAAGTTCGCGCAACGTTTGTAGTGTTTTCGATGTCATTCTCACTGTGCTTGGGGCCCATGACAACAACAAAAGCTATTAACTATATTAAGCTCTTGTCAAGCTCCTTCCATGGAGCGTGAAATAGAGCCAAGCCAGAGTTAAAGAAATTGTCATTGCAGGCATACCCATTAGCTTCAACAAGCATCAGTGCGAATATTTTTTTTTATTTGCACTCTGTCTGCTTATAATAATAACGGCGAGACGGCTGCTTTTTTTTTTTTTTGCTGATAACCGTGTTTTGCTAACGCGTCGATTGACAAATACGTAAGTCGACACTCGAAGTTTCAAGTGACGTCAGCCACGAAAGAGACGCCATGCCTACAGGTATCGGGTAGACGACCCAACTTCCTGAAGCCGCGCGTTTCTACTTCTGACGCAGAAATCTGCTGCAGTTTCCTTCTTGAAGTTTTCTTATAAATATAGTGAGGAAAGGGGACAAAACATGATAGGCTTCTAGGTTCGCGCAACGTTTGTGGTGCTTTCGACGTCATTCTCACTTTGCTCGGGAGCCACGACAACAGCAAAAGTATGAAATGTTAAGCTCCTAGACTCGACATGTCAAGCTCCTTCAATGGAACGTGAAATAGACGCGAGCCAATGTTAAACAAATTGTCGTTTCAGTAACGCGCGTTTCCTCCAACAAACATCGATGCGAACGTTGTTTTTAGCATTCCTGTCCACTGCATGATAACACTAATATCAAGACTTCTTTCTCTTTTTTTTCTCCGCTCTTAACAGTCTTTTGCTAACGCCTCTGTGAAAAAAAATACGTCAGCACATAAATTTTCAAGTCATGCCACTCATGAAGGAAACGTCATGCCGACTGGTAGTGGTATGCTTATTTCTCTATTTTTGCGACAGCAAAGTTGTAATTAAAACGAACGAAAATCGCTTACCCAGTGGTTTTGTTAATGAGTGGTTCGACTGTAGTAGTATTTTCTCAGTTCACAAAATCATGACCATTTATGGCGAACTGCTTGCCTTACAGTAACACTTGTGGTTGGTATATAGGTAAATAACTTCAGTGATTAGCAAAATAATCATATGAAGAGGAAATAAGGTTGGTGTAAAAGGAACTAGGACGACGATGGGTCATCGTATCACTGTAGTGGCCAGACCCGTTGGTGTTTCGGTGACTCGTTCGGCCCAGATCACAGTCCGTAGGTCCGTAGGTTCGTAGTTCCAGTACCAAGATACGCACAACAGCCTCGCATCACTCTTGTTTTATAGTGAAATCTATCAAGAGAATACAACAAGCACCAATTTTGGCACCATAGTTGTCTACCACCACCACCACCACCACCACTGGTGTCGGTATTCACTATAGCGCGAAATGAGAAAAAAACAAAATAAATTAAAATACCGAGTGCAGAATGGGGATCACACTCGGGCCACGTGCGTGACACCCCAGTACTCTACCACTGAGCTACGCCGGTGCTCGAAGCGGCGTTGCGAACTGACCATATTCATGGGTTCATAGTGGTAAAAAGTCTGCTTCACATGCGTATTATAGATTTTTAGAACAGTAAAGTGACAACCAGGCGTCACAGAATGCGAAGTGCGTAACGTGTGGGTCGTTCAATGCTCCAACCCATTATGATATCCTCAGTCGTAGGTCTTCGTCGTCGTCATCCACAGCGTCAACCAAGGGCAACGTTAGGCTTTACAAGCGGGTGCCACGCTTTTCCGAGAGAGAAGGAGGGACATTATTTTTCAAGTGTCTCATCGGGGGTGGGACCCTTCGTCCAAGGCTCCACTGGCAAATGACTTCGGCAGGCCTGACTCAGTGTCGCCGGTTGGCTTCCCAGGGACCGTTCAGCAAGTCACGCCTCTCATGACGACGTTTGTATCAAACGCGTATGTCCTATGTCAGCTGCGATGGGTTTTTCTGGATAGCTGTATAGGTTATATGTGTTAGTGTATGAATATTTCGTCAACACGGGCATGCGTTGGGAAATCTTTTCGGGTACATGACGTGAACCTTACGCAGATTCGGAAGTGTATTGGTCTGCAGGCTGCACCAGTCTCGTGCTTGATGTCTGTCTAGGTCCTTGTTGGGAGGTGGTCCAACGCGGTGATCTAATCTTTGATGTGGGATTCCACGCCGTGTCACCCCTTTATCTATGTAATGCTTTCCTGAATAACAATTCCCCACTGTACTTGAAAATTATGATAACTTATATTACAATAGGTACTTTGGAATATCGTTTTTTGTAGTATTTGCTCCAAGAGTGTTTAGAAAGAGCTCTATAAAATGTCCGTCGTCCAGCTCTCGCTGTGATGGTGTCGCGCGTTTTACCGGAAACCTGGCTTTTTTTTTTTTTTTTCATCGACACCGTCAAAGGTGGCTCGGCTTGGTTGGGGCAACGTAAAAAGATCTGATTAAAGCCGGCTCATGATGTAGGACACAATTTTCCTTCAAAGAGGTATCACCGAGCTTTTTGGTCCGCCTTCTGAGTGATCGAAGAGTTACGGGCTGTAGCCCGCGAGCCTATATTTTAAAGCGAAATCTTTATACCGCAACAATACTACCGTTGTTTTCTGCCACTGTCATGCACAGATATCACGAAAAAAGATAAAAAGAACGATATGAGAGAAAAAAAATGTCCATGATCGTAAGAGATTCAAACGGAGCACTCTCAACGTAGCTGTCGAGCATTTTACCACAGAGCAACGGTCGTCCTTTAAACTTGCTGTTAAAGTAGAATTGTCCTCTCTCTGCAACATGGTAATTTTCCAGAATCAAACTCTCCGAAAAAAAAAAACGTTGTTTGCCTCGTAACACGTTTCAGTCTTCTGTACAAAACATTCTATGCAGTGTTTCGCAAGTAAATTAGCTTTCTTTGTGGTTGCCTTCATTGTGCTGACTGCCGTCCGTGAAGCCCTTCGCAGGACACCATTTTTCATGGCGATTATTTTGGAATGCGGAAAAGAAACTGTCTTACCCACTCAAATTCTTCGCTCCGGGGCCCTGTTGGTGTCAGGCTCAGGCAGAAAAGCAATTTGAAGTCTGTGGGTTCACATCGAACAGATGTAAAGGGGGATTTATTTATTTGTTCATTTTGTTTACATTCGGCTCAAAATGTGGGCGCAACTTTCAAAGAAACCGCCTGGCCTGCTACGAGACTCGCAGCGCAGCCACAGTTAAAGCTGGAAGAGCGGCCTTTCAGCGCCTTTTTTAAACACTCCTTGGGTAACGGCTACAAGCACGCTTGCATGGTACGCACTAGGCCGTAAATCTGCATAATTTTGTGCCAGTAGAGAGACATTCGTTTGTTTGTTTGTTTGTCTGTCTATGTGGGTGTCTGTCTGTCTGTCTGTCTGTCTGTCTGTCTGTCTGTCTGTCTGTCTGTCTGTCTGTCTGTCTGACTGTCTGTCTGTTTGTTTGTTTGTTTGCTTGCTTGCTTGCTTGCTTGCTTGTTTGTTTGTTTGTTTGTTTGTTTGTTTGTTTGTTTGTTTGTTTGTTTGTTTGTTTGTTTGTTTGTTTGTTTGTTTTCTTTCAATATATGACACGGACCCACTTTGGGGAATTGGCCAAATACGCGACGTTGCGACGTTGTAAATTTATTTTATTAATGTTAGGTTATTTTTTAAGAACGAAATGAAATGGCAATAACACGCAATACATAAAATTTAAACTACAATTATTATGATATTCAGCTTGTATTTAACCTGATGGGAACAATTTTGAAGGGACGGGTTAGATTTTACCACATTGAAACGGCGCAGAGTTTGAAATACCAGGTGAAAATGGTATTCGCTTGGCCATCCTTCGTCATTCTTCGGAGGAGCGTGGTACCCGCTACACGCTTGTACAATATATTGAGCAGTTTTTTGTTTTTCAATGTTGTGGCTGACTACAATAAAGAATTATGCTTAAAGCTTAATCTACTAATTTAAATTAAGTTGTTCGCCACCAGCACCACCACGATTGTGTCTGTGCAGATTCGACATAAACTTGTTCAGTTTTTCTCCCTGAGCGGCAAAGCAACGTCGGTACTTTTTTTTAGTAAATGTGTTTAATGAGAAGTTCACCCATATAAGTGTGCCGTGTATATTTGTTTTTGCGGGATATTACTTATCGTGAATTTATTACAGGATAATGTTCATGGTCAATTTTTCAAGAATCACAAATCTAGGCACATTTACACATCAATAGGCCTTCATATGCCGCATCACCATCCAGTATAAATTTAAACGCAACAAAGGAATCGGAGTAAAATAAATGTTCATACACACGAAATCCCCACACGCAAATGGGCAGGTAGAAAAACAGCTTTAATGATTCATGAAAAAGATGATTTAACAGAACAGTTTTTTAAGATGCTCACTCAACACATACTGGGCACATGTGCTTGTTTTTGTAGCTATCGCACTTTAGCTACAACCATTGCTATGGCAGACGCAAGTGCTTTAGTGTTACAAAATTATAAAAACATGTGGCCTAGAGTAACTGTTAACAGTTCGTTTTTATTTATACTGCACTTCCTGTTAAGAGAGGTTCATTTATTCTCAAGCCACTGGATTAGTATTCAAATCAAAATATTGAAAAAGCAGCATTTAAATTGAAAAATAAAACTATATTTTGAACATGTTGCCGAGTGTCTCTTCCACCAACATGCACGTCTCACAAACGTAACAGTATTCATATAATTAGGTCATGATATTCGTTGTAGAGTGAAGTCAGGAGTGGCCGTCCAACAATATGGCAGAGGCTCTTATATGAAGAAAATAATTTAAGCCTACATTTGCGTTTCTCCTGTCGGAGAACACTGAAACGGTAAAAAAACAGTAGAAATCAGTTCATACAATGCAAATCTGGGAATATAGGTGAAGGCCGTGTCTCACAGCGTGTTGTAAACGGTTTACAGTGCTGCAAAATTAGCTGTTTCTCTGTCGAAAAAAAAAAGAACATCTGAGAAAGCACACAATGTTTTTGAGGCTTACAACCGCATATTTTTTATGGTATCTGTACAGGAGACCTCTTACACTTTTTTTTTCAAGGCCGCATAGAATAGCATCATTAAAAAAGTCGATTGCCTCAGAAATCAGCCACAATGAAAAGCTTTAGACTCCATCAAGTACGGGCGCAGTTACTGGGCTTGCTGCACGTTGTAATTGTTCTGTCTCTTCTCGCGTCCTGACAAGCGCGCTAGAAGCTAAGCAGGAGAGACGGCACAGGGGAAACGAGTTGCGTCACGCACATTTCATGACTTTGGGCACTTTATTGTTTTTTTTTTCAAACGCACAGCTTACCTTCAGTGCCATCACGAGCGAATGCGCAGACACGTGGCGGCCTCCAGTGGCAGCTACTGTAACTATGCAACTCATGATGCTCAAATCAGTCAACGTTCATAATTTTGATTAGTTATATGCATAAAGCTTTTTTAAATTAACTAGAGGGCACTCTGGCGTTGTGATCGTTCATCGAGTATCGGAATTGTGGGTAGTACATGGATATACCTAGTCTTCCTACTTGCGGGCCCCGAATCACATTTTTGGATTTGTTTATCGCTGTGTATTGGCTTCGTTTTGAAGGAAGGAATGAATCCTTTTGAACTTCGACACCCGATTTGAAATGGTGAGCTTAAAAGATTAACGTGGTAATGTGTAATGATAAACTATCGCTCATTGCTGTTTTGTGACAGACGAGCTTCAAGCCATGCTGAGCCAAACGAAACGTAAAGTGCGAAGATTAGGCAAATTAATGTACTACCCATAATTCTCAGGCTCGCTGAAGCGCCCTTAGAAACTAGCGCCTGAGCTCCCTGAGCGTTTGAATAAGAAACTCTATGGTTATATAAAGTGGCAGTGTGGATTATGGCGTCATTTGTAGAAAAAACAGGGAACTGTTCTTGCTGGATTTGAAAATAAATTTGTCAATTTCAGGCCACTCGCTCAACTATCACAATTTGATCATGTGTTCTCAGTGGCCTAGGCTACCTACCTATAGGCAGCGTTTTCTGAACGAGCAGAAAAAGTGTTGCACGGTCCTTTGAGTTGATCGACACCATGCAGAGCTGAACATCACACTTCTAGTATATTGTTTCTCTCCACCGATTTCAAAACGTTCGCAGGAAGGTGTTTCAAGCATAATTTTTATCTTAATTGTAGCTATTTATTTCCATGTAGGAGCTACACAAAGTGTACACTGAGTTACAAGTTGATATAAATTCTTAGGCTTTCAGAACGACCATTCAAATCAATGAACAAATTAGAGTGATAGGACGCAAGAAACAAGAAGTCTGAAATAAGTCGGGACAAATACCTGTATATTAAGTATCTACACGGCAGGCCATCATATGTCACTGCGTAATTGAAGTTGTGAATTAAGTGGCAAGTAATGATGATACTGCTGAAATAATAGCGCCAACCACAAGAAGTTTCAAAAAACTGTATAAGCAAATGTCATCCACTAGAAAAAAAAATCCTCACATATTGCTTTTGCCTCCCTTGTTTTATTCAAATGCGACCCCCTGCACGCCCTGAAAAATGATGCAAGCCTTGTTGTTTTTTTCATTGGGGTTAGACTTGTAGATGTTTATTTTATTTTTTTATTTTTTTCCTTTCATACCAAGTAGGAAGTCGGGGCTAAAAGCTGGGGTGGCTAACAAAGGCCTCGACTCTATTGTACAGTCTGGCGACAGTTAACGAAAACAATATACCTACACACGTGACCTAATAAATAGATAAATCAGCTACACTTGCAAGTACAACAAAATAAACTGTTGTTAAGCATATAGCAGTGAAAATGGTATATCTAACAAAGACCAGAGTCGAGTGAATGTTTCTTTGTTTCCTTTTAAATGTGTTCATTGAAACATCAAAATTAACGTTTGTAGACATTTTATTCATAGCCATAGTCACCTGAAAAGTTAATTTTTGTTTGCCATAGTTAATAGGCGTCTTAGGAACCCGCAGGCTTTGTTTTCGAAGATAGTATGTATCACTAGTCAAAGTATTGCTTTGAGTATGTACATGATTGACTTTAATATGCCGCAACAGACAAACAAAATAGACTTGATTCGTTTTAATCAAAGGATAGCGACGAAACAATGTCGAAGTGGGAAGATCCTGGGGACTGCCGCAGTAACCATGAATGCACCACAAAGCTCTCTTTTGAAGTACTTGTAATCTCAGATAGTTAGTAGTCGTAGTTGTTCCCCAGACCGGAATACAATAAGTTAGTTTAGAATATACAAGCGCATAATACATCTGTAGTCTCAACTTTACGGTTACAAGGTGACTAGTCGCCTTGTAGAAACAGCTAACACTTTTGCTTATTTCAGACGCCAATTTCGAGACATGCGTGTTCCAGGAAAGGTTCTGGTGGAACCAGACACCTGAGAAATTTTATAAATCAACCTCATGTATTTTTACGTGTCCAAACTGGATGTTGACCTTAAAGAAATCTGCAGTATTAGTCGGTCTAATAATAATATAGCTGATTTTCGATAAATTAAAGAAAACGTTGGGTTTTAGTCATGATTGCAGGTTACCTAAGCACCCGTTTACTATAGCCTCTGCTTGTACAGGAGACCTTTCGCTGTTAGAAATATATCTGTATCATCAGCATACCTGATCATGTCATCAGAACCTGGTACTTTAGTTAAATCATTGATATATATTAAAAACAATAGTGGACCTTCTATTGAGACTTGAGGTACTCCGCAAGTGAAGTAGTTGGTTAGATGTAATGTCGTTCCCTCGTACGTACTGCAATCTATGACATAAGTAATAGTGCACTAAGTTGAGTGTATTACTACGCACACCATATTAATTTACCTTCTGTAAGAGGATTTTGTGCTGTACGCAGTCAAATGCCTTTCAAAATGTCCAAGAACGTACCTGAGGTGTAAAGCTTGTGTTCAATTTTTTCAAGTATTTTAGCTTTATTAACAAGCAGCGCTTGCTCCGTGGACTTTTTCTTAGAAAACCATACTGGCAAACAGATATTATGTTATGCTTAGTTAAAAAAACATTCAAGCCTGCAATTTATGACTCCTTCAAATAATTTCGAAAATACTGGCAACACAGAAATTGGTTGGTAGTTTGACATGTCCATTTTGTTACCTTTGTATATTGGACAGACTTTTATAATTTTTATATCATTAGGAAACACACCTGTAGTAAACATTAGATTAGCAAGATAAGCCAATACGTCAGATATGAAAGGAGCAACGTACTTTATGGGAACTGATCTTATATCGTCGTGACCTGGAGATACATCATTTTTTAACTTGTTGATGAAAGTCACTATTTCCTGAGAGGATGCGGGTGAGAAAAAGAATGACTTTTATGAAGAACTAGTAGCGTTGTTGAATGCATTGTGAAGTTGAGGCGCCTTGTCAAGTTTACTTTATAGTGGTGCCTTTCAGTGAACTGTAACACTATTAAGCCAGGACAAAGTAGCAGACAAAAAATTGGCCCCGTATCTGCATGTTACACTGCAAATGTCGTCGAAAGACGACAGTCTTGCGTCTGGAGAGAGCTGACCAAAACGTTTATTCGATGTTTAGGGCAAGACAATCCGTGAATGGTATTCTGTAGGCGCTGCGTTAGAGTGTCTCGAGCGTGCAGCGGAGGCGGACAAGCGCTTCAAGTCACGTCACACGTGAGACATGAGCGCTATCTCTCAGTCATCTTGGAACACGAAGCGCGCGCGCACTCCACGCTCGTCTCGGAGGTGATAAGGTGTAGAACGCAAGGCGACCGGATAGATGCCACCACCGCGTCATCTTAGCAAAGCGTCGGAAACACTTGCCCTGCTTGTGCAAGCGTTGCATAGTCAGCGCAATTTGATAAACGCTACGGTCTTTAGAAGTACTTATGTATGCCTTTTCTAGTAAGAAACACGCACAATATTAACCTGTTTTAATGGTGCCTCAGCTATGCGCAACAATTGCTTTTTAATTGACAATCACACAAGTATAAACGCTGAATCTTGAGCAATATTGGTGGGCGCTGCGGATGGGGTCGGCCGTTCGGAGTATCGTTTGGCCACGTTGGTGCCGTTCAAAATACTGTTAGGAGTGGACAAACAGACAAGAGCACAGACAGACAGACCAAAACTTTTGCGTCAATGGTCCCCAAGAACGACTGTTGTCTTTTAAAAGGCCTTTAGTGTACAGACGGAGGTTTTTATGTCTTGGCCATCCGGAATCCTTTCCTTGAGTAATTTTGAAGATAGTCTGCATGTCGGTTGCATTTCCATTATACATTTCATGTTGTTTATTCTGCACAATGCTCCGGCTGCCATCCTGCAAACTCTGGGATGCATATGACGTGAATGATGATTTTTCATGGCCCGAGCACTCAACAAAAGCCGGATCCGAGTCGTGAACAGAGAGTTGGTCATACAGCTAGAACTATCATTGTACAGAGGGCTAAATACCATGCATTGCAAGGCCACTTCTGATACGCTTCCCTTTAGTCTTTGCATGTGGCCACTGCACCTTCTCTTTTGCATGACACGACACTACTTGAGACACGATTACGTGTCCTGTGTCATTTTGCACACAGTGGTATCTACTAGTTGTTTCTGTGGCATAATTCTTTCATTTCTTTCACCTCCACCTAGCAAGTAAAGGCACAAAACTCAATATTTACTCGCTACATAAGTGTGGCGGTATAATAATGAATGCATGGTTCATAGTGAACGCTAGCACAACAGTATATGCGCAGGAATAACTTACAATCCCGGTTTAAGGTTAGCCGAATTTATATTCCATCGAGAAGTTTCTTTGTCTCCTGACGGGATACCCACGGGGCCATGGATGTGTGGCTATCCTTTCAGTAAAGAAGATGGATGTTATACATTTACATAAACACCGTAGCACACACCTTTAGTAACGTATCACGTTTTCGGAGCTTGTCCGATATCTGGGGACGTGTCTTAATCATTCATTTACTTCCGCGATAAAGCTGGAATGAGAACATTGTAGAATAAGAACACCGTGGAAGCCTTATCCACAAGCATCAGTGGCGCAGGCTTGGAAGTTTTCCGCAGACATATTCAGTCAATAGATTGGGAATGCTTGTTTGAACAAAGAAACTCCAATGCCCCATACGAGTTATTCTTTGAGAAATTCAAAGCATGTTATAATCATGCGTTTCCTATGACTTTGCAAAAACAGAAGCACAAACGGGCCAGGAAACCGTGGATTGACGGAAGGCTACTTGAAATGATTAAGGCAGAAAATCAATTATACCGCATATTTGTTCAGACAAGGAACTTGGAAGCGTTGTCAGAGTTTAAACAATACCATAACAAAGTTGCCTACCTTAGTTAAAGCTAGCGAAAAAAGTATATTCTGAAAAGATGTTTATGAAAATAAAGAAAAGTTACTCTAGGAAGGTGTGAAATGAGGTGAAAAATCCTAATGCAAGAGATACAAGCAACACCGCTTTGTCTTCAGACTAATGCAGGCACCTTATATAATAGTGAAGCAGCGAATAAGATGAATGAGTATTTCGTGACCAGTGCCGAATACCAGAACGATAGCAATACAGTTCCTCGTAATATCTTGCTACGGGCCAGCGCATGGAGTTGAAGAATACAAAGCAGATAGACTGGCGCGAGCTAATCTCTGTAGCTGGCGCTGCTCGCTTAACCGGCTGTAAATACATCGGGGACTACACCTCCGAGTCGGTCTCCTTCTCGTAACAATATTATAAAAATACAGTCTTAGAAACTCACTGTACTTATCAAGAGTGACATTGAATGAAGTAATATAATTGATAAATGAGATTTTTCCATTTATTCGTTAAGAATAATGTAGCAGCAGATTTTGATAAAACAAAGGCATCTTCATTAAAATATGTTGCTGATATTGTAGCTCCAGTAATTGTTCATATAATAAACAAAATGTCCCAAACTGGCATTTTTCCAGACCGCCTAAAGGTAGCATGAGTATGCCCTGTATTTAGTTGTGGAGATAAAGGGCAAATAACTAATCACAAGCTAATATCTATCCTTCCTGTTTTGTCTAAAGTATTTAAAAATTCAATAAACATCCGTTTGTATAAGTTCTTTACCAAGAATAATGTGATAAATGAGGCTCAATACGGTTTTCAAAACAATAAATTCTGTGAAGCAGCTTTGCTAAATGTTAAGCATGAGCTAATTAAAAATATCGAACATACTCGGCTTGTTCATAGATTTCAGGAAGGCATTTGATTCAGTATGCCACAAAGTACTAAGGTGTAAACTTAGCATCTTGCTAGGAAGCGCAGCCACTATTACAAAAAACACACAACAAGCGCTTTAAGCGCTTGTGTTGTGTGTTCTTGGTAATAGTGGCTGCGCTTCCTAGCAAGATGGATCCTTACAAACTGTCCCGATACCGTTGTTTATTAAACTTGGCAAGTACGACGTACGTGGTGCAGTTCCTAAATTATTGACAGACTATTTATCAAGCCGCTATCAATATGTTTGTATAAACAACAGCACATCTTCTCATGCAAATATTGTCACGTTACTCTCGACAAACTTGATAAAAATGGGCTCGTTTAGTCGACTACTCAAGCAGCGGCTCAGAGAGATCGTCTTTGTCTTCTTTCACTCCTCGATCTCACCCAAGCAAACCATGTGGCAATAGTCCCCCCCTTTGAAAGCATCGACTCGATGCTTGTAAATAAAAAAAAAATGAAGGTATACACACGCAGATATAGAGAACCAAAAGAGGGAGAGTGCCACTACTCGCAGCGCAAATGAGGAAGTTTCGCCAACGCTTCCGCCAAGCGCAAAAAGAAAAGGCATAAAAACACAGGAGAACACAAACAGCAGCAGCAACGCAATGTCACGGCATGTCCTAGCACGCGAAACCACAAGGGCTACTGCGTGAAGTAGGGCTTCAACCGAACGACATGCACGGTTTCGGGCCGAAGCTGTCGACGAGAAGACGCTGCGCCGTCCGGAAATACCTCGTAGGTAAGATCTGTCATTTGTCTAAGAACCTTGTACGGTCCGAAATAACGGCTTAGGAGTTTTTCGGATAAGCCTGGTCGCCGGACAGGGATCCATACCCACACTCGGTCCCCAGGGTGGTAGGTGACATTTCGATGGCGGAGGTTGTAACGTCGTGCGTCTGCATCTTGTTGGTGACGGGTGTTTATGCGAGCTAGCTGACGAGCTTCTTCAGCGTATTGAGTGTATTGCTCAGCATCTTGAGCAAGTTCATTGCTTTGGTCGCACGGAAGCATAGCATCGAGCATGGTTCGCACGTTGCGTCCGTAAACAAGTCGGAAAGGCGGAAATCGCGTTGTTTCTTGCGTTGCCGTATTATAAGCAAACGTGATGTATGGAAGAATCTCGTCCCAGGTTTTATGTTGTACGTCCACGTACATGTACAGCATGTCCGCTATGGTCTTGTTAAGCCTCTCTGTCAGTCCATTGGATTGCGGATGATAAGCCGTTGTTTTTCTATGACTTGTGCAGCTCAGTTTAAAAATGTCCTCCATCATTCGTGCTGTAAACGATGTCCCTCTGTCCGTAATCACGCATAACGGGGCACCATGCCGTAGGACGATTTGGTGCACGAAGAACTGCGCGACTTCAGAGGCCGTGCCATGGGGTAACACTTTTGTTTCAACATAACGCGTAAGATAATCTGTCGCAACTATAATCCATTTGTTCCCAGAGGACGACAAAGAAAAGGGCCCGAGAAGGTCCATTCCCACGAGGTCAAACGGTGCCTGTGGTGGTGCGATCGGCTGGAGCAGGCCCGCGGGTCTCACAGGCGGAGTCTTGCGGCGTTGGCACTCACGGCAGCCTTTCACATATCGATGTACACTAGTTGATAGTCGCGGCCAGTAATACTGTTGGCGTACTCGGGCGAGAGTTCGTGAATAGCCCAGATGTCCTGACGTGGGCTCGTCGTGGCACGCCAGGAGGATTTCATCACGCATGTCAGTAGGAACAACGAGTAGGAAGGCTTTGTCGCTACCACGGGCGTTTTTCTTGTAAAGAATTCCTCTTCTTAGACAAAAAGGGGACAGTTCGCGAACAATGTGTTGAGGGACCTGAGAGTTGCGGCCTTCCAGGGAATCAATGACTGGGCGTAATTCATCGTCTGCCCGCTGCTTTGACATAAATTCGGAGTCACTAACTGCTCCGAGAAAGGCATCTTCATCTTCGGAGCTTCTGACAGCGTTCCCCACAGGTGCTCGAGAAAGCGCGTCGGCGTCTTCGTGTTTGCGCCCTGACCTGTACACAATCGTAACATCAAACTCCTGCAAACGCAAACTCCACCGTGCGAGACGGCCGGATGGATCTCTGAGATTTGCCAGCCAGCAGAGCGAGTGGTGGTCAGTCACCACTTTGAAGGGACGACCGTAGAGGTAAGGCCGAAATTTGGTCGTCACCCACACGACTGCGAGGCATTCTTTTTCTGACGTAGAATAGTTGGTCTCAGCTCGAGAAAGAGTACGACTGGCGTAAGCTATCACATGCTCAACGCCGCCGTGTCGTTGTACAAGGCCAGCGCCAAGTCTGACGTTGCTGGCATCTGTATGAATTTTTGTAGCAGCGTCTTCATCAAAATGGGCAAGAACAGGGGCTGTTTGCATTCTCTGTTGTAACTCTGTGAACGCTGTATCTTGTTCTGCGCCCCAAGTAAAGGGTACGTCATCTTGGGTGAGTCGCATAAGAGGTTCAGCTATCTTAGAGAAGTTGGCGATAAATCGGCGATAATACGCGCACAAGCCGAGGAAACGGCGTACTGCTCTTTTATCTGATGGAACAGGGAAGGCGGCGACAGCAGCAGTTTTGTCTGGATCAGGTCGCACTCCATCTGCACTAATGACATGTCCCAGAAATTTCAGCTCTTCATAGCCGAATGGCATTTTTGGGGTTTCAGCTTGAGTTCAGCTGTGCGAATGGCTTCCAGAACCTTTCTCAGACGCTTCAGATGTTCTTCAAAGCTCTCGGAAAAGATGACCACATCATCGAAGTAGACAAGGCAGCTTTGCCACTTCAAGCCAGCGAGAACTGTGTCCATCATCCTCTGAAAAGTGGCTGGTGCAGAACAGAGGCCGAAGGGAAGAACTCGGAATTCGTAAAGTTCGTCTGGAGTCACAAACGCGGTTTTTTCTCGGTCTCGTTCATCCACTTCAATTTGCCAATAGCCACTCTTTAGATCGATGGACGAAAAATACTTCGCACGTTGTAACCTGTCGAGGGAGTCGTCGACCCGTGGAAGCGGGTAGACGTCCTTTTTTGTGACGCTATTAAGCTTCCTGTAGTCGATACAGAATCGCAGCGTTCCGTCTTTTTTCTTGACTAGAACGACTGGCGAGGACCAAGCGCTGCTGGATGATTGAATAATCCCGTCATCAAGCATCTCTTTTACTTGTCTCTGAATAGCCTCACGTTCTTTGGCAGAAACGCGATAAGGCTGCTGCCGGATGGGGCGGACGTCATCGTCGGTAATAATTCGATGCTTCGTGAGGTGTGTTTGACGGACTTTAGAAGAAGAGGCGAAGCAAGATCTAAACTCCCTTAAAAGGTCGTGAAGTGCAGCCTTTCTCTCGTCTGACAGCGTCGAATTAATGTCGATGTGGTCTAGAAATTCCTCATCCTCATGCGTTTCCTCGGACGCGAAGCACTCCGTGACGTCGGCAACAGGTTCTCCATAAGCTAGGGTGGTTCCACGGAAAAGATGCCGGTGCTCGTAATTGAAGTTCGTAGCTAGTATCGTTGACTGTCCGTCACGAACGCGCACAACACTTCGGGCGGCGCATACACCTTGGAGCAGCAGAAGTGATAAGTTGCTTTCAGCCACCACGTCACCGTCTTGGAAGTCTTCACAAGTGACTTCGATGGGAACAGTCGCTCGAGGCGGCAGCGTCACACTGTAGTCAGCAACACGCAGCGCAAGTCCACGGCAGTTATCAGCGTCTCGATCTGTTGCGCCTTGAGTCGAGAAGGTCACGATGCGCTCACGGAGATTTATGATGGCACCGTATTCCCGAAGAAAGTCCATGCCGATAATCAGCTGACGCGAACAGTCGGGAAGAACGAGGCAGCTGAGCACAAACGTTGACGCACGAATTTTCACTCTTGCGGTACAGCGACCCAGCGGTGTTACAACGTGTCCTCCAGCTGGTCGAATTCGCGTTCCATTCCACGGCGTGATCACTTTCCTGAGATCTTTCGCTAGCCTCCCGCTGATGATCGAATAGTCTGCACCAGTGTCTACCAATGCACTGACCTGAAGACCGTCAACCAGGACAGGTATGTCGAGTGACACGCGGTCACTAGGTTCAGATGCGGATGTCGGCGTTTCTTCGGCACTGCGATTATTCTCTGACGAAATGCCTTCGGTGTTGCGTGCAAGCATCGATGGGAGGTCTTCCGCACTTTGAGTCCCAGCGACCTTGCCCCCGAAGGCCGCTGCCTTCAGTTTTCCCGACGAGGGCTCGGGGAGCATTCCCGTGCCATCACCCCGAAACGTGGCCCAGTGGCTGCGGGTCTCCTCGGAGATGGTGAGCACGATTGCCGTCGTGTAAAGGGTGCACGCTGTTGCGCGAGATACTCTTCGATATCCCTTGGCCTTTGACCAATTCGGGGACGAGGGGAATTGACGGAAAATCCGCGCAGTCCAAGTTGCCGGTATCGGCATTCGCGGTAAATGTGACCAGCCTCACCGCAATGATAGCAGAGGGGTCGTCTGTCTGGCCTACGCCAGAGATCAGACTTGCGCGTCGGTGTACGGCGACTATCGATGTCCAAATCAGCGTGCGCTGACTGAATCGCGACCGACGGCATCATTGTCTGGATAGGGACGTGCGGCACTGTCTGGATCGGGACGTGCGGCAGTGGCTGGATCGGGACTCCTTGACTCGAAAGAGGAGTGGCAGATCGCAAGGCTTCCGCGTACGTACGACGGCGACTGTCAGTAGACACAGGAGCCGTTTCCGGATCAACCGACGTGGGCGGAAAACGATGGGCGTGCAGCACCTGCTGGACCTCGTCGCGGATGACACTGGTGATAGAACCAACATCGATTTGCCTTGTCCCGTACATCTTTTCAATTTCTTTCCGGACGACAGATCGAATGATCTCGCGAATCCATTCGGGGCTTTTGCTCCCAGGGGTGGCGAAAATTTCGGGAGTTGAGGCAGCATTCACTTGACGGTCAAACTGGGCAGACCGTTGGTGCAGTACTCGCTCCATTGTTGCCGCTTCAGTAAGAAACTCAGCAACACTTTTGGGGGGACTACGCACCAAACCAGCAAAAAGTTGTTCCTTCACACCACGCATGAGGTGGCGCAACTTTTTTTCTTCTGCCATAGCAGGATCCGCTCGCTTGAAAAGCCGTGTCATGTCCTCGACGTACATCGAGACGGTCTCGTTGGGCATCTGGATGCGTGATTGTAGTGCACGCTCCGCCCGTTCGCGGTGGTCGGGACTCCTGTAGGTCTCCAGGAGGCGACGCTGGAACTCGCGCCAAGATGTCAGAACATCATCCCTGTTCAAAAACCACGTTTTGGCACCGTCTTTTAGGCATGTGTACACGTTCCGGAGCTTCGCGGCATCATCCCAGTAATTGATCGCTGCGACACGTTCGAACTCACTCAGCCAGTCGTCAACATCTTCATGCTGCTCTCCGTGAAAGGGGCTAGGCATGAGCGGGTTCTGGACAGTGCAGTAGATCGGCGTGGAAGGTGTCGGAGCTTGCATGGGATCTTGTGTCGAAGTCATAGTCGCTGTGTCAGTGGTTGGTGTCTCAGGCGGTAGGCCTCGTTGGCGGCGGCTTACTCTATGAACAGGAGTGTCCACGGGTGCAGGGCTTGTGTTCCGGCTGCTGGACGGGGTCTTGGGCATCGGGTGGATTGCGAGACGTTGTACCCAGCAACTCCACCAGTCTTGTCACGTTACTCTCGACAAACTTGATAAAAATGGGCTCGTTTAGTCGACTACTCAAGCAGCGGCTCAGAGAGATCGTCTTTGTCTTCTTTCACTCCTCGATCTCACCCAAGCAAACCATGTGGCAATATATTAGGAGAAGTACCGCAAAGGTTGATAATTGGCCCTCTGTTATTCATAATTTATATAAATCACCTGTGTGATATCTCACGGTCACTCAATTTAATAATGTATGCAGATGACACTAACATATTGTTGCGGAAAGGAGACCGACTTAGAGGGGTAGTCAGAGATGTATTTACAGCCGGTTAAGCGAGCAGCGCCAGCCACAGAGATTAGCTCGCGCCTGTCTTCTTCTTCGTCTCCAAGCACTGGCACGTAGCATGACCCCCGGCGGCGGAGGCACCGTGCCGGTGCTTTAAAGATCGTTATCTGATGCATTCTTGTAGGGCTTGATCCGCGATACGTGTACAATATCACTGGGCCACACAGCAGATGATGATGGATCGATTGGGCTTATCTCGTCGGTGACAGGTGTTACTTGACGCAATATACGGTAGGGTCCCGTATAGTGAGACAAAGGTTTTTCTGATAGGCCCAGCCGACGATGAGGGGACGAGAGTAAAACGAGGGTACCGGAGCGAAATGTACGTCTCTATGTTCCGCGTC
Source organism: Rhipicephalus microplus (assembly GCF_013339725.1). NCBI lineage: Eukaryota > Metazoa > Arthropoda > Arachnida > Ixodida > Ixodidae > Rhipicephalus > Rhipicephalus microplus. The sequence goes on from NC_051167.1 coordinate 176,006,583, forward strand.
GTACCGACGGCATTGGTTGGTTTGCGACGCCATCAGCCGAGCGCGAGCGAGCTGGCGAGCATGATCGGCTCGCGCAATCGCGTCGTGGGCATACTCGCTGGTGGACAAAGTGTGAGCTGAAATGACTGTGTCCAGTGGTAAAGTCGGATCTCTTCCGTACAATAAGCAGAGCGGCGAAAAGCCCGCTGTGTCGTAACGGGATGAATTATACGCGAAAGTTGCGTAGGGTAAGGCAAGGTCCCAGTCTCGGTGGTCGGGCGACACGTACATAGCGAGCATATTAGTTAAAGTGCGGTTAAATCATTCACTGAGGCCGTTTTTGTTTTTAGGGTGGTAAGCGGTTGTCAGTGGGTCTTGCGTGGAACAAGCACGCAGAATGTCGACGATGACTTGGGATGGAAATGTACGGCCATGGTCTGTGAGAAGCTGTCTCGGAGCACCGTGAATCAATATAACGTCCCGTAACAAAAAGTCAGCGACGTCGGTTGCACAACTGGTCGGAAGATCTCGCGTAATAGCGTAGCGTGTAGCGTATTCTGTGATCACGGCTATCCATTTGTTTCCCAATGTTGATGTGGGAAAAGGACCAAGCAGGTCTAACCCAACACGGTAAAATGGCTCCGCGGGTATGTCGATTGGTTGAAGATGGCCAGCGGGTAGCAGCGACGGTGTTTTACGACGTTGGCATAGGTCGCACGTGGCGACGTATCGGCGTACAAAGCGAGCAAGGCCTGACCAGAAGAAACGGCGCCGAACGCGCTCGTACGTGCGGGATACGCCAAGGTGTCTTGCCGTAGGAGCGTCGTGAAGTTCGATGAGAACACAGCGACGCAAATGCTTAGGCACAACAATGAGAAGGTCGGGCCCGTCTGGTTGGAAATTGCGGCGGTATAGCACACCTTTTTGAATGACAAAGTAGTAGACAGAAGCATGACTTCGGGAGGATTCCATGCGGCTGATGATGTCAAGCAGCACTGGATCGCGCTTCTGTTCTTCCCCGATATTAAGGAAGTCGGACACTGACAAGATAGAGTTCTCTGTGGACTCGTCAGTGTCCTCAGGATCGTTGACAGGGTACCGGGAGAGGCAATCGGCATCATGGTGTAGACGGCCAGATTTGTAGACCACCGAATATGAAAACTCTTGCAGGCGCAAAGCCCAGCGACCAAAGCGGCCAGATGACTATTTCAGAGAGTTGAATCAGCAGAGCGTGTGGTGGTCGGTAACTACCGAAAATGTGCGTTCGCATAGATAAGGTCGGAATTTCGCCACCGCCCATACAGTAGCCAAGCACTCACGCTCTGAGATCGAAGAGTTACGTTCAGGTGCGCATAGGAGGCGGCTGGCATAGGCAATAACGCAATCATGGCCATGTTGTGTCTGAGCCAGCACTGCACCAATGTCATGTCCACTTGCATCTGTACGGATTTCGGTAGGGGTAGCAGGGTTGAAGTGTGCCAGAGTCGGAATAGTAGTGAGAAGAGCGATGAGGGTCAAGAATGCAGAAGCCTCTTCGGAGCCCCATGAAAACGGGACTTCTTTTTTGAGGAGCTGCGTAAGCGGCCTCGCTATGTACGCAAAATTTTTCACAAATCATCGGAAGTAGGAGGATAGTCCAATAAAGCTGCGTACATCCTTCGCAGATCGTGGTACAGAAAAGTTTTTGACGGCGCTTATTTTTGCCGAGTCTGGTTGTGCACCGTTGGCGTCTACGAAATGGCCAAGTACCGTGATTTGATGACGTCCAAAGTGACATTTCGACGAGTTGAGCTGCAGGCCAGCGCGACAAAAGATGCCAAAGATGGCTGATAGGCGCTCTATATGAGTTTCAAATGTTGTTGAAAAGACGGTGACGTCGACTAAGTAGCACAAACAGGTGGACCATTTGAATCCTCTGAGCAGGGAGTCCATCATTCGTTCGAAGGTGGCTGGAGCGTTACAAAGGCCGATGGTCATGACCTTGAACTGATATAGGCCATCGGGGGTGATGAATGCCGTCTTTTCACGGTCCATTTCATCTGCCTCTATCTGCCAGTAGCCGGAACGAAGATCTACGGAGGAAAAATAGTGAGACCCATGGAGGCAATCAAGCGCATCATCTATTAGTGGCAGAGGGTACACGTCTTTTTTTTGCGATTTTGTTGAGGTGTCGATAGTCAACGCAGATACCCCGCACTTCCACCAAATATGTTACGAGAAGGAGACCGAATCGGAGGGGTAGCCAGAGATGTATTTACAGCTGGCTAAGCGAGCAGCGCCAGCCACAGAGATTAGCTCGCGCCTGTCTTCTTGTTCGTCTCCATGCACTGGCATGTAGCACTATTCTTCAGTGCTACATCCATTCCAGCGCTTGAACGCCAGGTTATTGACTACCTATATCAGCTGTTGAGTTATCTTAGTATAAATAAATTGCAACTACACGTTAGCAAAACGAAATACATAGTATTTTCTCCACCTAATAACCACGTAACTACAGCCCAACTGTTTCATTTGAGGACAGTGAAATGGAGCAGGTCGCAAGTAACAAGTTTCTAGGCGTATGGTTTACCGAAGGGTTGACATGGAATACACATGTAGATAAATTAACAATAAAACCTAGTACAACCATGGGATTCTTATGCAAGCACAGCGCATTTTTGCTAAAATGGTTACAAGTAAAGTTATATTATGCACTTTTCTATTCTAAGATGACATACTCTATCTTAGAGTGGGGAACTACCACACAAACAAACTATAAAAAATTACTAGTACTCCAGAAAAGAGTCTTACGAACATCTGATCAATACCAGGGCATTATCAGAGACTTGAAAACTGAACCACTCTTCGAAAAATATGAAATGTTAAGGGTAACACAGCTGCAATATTTCAGTCTTTTGCAATGGGTCAAACAAAATAAGCCACAACGTCTTCAGAACACACCCGGAAGTATTAATTACCACATTCGTCAGCAACGCCACAAAATCCCAACAATTAGGACGAATTACGGCAAACAACACGTTCAATACCAAATACCTACAATGTTAAATCGTCTTCAAGATCTTTCAGATCACACTTCTACACCTTCTAACACCATTATCAAAACCATACTAATGCGTCATGGTATTCAGTATGCTATCTAAAGTTTGTTTCATTTCTAATCTTTTGTCTTTCTATATCTTCGATTTCTAATATTTGCAATATGCTACGAGGATTTCATTTTGTATTTTGATGTTGTGCTGTTGTTTCCCGTTGTGCTGTTGTATTTTCAGGTTTGCTGAAATGTTGCTTTGTGATGAATTTTTTTGTGTTTAATTCACACTGCGTAGTAAGACTATGCTAATGTTTGTTGTATTTTTGTGCAATAATATATTCAAAATATTTGTTAGATATGCAGATGCTCACTGACCTGCGTGCCAAACTGTATTTAGGAGTAAAGGCCCTTTTTCAGGCTGCGTAGACTTTAGTATCTGCTCCTGCTCCTGTAAGTAGTTTTTTTTTTCAGGGCAAATAAACTTTCAATTAAGCTTTCACTTAAACGTATGCACAAATCTTTCCAGGAAAAACCACTTACCCTCGAAGTCTGAATTTGTTTATCTGGTCTTGTATGTCTTGTGGATACTGGTTCGAAGGTTTCCTTGAAAAGTGTGAAATTTCGTCGTTGCTCATATTTGCAACAATTGAAAGAAACAGATGATAGTATCATAAAAACTCGTGGAACCTAGGGCTTGTTAAAGCTAAATCTTAGTTAAGTAGCGTAAAAATCTTTGCTCTCTTTCTCATCTTTTTCCCTCATTCCCCATTTCTCATAGTGCAGGGTAGCAAACTGGATGTTCCAATTTCTGGTTAACCTCCCTGCCTTTCCCTCATTTAAGTCTCTCTCTTTCTCTATGTACATGCGAATCTGGATATTCACTGCCAATATGAAACATCAACACCCCCGTTGAATTATCTTTCACAGATGACCGATAACTATAAAAATGTTAATTTCTGTGACCATCACTAATACTTTTTTTTCTTGCTTCTCAAGTCATTTCCAATCATCTCTAACTAAAATATTGCCCTTTCAGAACACTGTATGTGCGTGTACACGGAGAGATATGCATTATATATATGGCACGTGGTCATGACACTGACAATTTGCTTATTTTAATACTTCTCTGTTTTCACTCATATACCTAATCATTCTTTTTTTACCTGGCAACCAGTTGAGTGTAAGTAGTGCTGCTGCTAAACCAGCTAGGGTCATGTTAAACAACAGGGGACTCACATCTTATCCCTGTAAGACTCTCGTGGTGATTTCTCTGGGGTTGCTGTGAACCTTTCCCACTTTAACCCGGAACGATCGACCACTCAGGAATGCCGTCACAAAGGATCAAAGACAGCCCGTGATGCCGATGCTGTCCAGGGCAGCCTCCACTGTTGCTTGTGGTAACAGGTCGAAAGCGCTCTGAACATCTAGTAGAAGCAGCATGGCAACGTCTTCATTCCATCGGGCAACTTCAAAGGAGGCGACCACATCAGCGATGGAGTCCCCTGTGCTGCGATGTCTTCGGAAGCCGATCTGTTGCTGAGCGAAGAACTGCATCTGGGTAGTGATCCACTCTAGTTGTTGAAGGGCAACCCTCTCCATCAGCTTGCAGGCAGATGAGGTCAACGATACAGGTCTGTAGGAGCTGATGCCCTTTGCTGTCTTTCGCGGCTTGAGCAGCGGAATGACAATCGCCGTCACCTCAGTGTCTGGCATGACGGCCGGTACGCCAGATTGAGTTGAAAATGCTGCAACAGCCTCTCATGTTGTAGTTTGGTGAGGTTGTACATCATTTGCCCTGTGATGCATACAGCCCCTGGTGCACTTCGTTGTCTTGTGCGTGCCAGAGTGCTTTGAGCTCGTGGAGTGAGATTAATTTGTTGCACAGCTGGGCTATCTGCTCTGCCACCCATTCCTGATGATGCCAAAAGCGTATCCGTTTTCTAGGGACCGCCGTAAGTATGTGCAGCTGAAGGTTGTTCATAGGTTTAACTGCAAAGCGGTCAGCCAGACGTTTCGCAAGTGCTTTCACGCTGATGCACAGGAGCACCGCCAGTGACAGGATTTTGTAGAGCTTGTGGGACTGCCAGTAAGGTCCGAAGGAGGCGCCAGGCTCGTGCCCCGTCTGTGTGGCGACTTATTGTAGATCACACGCTTTGCCAGCTCTGACGTCTGTGGCGAAGAGCATGTCGTCTGCAGACAGCGTCCAGTCGCCGGTAGGCCGTCCAGAATTCCACGAGTAGAGTACATCTTGCCTTCTGCTCTAGCCGATGCCGGGCAGCTCTCAGTCTAAGGTAGCAAAGGTCCGGTACTGGTTTTCCTTTTGGCATGTTGGTATTGATAGTTGCGACCTTGGCGTTCTCCGCTACCTGCTGCAAGATGTCATTGGCCGCATTGGGTCGGTTCATCAAGCTTCTGAACTGCATCCAGTTGGTTGTGTGACACAGTCTTGACTGGGGTTCTCTGCCCTGGAAAGGTGTTAGGAGTAGGGGCAGATGATCGGACCCCCAGGTGTCAGGTCAAGCTTTCCAATAGTAGTGGCAGTGCTCTATGGCCAAGCTCAAGTCAATTGCTGTCTCTGTGCTGTTGAAACCACGTCGAATGAACGCGTTTACATCAGCGTTGAGCAGCTGCAGGCTAAGTTGAGCGAAAACATCGTGTAGGCCTTTGCCTCATAGACGGCAGTGCTGGCTTCCCCAAGCGTTATGATGTGCATTTACGTCACCACAAAGCACATAGTCCCTACCGAGCTGACCAGCCAGCTGTAGAAGGCAGGAGGGGTCCCAGTGTTGTTGGGCCGGATGTAGAGACTGGCGACTGTAATGTTCACCTCTCCTATCCGAATCCGCACTACACCACACTCAAAGCTTCCCCGCATGGTCGGAGATGTTTTGTTCGGCCTGGGCAAGTTCACGACTGACGTATATGGCACATCTTGATTTTCCTGTGAGGGCTGTCATCCATGCATGGGGCAGCTTGACAGGTCTCCAGTGAACAGGAAGTCCTACTGACGTAACCCACATAGCCTGAGAGACGAATCTCCTGGGCCAAGGCGTAGACCTCCTGCAGAGCCAATACATTGTAGTCACTCTGCAGCAGGTGCTCCGTTATTTCATCGTGCCTTGATCTTAGTGTACGTTCCATTTAGAACACTTGGGCGACTGCGGTAGATTGTTCTAGTGGAAGTACTAGCCATGTTGTGATGCGGTGTTCTGCAAAGCTGTTGCCTGAAGGCAAATGACGCGTAGTGGGTGTTTGGTGGGAAGTGTGACTATGGCAAACTGCATGGCATGTAGAAAGATTTTAACCAGGCTTTGGATTGCCGCATCTCCAGGACGTCCTGATGCTGTCGAGGTAGCTTCATTCTCGTCCTTGGAGGGGGCCGCAGGTCCTGCAGGAGTCTTGGAAGGCTGCACCCTTGGTGGAGCTGCAGGGGGCTTTGGTTGGAGGGAAGCTGGTTTGGTGTTTTGTACCACACTGGAATATGAGCATATGAGCGTCTTGCAGGTCTGGGTGCTTGGATCTGCTGCTCCTTCCCTCTCACTGCCGCGCGAACCCCCTTTCGAGATAGCGGTGCGATGGAGGAGGCCATTATCATGGCCACCCTGCGATTTGTTGCCATCTGGGACAGGCTAGTGTATCTGCCGATTGAGGCACACCGCAGTTCACACACCTTTGTCTTTGGTAGGGTTCTTCACCGTGGTGAGCTTTCCCACAGTGTACGCACCCATTTGGCCAGCTTCAGGTTTCTTTAGCATGGCCAAAACGATTCCACTGACGGCACTGCAGGGGGCATGGTCGTTCTGGCCTCCCCCGAAATTGTATATGGAACAAGGTGACGTGTTCTGGGAGGGTAGCGGACCATCAAAACTCGGCGTGACGGTTCTTCCTTCTCTAGCTGCCGGCAGGACCGGTACGCTGGATATTATTGCTAGAAGCATGGTGGCATCTTCTGGCTCTCTGTCTACACCATGAAAGGTAGCCAGTGCCGGTGCGGTGGTCAGGGGGTTTGCGGGCAGTCACAGGGATTCCATGCAGTGCAGTGACTGCCATTAGTTGCTGCAGGTACTCTTGTGTTGTCGCGTCCGCTGCCACAACGTTCCTCCTGTGGTTTACTCGAATGGCAGACACTCCAGGTCGGAACATGAATGGCTGGTCAAGAGTTAGGTAAGGGCAGGTCTTGAAATATTTCCCAGTGGCCGAGGGTCTGTACAGGACGGTCCCTACAACATCAGGGTCGGCCGATGGTGCAGCTGCTGTCAGGTTTCTGGCTCGTCTGCGTCCTGCTTTTGAGATGATGGTTTGGAAGCCCTGCTAGTCCTCAGGCTGGCTTGCGGGAGGGTTGAAGGCAGTATGTGCCTGTGCAATAGGAGAGTTTCTACTCGGTGGGTTGACCGGAGAATCTGCGAACCCTCTGGCGATGATGAAGAAGAGGCGGTAGGTCCTCGGGCAGATACGCTTGACTGCTTGTTCTTATTGTTTTTCTTTTTGCGGGGGCTAGCGGGAGCTGAGAAGGGTGCCTTGGTTTTGATGAACGCAAATCGTGGTGGAGGATAGGAAGACTCTTCACTCATTGTTCCTTCAAGATCATCAATAGGCTCGTTTGTCGAGGCAGCATTAGGAGGATGGTTTAGTGCAGCTGCTTCATCACAGGTGTCATCAACACTGTCTGGGGTCTGCTCAGGGTTGGCTGCAGAGTTCCCGTGTAGGGGTGCACTGTCCTTACTCTTGCAGGACTCGGCAATCTGCTGAGGAGTCGTGTTGCATGGAGCAATGACCAGTTTACGCGGTGTGTTGTCATCATCACTACTGTACTCAGCTCGAGGGCATTTCCGTGTAATGGACAAATTCATGGCGTCATCCTCCCCGTCCGAAAGCTCGGCAGTGCTGGGTAGACCTCGTTCAAGGCCTCGGCTGCAGCTTCACCTTCGAGAGGGACCTCCAATGTATTTGAGATGCCTTCTTGCGTTGCCATATTGACGTCTGGCACAGAAAGCCGCTGTGATGGCCATCCCGGAGTGGGGGCTTTAAGTGTAAGCCACCGTCTCCCGTGGTCATCAGCACACTATTGATTAAGGTCCTGTGCCCGGATGGCTATGACAATGATGGGGGAAAGGGCTCACAAAAGGTATCAGCGATGTGCTGGCACTTCGGCGATGACCGTCACGAGTCAAACGCCGAGCATGGGTCTCGAGCGGTGGTGGGAAGGGGTCGTTTCTTCCCTTCGTCTGAGTGGCGAGGGCCGCTTGTTGTAAGTGCTTCGACATCCGTAAGACCCTGCGCAAGCACATACTGCCACTCTCCCACATAACCTGTTTTTTTCTTTCCTCACACCACACCTTCATCTCACCGACCTCGAGGTAGATGGCCAGGAATCCCAAAAATTTCGGCAGTTGAGGAAGTGTCCCTGCAGGTGCCACTACTGAGCCGAAAATTGTGCCCACGCTGCGCTTATCCAACCAGTGGCGAGGTGAACTCATTGAGACATTGAACTTTCCTTCCTTCGCTCTCGCTTTCCTCACCCTCTCCTGAGCGTTGTGTCTTCCCTCACTCGACACACGCCTCAGAAAGTGGAATCTCTCGCCGTCGCTGATTTGGGGCACAGGCTGACCAACAGCGTACTCGTATTGCGATTGTAAGAATTCTGGGGTATCTGTGATACTTATTAGTCTATCAAATAAAGTATTTTTTGGCTTGGTAAGATCCGGGCCTTTAAAAAAAGCTTTCAATTTTTCGTCATTTGTTCAGCTTTTCTTCCGTTACTTATAAAATTATTAGGGCACAATATGCGAGTGCGAAATTGCTGCAAAATATTTTAGTTCCGCTGCATAAGGTGTCAAACCGCAATAGTACGCGATTGAAGCCAGTCTTCATACAGCCATCTCCAGTGTCCTTGGAACCCTAGAACCGACTCACGCCCTTAGCATCAATAGCGTTTATTTTCAAGCGCTAGATTGGTCGTCCTCTGTGTCTCAATTTATGTATGTATCAATAATTAAAATAAATCATTCACTTTGTCTTCTACGACAGGTCGCGAAGGCATGTCACTCACCCAGGGCTCTTATTAGTTCAGGGGGTGAATGACTTGAATTTGTTTACGAAAAATAATGCGGCTTTCAGAATACACGGGAGCGCGAACAGTGGGAATCATACTTTATAAAACAAATGCAAATCACTCACACACGGAAAATGAGAGCCCTTGCCGGCTGACGTGCCTACGCGACCTATTGTAGAAGACAAAAAGTGAATTATTTAATTTAATTGTTTTATGCATACGCTAATTCCGACACAAAGGAAAATCAATCTGGTACTTGAAAATAAACGCAGTAGATAGGTTAGTGTTGATAATAGATAGTTGTTTTCTGTTTTATGCCGTTTTTTAAACTCTGGTTGGTTTATTTCTTAAAGATTCTCTATTTATTTATTTTGAGTATTTTCATGGCTAATGTTTTCCTAAGGCTGGAGCTGGTCGTACTTATGTACGTTCTTTCATGTGTACGGCTGGGCGCCATGGGCCAACCACCGAGTGACCGAACCGTTCAAACCATGCGTGTGATGCGAAGAAGCGCAAATTCTTTATTTTTTCTCTTTTCTTTGGTCGCCTCGTCAGGCGGCCATTTTATCTGTATACTTGTGACAATCCACGGGCGACCCACCCGTTTCCAGCAACGCTCCGTTTCCGTTTTTCTTCTTTATTTTTTTACTCCTTGATGAACATTCCAGCAAAGAAAAGTCAATGCCACTTTTCTCGTTACTTCGTTCTCTGTTAAGTTTTTCTTTTTTTTTTTTGTGGCCACCGAACTAGTTGGGTGGGATTTTGCTACGATATGTGCCATTTAATTTACGTCCTCCGAAGAAGGCTAAACCACCAGCCGAAACTATCAGGAGAAAATAAAGAATTGATTTGCCTATGTTGCACTACTCCCGCAGTTTATAATATACATTTTTTTTTCCAGTTAATATCGGTCTCCGTTTATTGAAGATCGGGATTCAGGGTAGTTGATGGTTGCGCATCAAAACAAGCAGCTCACACTGCGTTCATCAATCGCACATGAAGTCGTGCACAACGTGGTGATGAACGCACACTGCCGTCTATTGCTTAGAAGTGATTGAGTCCGAGTTCGTGAGCGCACGCCTTATTTCATATTTTGCGTGTTTCGTGCGCGTTCGTTTTTTCTCGGAAAAGCAAACAGGTCTCCTCTGCTTCAGCTACGGAACTTTATAGCACCGGCATGTTGGCGAGATGCGCAGCAGCAACGCAGTGGCAGTCATGTCCATGAGCATTCTCGTCCTGCTTTCCAGTTTTTTCTTCCTTGTACGTTTTGAATTTGGCAGTTCGGGAAAACGATACTACCTATACATGGGCAGGTGCGTCTACCCCAAGGAGAACGTTGACCCCAGACTAGAAGACATACTGATCTTTCCATTCAACACGAGTTCCGAAGTTCTCTTCCTATTGTGTGCCCTTCCTTTATTTTGCTTCGCTCTGTATGCCAGGACCCCTGCGTAAATTAAGGGGTGACATACTGGAAGTAATTTTTAAAAAGTATTTGTGAAGGTCTGCACTCTAATAGGAATGCGCAGAGATTAACGGAGGAACAAACTTGCCCTAGAATAAAAAGTCGGGACAGGAAAATGTTTTGATTGATTGATTTGTGGGGTTTAACGTCCCAAAACCACCATATGATTATGAGAGACGCCGTAGTGGAGGGCTCCGGAAATTTCAACCACCTGGGGTTTTATAAACCATGCACCCAAATTTGAGCACACAGGCCTACATAGGTAAATATTTTAAGAAAAAGTGTTTGCAAGGTGTGCTTACTATTTTTTTTTTAAAGGATAAGTTGTCGCTATGAAATTCACGTTTTCATCAGTCCGGCTGGCACCTCGTCATGTCAGGTGAGAGGCATCCGGCATTCAAAGTTGCGAGAATGGCTTGCACATTTCAAATTAGTCCGGCTTAATTTTGGGTCATCGCCATGAAAGAACCAGTAACGAAGACTTGTTTTAAACTAAACACCACACTTAGGGTTTTTACACGCGCTGTCGACACAGCCACATTCCACGTGTCGAGACACCTTCCACTTGCAAGTGGGGGGAACGCATGTAGAAGCCCCTAATTAAGTCCCCAGATATCTGCTTTTTATCTAAATACCGACCACTTCTTCGTCTCTCAACCCTCTGACACACACAACCAGAGTCCGCCATCATGTTCTTTATAGCATGGCGATTTCAGCACTACAAAAGACGTACACGACTGAGAGACAGAGAAAAGACAGGCACTACTATCCACTGACTTATTTCAAAGGTAGCAATGAAATATAAGCGCAATGGTTCGCACATATCACGGCGACCCCACATATTAGGCTACGGGCATGTACGCGATATAAAAAAAAACCTAATTTAATGTTTGGTTGTCGGTTTTTGCCTTTTGCCAGTTGCCCAGAGACGCTGCCAAACAACCCTAATGCGACGGCATCAGTGTGCTCGGTTCTCAGAACTATGGCGTTGGTGTAGTTGATTGTGAGCGAAGCATCGTCTCGCCCGTGTACGAAGAATATAGAAACATTAAATAAATGAAATGGATATTGAAAGACTTCCGTCAGAGTGACACTCTTGGGAAACCCCACGTATCGATCAATCAATCAGAGGCACAATACACCCAGGCTCTCTGGCAAGCAAGTGTTCTACTACAGATCCACACTATTACGTCGAACTGCTTTCGAAAAAAGAAAACAGTATACAAATGTGTAGCGCGCAAGTGTGGATTACAAGAATTGCCACCAGAAAAAGAGAATGACGCACCGAGCACAAGATAGTTGCACCTTTCAGTTTCAGTTTCAGTTTATTTAGCAATCTTTTTCAGCAATCATGTTAAAGTACAGTGCTTCAATGTTTTCATACAATGTTTCAACACAAAACAAAATGTAAATCAGATTAAAAGTGAAAAAGATGCAGGGACAGGAATTAAAAGCTGCTAAGAAGCAGCTTGACGGGATTCCTGACTCTAAGCAGATTGGCCGCGGACTCGTGGTGATGTAAAAAAGAAATAACATACAAGCAAGTAAAACAGAAAAAGTGCAAGAAGGCATAACACAAGCAAGTAAAATATCAACAAATTTAGCAGCAAACTTCAACTGCAGACATAATGTAAAATCGCAAACACTGAAAGAATGCGGCATAATATGTGAAAACAAAGTGAGAAGGAATACAAACGAACATAATATATATATATATATATATATATATATATATATATATATATATATATATATATATATATATATATATATATATATATATATATATATATATATATTATATATATATATATATATATATATAAGAAACACTACCTTGAAACAGTATGTATAACGAAAACACAAATACATGAAACAGTTCATGTTTGTACTTGCGCATATGAAAAGGCAAAAATGCACTTCTATTCAAATGAATTATCTAATTAAATATGATACTGAAAATAAGACATAGTAAAAATGATCGCGAGATTAATTGATCAAATTCCCAGACTCTCTGGAGTTGCTAATTAAATATTCTTTCCACTGCTTGTTTGTCAGAGTATCAGGCGTAATGCCTTTGTTGTTTAGGTGATTCAAAAATTTTAGCATGATATGCGTAAGACTTTTAAAACCGTAATTCGTTCGCGAAAACGATATTTGCCATGTGTCTCTTTTCCTTATGTTGTAAGGTGTTGCGGGTGACTCTTTTGAGCTGACACTGTGTTAGAAAATTGGTTTTACTTTTAAACCGTGTTTGTATTTAGCAAAGAGATTGAAATTGTACAGTACACCTGTTCTTGTTAATTAATTTTCCTTTATATCAACTACCGGTTTAACGGCCAATCCCTCTAGTGGGCATGAACCAAATGTCAAAGCTAAAGCAAGCAAGAAAATCTTGCCGGAATAAATAGCTTCCGACGGAATGTACAGTTCGTGGCCTCACAGCACTGACATTTGTCTGTCTGTTTTCACAAACGTGATTTTGTAGAAGGAGCCTCCTCAACGCCTCTAATATTGTTTCACAGAAGCGTAGACCCGCAATGGGTGTCAAGAGAGCTGAATTGTGCAACGAGTGGGCGCCTTAAAGGGCCGTTCATTGTCAAGTTCTTGGACCTTTTTATACATCATCAGCTGCTAAAGCATCATCAAAGTGATCAGCTGCGTAGGTTCGTGTGTCACCTTAAAGATGCGTACTGCACCCTTCACTATTTCGCCAAATGAAGAATTCTGGCGTGCACCTAAATTTACCTGCAGTAGACATTCTAGGATAGTTTGAAATGCCATTGATACGGACACAGTCGTTCGTTTTCCTCACAGCATGGCTGAGGCACGCACTGAGAACGTCAGCCAGGCTAGAAGTTGAGAATGCGATGTTCATGGGACCTGACTACTGCACCGCGTTCTATTCTGGGAACCTCAAGCGTCCTCGAAGTTTTTGCTTTTCCTTTCTGGCAGCTCACAGCACTGTGTATTCGTCCATTTCTCTCCAAACTAATAAAACTCTGAATTAGTTATTAAAATTTCATGAGTCTTCAGCAGTTATGTCTTTTTGGAATTTTGATTTTTTTGGCATTTTGTTTATTAGTCGTTATAATTTCGAGTGTTTTCACAGTGGTCTTTTTATAACTTGCCTCTAGACTTTGACGTTTTGCTAGGCATTCAAAACGCTGAAATTCAAAATGATGAATATCGGAATGCTCAAATTTAAAACACCGCAAAAAGCCAAATTTAGGGGAAAAAATTAAATTCGAAGTGCTGTAAAATCAAAATGGCGAAACATTGTAATGTCGAAACGACAAAATGTCTGCATAACCCAAATATAGTGTAACATAAAGTACTTTGGCCGAATGAAGCTTCTGCTGGCCTTCTGCAGTGTTCATGTGCGATTGCATCTTTTTTTTTTTTGAACAGCCGTGTACTCTTCGCATGCGGTTCAAGCCTTCAAAAAAGAAATTATTTGGCAGATCCCACGTACATTAGGAATCGATTACATGCGAAGCACGAATGAGGAAGGTTGATATGTCACTTTAAAATCAGCACATTGTTACGAGGAGGACGTAAATTACGAAGCAAATGACTTCCATGACGTAATTATCATGTCTTGACGCGTCATTCACCATCGCCGTCTATTAATTTCACGTGATCACAAATTTGGTATATGTGAAGCTAGCGGTAGGCCACAAGCGCATCATGAGCGTGGTGTGTAGTCACGTTGATACATGACACGCATCTCATAATTATCAAACTTGCACCAGATTTACCATTGTCATCTATTCCAGTCCCGTAATAGAAAATTTGTTATGTGTGCAGCTAGTTTTACGGATGCGAGCGCATCATGAGCGTCGAGTGCTGTGATGACTTACACCACATGCATCTCATTCTATTCACGTTAGGGTCTGTCACTTGTGTTCGCCATGCAGCCATGTCATACCTTACCAGTTTTGCAACAAGTCACAAAACAGAAAGCACCGCAAGAGCAGAAGGACTATGAAGTGAAAAATCATGACATTCATGACATACATGTCATGATTTTCATGTTATGACTAGTCACCTATGCTCTTCTTACAGTCAAGCTATGCCACAACAATTTTGGTATCTATACCATTATCGAGACCACCAGGAGATAGACAGACAGACAGACAGACAGACAGACAGACAGACAGACAGACAGACAGACAGACAGACAGACAGACAGACAGAGAGACAGACAGACAGACAGACAGACAGACAGACAGACAGACAGACAGACAGACAGATAGATAGATAGATAGATAGATAGATAGATAGATAGATAGATAGATAGATAGATAGATAGATAGATAGATAGATAGATAGATAGATAGATAGATAGATAGATAGATAGATAGATAGATAGATAGATAGATAGATAGATAGATAGATAGATAGATAGATAGATAGATAGATAGATAGATAGATAGATAGATAGATAGATAGATAGATAGATAGATAGATAGATAGATAGATAGATAGATAGATAGATAGATAGATAGATAGATAGATAGATAGATAGACAGACAGACGGACAGACAGACAGACAGACAGACAGACAGACAGACAGATATACAGACAGACACACAGACAGACAGACAGACAGACAGACAGACAGACAGACAGACAGACAGACAGACAGACAGACAGACAGACAGATAGATAGATAGATAGATAGATAGATAGATAGATAGATAGATAGATAGATAGATAGATAGATAGATAGATAGATAGATAGATAGATAGATAGATAGATAGATAGATAGATAGATAGATAGATAGATAGATAGATAGATAGATAGATAGATAGATAGATAGATAGATAGATAGATAGATAGATAGATAGATAGATAGATAGATACGCTCAAAAAAGTCACCGAAGGTCGTTAATAAATACTTCGAATTGAGAACAATATACACGTTACTGCCTATGTCATTGAATAGAAGAGCGATTCTCTGTATAGATGGCTTGCACTGACGTCACTGAGACTAAAAGGTTGGGCACTGCGTCACGCACTCAAGGTTTGGTACGTCAAGCGTTAATGCTATTATTACGTTGCTTGCAAGTTTTTGTTTTCGACGTAACCAGTTAAAGGGAGTGTTTCGGCGAGCTGGCATTTCGTGGTCAAGAAACCTTTGACAGCACGGGAATAAACACAAAAGACAGCGCCTGGCTGTCTTTTCGTACATTCGTGTTTATTCCAGTGCCGTCGATATTTTCTTGTTATTGACAGACAGACGCCAAAAAACACTATATGGCCACAACGTAATCATATTGACACAAGTTGAACAGGCTGTGATTATGCTGCTTTTACGTCATCAAAGGTGCCATGTTGGTGAACGAGTACGTTATGAAGCTGTTACCATGACGTCACGTGAAAGCTATCCATATTGCATTTCATACAAACAAGTTGTGTTGAAACTTGAAACGTTCATATAGTACACGGTTGCCCAGAGAAGCTGCGCAACGATTTTAGCGTCTATACCCTTGGCTTATTATAAAAACGTTTTTTATTTAGGTTAGTTGGTTCATGCCTACTGAAATGCACAAGATGCGTACCACCAAGGAAAAAAACTTAAAAACAAAACAGAAATGGCGTCACTCGCCTCTAACTTTAGTTTTAGAACATCAGCGACGCACATATAACCGTCACAACCATGCGCGCGCAAATCGCAACACATGCTCTTCAAAAAACACGCGATAAGATTAACAAAAAAATTATGGTGACAAAAAGCCGCTAAGCGAAACGTATTCAAAGAAGCCGAATTCACCACCATGCACAGCAAAACATATCACTAATACGGATGCCTCCCTTCTCTTTAATGTAGTGTTTTTCATTATTTCACGCGCTAAGGCATCGTTACTCTTTCCGAGAACTGATACACTGCAAAACCCGGGCTCACTTTTGCAGGAATCCCAGTGAACAGATAGAGAGTTTATTTTTCACAGAAACTTCATGCTCTCTAATTTAGTCGTTCATGCACCCGCCTGTTTTGCCTAGATAAACTCTACTGCAACTAAGCGAGATTTCGTAATCCACGCCAACCAAGCAGACCATGTAGGGCCTTGCGTGCCTCTTCCAAAAAAAAAAGGGGGGGGGGGGGGGGTTAGTAAACCCCTGGCTCTTGCTGTGTGGGTGGTGGTCATGGTCTATAATTCTTACCTCGGAGTTTTCTTCGAGCCTAGCAAAAATAAAAGTGCCACACTATTATAGCTCACTCGTATTAGGCCCTGGTACCTGAAACAGCCGACAGTAGTTACAAAGAAATCTTTGGTGTTTCAATGTACACTGCAAAATGAGCACCAGTCAGTGGGCCCCAGAGGGCGCGACCAAGATTTTGGGCCACCTCAGCATTGTTGGTACCGGCTGCCAGGGATACCAACAAAATGAAACTCTTGCTGAACACACTGAGACGCTGAAGTGTCAATGCCTTTTTTGGAGAGTTGTCACAGAAGGCTTCAGTCGTGACTCCCTCACTCACAACTAAAATAGAAAATAATATGCGCGGGCAAGTCTGGCTTTGCTGCGTCTACTCGCTAGGCTACGCATTGGAAGACTCGGTTTTGCTGCGCCTACTCGCTAGGCTGTGTTTTCTGGCGCTATCATCAGATCTCGTAAACTGCATTGCCGGGTGCCTATAGGGAGCGTCCACTTATGTATAAGCTATTTCTAAGCTACGTTATTTTAATAGTGTCAGGTAATTTTTATACTAATGAAATGAAATGTCAATTATACATAATACATGAAATTTAAACTACAAGTATTGTGATATTGAGCTTGTGTTTAACCTCATGGGAACAAATTTGAAGAGATGAGTTAAATTTCACCTCATTGAAACTGCGAAGAGTTTGAAATACTAGGTTAAAATTGTATTCGCTTTGCCACTCTTCGTCATTCTTCGGAGGAACGTGGTATACCCGCTACATACTTTCACAAAATTTTGAGCAATTTTTTTCATGCTGTGGCTGACGACAATGAAGAATCATGCCTGAAGCTTATTCCACTGGTTTGAACAAAGTTGTTCGCGATCAGCACCACCACGATCGTCTCTGTGCAGATTCGGCAGAAATTTGCTAAACTTTTCTTCCTGAGCGGCAAAGCAACGTCAGTACCTTTCTTTAGTAAATGCGTTTAATGAGAGGTTTGTCCACTTAAGCGTGCCGTGGCCATTTGGTTTTTACGGGATAATATTCATCGTGAATTTGTGAAAAGTCACAAAACTAGCAACATTTACACATCAATACACCTTCATAGGCTGCATCACAATCAAATACAAATTAAAACGCAATAGGGGAATTGAAACAGAATAAGTGTTCATACACATGAAATCTCCACGAGTAAGTAGCTAAGTAAACGACTTTATTGATTCATGAAAGAATCATTCAACAGCACAATTTTTCAAGACGCTCCCACAACAGATATTGAGAACCTGGGCTTTTGTAATTATCGCACTTTAAATACAACTATCATAATAGCAGAAGTAAATGCTTCAGTGTTACGAAAAATGCAAGAAAATGTGACCAGGAGCAACTGCTAACCATTCGTTTTTATTTATGCTGCACTTTCGGTCAAGAGATTAGAATAGTGAGAAAAAGTGCATTCGCATTGAAAAATCAAAACATTATGTTGAACTTGTTTCCGACTGTCTCTTTCACCAACATGCACCTCTCGCAAACGTAATAGTATTTGAATGATTAGGTAATAATATTCATCATACGGTTAAGTCAAGGATAGCTGTCCAGCAATATGGCAGAAGCCCTTCGCGATAGAAGATAATTTCAGCCTACATTTGCATCCAGTTTGAAACTTGCTGCCACCTGCCGGAGAACGCTGAAATGACAAACATTAGTGGAAATTCTGTCCATGCATTGCACAGGTTGTGATTATAGGTAACTGTCGTGTCTTGCAGAGTGTTGTAAACAATTTAAAGCGCTCAAGGAATTCGCCGTTTCTTTCTGG
Organism: Rhipicephalus microplus; assembly: GCF_013339725.1. Lineage (NCBI taxonomy): Eukaryota > Metazoa > Arthropoda > Arachnida > Ixodida > Ixodidae > Rhipicephalus > Rhipicephalus microplus. The sequence continues at coordinate 176,025,080 of NC_051167.1, forward strand.
CAGAGCACACAATCCTTTTGAGACTTACAACTTCATATATTTCATGGGACCTTTACAGGAGACTTGCTCCACTTTTTTTTTTTCAACGCAGAACCAAATAGCATCAATAAAGGAGTCGATTGCCTCAGACTCCTGCAAGTACAGGCGCAGTTACAGGGCTTGCTGTACGTTGTAATCGTTCCCTCTCTTCTCTCGTCCAGACAAGCGCGCTGGAAGCTAAGCAGGAGGAATGACACGGGAGATAAAAAGTTATGTCATGCACGCGGCATGCTTTTGAGCACCTTTTTGGTTTTTTTTTTTTTTTAACACGCAGCTAACCTTCAGTGTCATCGCGAGCGAGTGCACAGACACTTGGCGGCCTCCAGTGCCAGCCACCGTAACTATGCAACTCACGATGCTCAAATCAGCCAACGTCCATGATTTTGATTAGTTATATGCATAAGGTTTCCTAAAATTAACTAGAGGGCACTCTGGCGTTCCGATCTTTTATCGAGTATCGGAATTATGGGTGGCACATGGATAGGCCTACTCTTCGTACTTGCGGGCCTCCACTCACCCTTATGGATTTCACCTGCGGGCCTCCACTCACACTTATGGATTTGTTTATTGCTGTGTTTAGGTTTTGTTTAGAATGAAAGAACGAATCATTTTAAATTGGTGACCGTGTTTTGAATGGTGAGCCCGGAAGTTGAAGATGATGAAATGCAATGATAAACTATTGCCGATTGTTGTTTCGTTACAAGGATCTTCAACCCATGCGAAGCCGAACTAAACGTAAAGTACGAAGACAAGGCAAATACGTGCACTACTCATGATTACCATGCTCGCTAGGGCGCCATGCGTTGAAATTTCTATAGACGCTAGCGCCAGAGTTCCCTGTTGATTTATTGAGCGGCATTCATTTGTGGAAAGAATAGGCAACGATTCTTGGAGAACTTGAGAATTGTTTGTAAATTCCGGGCCAGCCGCTTCACTAGCCCGCTTGGATCATGTGTTCTCAGTGGCCTAGGCTGCCTATAGGCAGCGTTTTTTGACCATGCTAAAAAAGAGTTGCGCGCCCGTTTAAGTTGACCAGCGCCATGCAGTGCTGATCATCACATTTCTAGAATACCGTTCTCTACCGATTTCAAGGTTTTCCAGGGATGATTTTGAGAACATATTTTTTTAGCTTAAATGTAGCTATTAATTTGCAAGTAGGAGCTATACAAAGTATATATTGAGCCAAAACTGACAGAAGTTATTAAGATTTGAAAAACATCATTCAGATCAATGATCAAACAAGACTGATAGGATGCGAGACATAAAGAAATATGACCTAAGTCGTCCCATAAACATTTATATTAGGTATCAACATGACAGATCACAGTATGTGACTGTGCAGTTATTGTAGTTGTAAATGATGTATCAAATAATGATGATACTGATGAAAAGAACAGCACCGACAACAAGTAGCTTCAAAGACCTTTCCAAGCAAATGTCATCAACTAGAAGAAAAGCACTCAATTTACCATCCTTGCCTCCCTTGTTTTATTGAGACGTGACCCCTGCACGCCCTGTAAAACGATGCAAGACTTTTTTTGTGTGTGGATATACGCGTATGCTACATAGCCATTACAGTTTACGTGTGTTTGACGTGCTGGGCTGCTGAACCGGGGGTCGCAGTTCGAACCCGGGTGCCGCGGCTACATCTCGATGAATACGAAATGATGGAGGCGGGTGTGCTTGTGCTATCTAAGTGCACGTTAAAGATTACTAGATGGCCAAAATTTCTCGAGCTGTTCACCATGGCGCAGCTCATAACCTATACCATGGCTCTGGGACGTTAAACCCCAGATATTAAATTACGTCGATCAATCTGCGCATGTTCAGTGTGACACTGGCGTCAACTTAAATTTCACCACGTAATAACGAGATCGCAGGCCAAGCCCACGCAACCAAGTAAATATTATTATCGAATACTTTATTCTTATTAATATTAATATTATCGTTTTTATCGATTTTTCATAATAATAATAATAATAATAATAATAACATTTTCTTAACCACAGAGAATCGAACATTTGAGGTACCTGCCAACTTCTTTCAACACTCTACTGCTCACAAAATACAAAGTCTATATAATGTCTACTTTCATGATGTTCATGTTTGTCACAGTCAAAAGTCATTGTTTTTATATCAGCTTGGCACTGTCAATTTACTTTTCTTCCATTGTACAGATTTATCTTTTTTTTTGTTTTTCAGGAAGCCTTTCACGTAGTTGTGGGTATTACTCTTTATTTTGCACTTTCATTCCATGATCCTTGTCGTGGCTTTTAACGCGATAGCGTTAGAGAGCTAGTGTCGCGGAAATACCGCCATCGGCGTC